>CM053582.1:280801260-280837205 GCA_028627135.1 Pseudochirops cupreus | reverse complement strand
AACTCTACAAGCCTCAGGATGGAAGGAGATATCTAAACTCAGAGAAAGATATAGAAAGACTATAGTTTAAATGGAGACTGAAGCAAAACAATCTTTTGTTCTCTTTCTTGTCTGGTTTTGCTTTCTTTTTTCTTTTCCCAGTGATCACTCATTGGTTACAACCCTTCTATATAACCAAACTATTGTACAATGTGAAAGTATTTGCAGATCCTATACATGATTGCACGCCACCATGGGGGGGGGGGGAGGAAGGGAGGGAAGAAAATCTGAAACTCAAGGGATTGTGGAACCAAATCTTGTAAATTAAAAGTAAATAAACAAGTCATTTAAAAGGAAAAAAAAAGTTATGTGGTTGAGTATGAATAGATGTACACAATGAATTTACCAACTTTGGACAAAGTTGATAAAAGTATAATTATGAATTTTTTTTCAGGTGTGAGAAAGGACAACCAAACCTTATTTTCATAAATTAATCAGATGACCAAAATATTCTTCACCTGGTAACCAACCTTCTGGTAAATGTTTGTTCCTCAAAGGACAGCTAGTTTTCACCTTTGTCTTTATGTCCCCAAAACCTAGCATATATCTTGCACAAAGTAAGCCCTAAAAAAACATTTACTGAATTATTATTGGAAAACATCTTTAGAGCTAAAACTTAGAGGGCACTTAGCCCAAGCCTCCATTTTATAGCAGAAAGAGCTGAGGCTCAAAAAAGTTACAAATCTTGCCTAGGAGCACACAGATATTAAATGGCTGAGACAAAATCCAAATCCATGGCCTCTGACTCCAGATCCAGTACCCTTGATTTGATGTCTCTATCTGTATGCAGCTGGACAGGTACTTGGGTGACAGCCATTGTCTGTCTGTCTACTGGAAGTGCCTTTCTAACTTGGCAGGAGCTGGCATACTTGTGCTCTGCTGAAACAACCGCTGAAAATCCAAAGTCTCCTCCATACTATTATGAGAAAAGTTGCCTAGATAAATGAGGACAAAATATATTCTCCTTAGAAAACTGGACCTCAAGTTCTAAGCTCTAATTATGGCAAAGGCTTAAACCCATCACCATTAGTCAATTTCCTTCCTCCAGCATCTCCTTCATGCAATTCATGCCTCATAGGAATATTCAGTAGCATAACTAGATCTTTGGATGGCTTGGGGTGGTGGTGGGAACAAGCATCCAATCTACCAAAACTGATGGAACATTTATTCTTAGGTGACTTATCTGATAACTCAGATTTTTTTTCTTTCCTAGCAATGAAGACTGCAAGCTCCTTGAGGTCAGGCATCTTGTCCCCACCTCTTTTTTTCACTTGACTAGATATGACACATATAAAGAATGGAAAGAAATATATACAAAGGAAGACAAGAAGAAAGTCAGATAGCAGTTGGGTGACATGTTAAGGTGAGATATGATGGGTAAAGTAAATTTTGAAAGGATACACAGAACTATGGTTATAGTTAGTTATTTTTAGACTTGATGTAAACAGAGGGATAGGCTTACTGGGGTGTAGCAATCAGCAGTTGGAAGTGACCATGCCCCCTCAACCTCCAGGACACCATGAAATTATTAATCTGCTAATAAAAGAGGAAATATACCTGTATAGCTGTGCACCAGCAGCTTTCCAGAGGTCTGCTGTTGTGAATAGCTTCAAGGTTCTGATTACATAGCATAGTGAACACTATTTATTCAGTAACAAATCAGAGCAAAACATTCACAGTAAATCAAGGTACAGCATATACAATGTTACAACTTATCACAGAAAATCAAAATACAGCATTCACCATGTCACAACTCAACAACTTATCACTAAAATGGCCATAGAGTTTTCACCAAAGTGGTCACATAGTTTAAACAAAGTACAATTATTTAATCAATCAATCACTTAGTAACTCAATCATTCAAGGGTTCTCTTTTAAACAAGGTGCATTCATTTAGACAATCAATTATTTAGTTTAGTCCTTAATTCAATCAGTCTTAAGGAGGAGAGCCTCCTTAATCCTTAACTCACTCAAAGTACAATAGTCAAAGTTCTCCACCCATGGGGTGCAATTAAATTACAATATCCGTCACTACTCAGTACTCTCTTAAGGGGTAGTGGAAAATACACAGGCTATCCACCCCTAGGTCACTAGTAAATTACGATTTCAGTCACTACTCAGTACCCACAGAGACGGTTCCTTATGAAGCAAAGCTCCCAATCACTCAGTCTTAGTTATAATTCTGATATTGCAAAACTGTGGAATCATGGGCAACAACAGTAGCAGCAGACCTATCTATCAGAAAATGGATATCTTTTAAGTAAAAAAGGCAGTGCCATATTGGTGGCATTGCAAATAGCAGTTAGATCGCAAATGTATACAGTGGGGAAAAAATTTACTTGACTAAAACCCTTTAGTGGTTCAAGGGGTCATGCTAAAACTTCTTCAATGACACCTTAAGCTGTAAATAATTGCCCAATCATGTTACAAATATATTTTTTATCTGTGACAATAAGTATGCTCCTGTTTGAAGTATTAAAGGTTTATTTCTGAAGTGATTTGATTTGATTTTTTCCCACTGTTATTGGAATCTGAAGATCTTCTCTGCCCCTAGGTTCTTTGATAGGATTAAGTGACTCTGAGAACCTTCCCTGATTTGAAAATATACTCAACCCCCTAATAGGCTGAATGTGGTCACATGGAGCCTGTGGGAGGAGGCTTGGTTGTTTTTTTTTCAGGAATGCGTACACCTTATTACTTTGTGATTGGGCAGTGGGTCAAGAGGGCTATGACATTTTCTGATCCAGGAGAAGGCTATCTATACCCTGATGTGAGTTTTTTGCTTTGGGGCTCACTTTGAGAAGAGTTGTGCGATTTGGCCAGATGAGACTCTGGGAAGCCATTGAGCCCCCTGGCTTTGAAAACCCAGATGTTGATGCTTCCCTCTCTGGTAACTAACTAGGTATAGATGTAATTGTCAGACAGCTGGAATCCTGTCTGCTGATCTGTTTCTTTGTCTGCTTGTAACTTCTGCTTGTAACTTCTGTTTGTATTCTTTGAAGTTCAGGATGCTGATTTTTTTCCCCTGAACTAGGTAAATGATGTATGTTTGCTTGATTAAAGTGAGATTGTTAACCCATTTTGAGTTGCTTTCCTTTGGAAAAGCAGATCTAAAAATTTGTGCTAGCAGCCATCCTGGATATGCTAGGGTGCTTGCTGATACACCCACTCAATAGTATTTTATTTTTTCCACTTATATGTAAAGATAGTTTTCAACATTCACTTTTATAAGATTTTTGGCTCCAATTTTTTTTTCTTTCCCTCTTCTCCCAGCCTCCCCAAGGCAGCTTGCAATCTGATATAGAGTATACCTGTACAATCATATCAAACAATATTTCTACATTAGTCATGTTGTGAAAAAAGAATCAGAACAAAAGGGAAAAACCATGAGAAATAAAAAACAACAAAAGAAGAGAAAATAGTATGCTTACATCTATGTTCAGACTCCATAGTTCTTTTTCTGGACATGGATAGCATTTTCCTTCATGAGCCTTTTGGAACTGTCTTAGATCATTGCTGAGGAAAGCCAAGTTAATCATCACACAATGTTGCTGTTACTGTGTGCAGTGTTCTCCTGGTTCTGCTCACTTAGCTTTGCATCAGTTCACGTAAGTCTTTTCAGGTTTTTCTGTATCTGCCTGCTCATCATTTCTTATAGCACAATAGTATTCCACTACATTCATTTGCCACAACTTGTTCAGACATTCCTCAATTGATAAGTATCCCCTCAATTTCCAGTTCTTTGCCACCACAAAATGAGCTGCTATAAATATTTTTGAACATGTGAACATATTTTCCTTTTTTCATGATCTCTTTGAGATATAGAGTTAATAGTGGTATTGATGGATCAAAGGGTATGCACAGTTTTATAACCTTTGGCCACAGTTCCAAATTGTTCTCCATAGTGGTTGGATCAGTTCACAACTCCACCAACAATGCATTAGTGTTCCAATTTTCTCACGTCTTCTCCAACATTTATCATTTTCCTTTTTTGTCATATTAAGCCATCTGATAAGTGTGAGGTGGTACTTCAGAGTTATTTTAATTTGCATTTCTCTAATCAATAGTGATTTAGAGTATTTTTATATGATTATAGATAACTTTAATTTCTCTGAAGTGATTTTAAGTCATTAGGATCGGGTATACAACCATTTTGGTATTTGTTCAGGAATTACATCAAACTCTGATCACTTCTGACTCAGCATATATTCCTGCAGTTTTTCAACTTGTCATCAAATTGTTTCCAAATTATCACAAGGGTTTGACATTTGAGCACAAACTGATTCCTAACAGATGGTTAGATGTATGTGTATACCTTTATTTGTGTTCTATACCTTCAAGAGAGTAACATCCTTATTGCTTTCTTTTATCAGGTACTTGTACTTCATCAGTTGTATAATCATGTGATTAAAGTGTTGTAAACATTTCTATTCTTGAAGCACAAATATCAGATTGTTTGAAAGTTATGATTGCTAGGCATGCACATTAATAAGACATCTTGAAACACTCAGGGACCATCACAAATGTTCTGTAGAAACAAACCTTATACTGCCACTCATTACAGTATTAAGGCTGCTTTCCAACTTATATTTATTCTCTGTTTACTGTTCTTCCATCTGGCAGATTTTCAAATGATCTGATTGACAGTATTAGTCACTTATTCAGTAGAGTTCTTATGAGCAAGTAGCTGATGTGTAATGGTAGAAGAGGAAAAACATCATGTCTGAAGAAATTAATTCCTTACAAAGATTAGTTTATATAAACATTGTTTAAAAAAAAGACATAGGTGCTTTAAGTATATTAATCACTTAATGCAGTGCTTGTCATTAGCCAATAAAAAATAAATGTTTTACATCATAACTATTCATTGTCATTGATTGGCTAAAAAAATTAATTTCCATCTCTCAGCAAGAGAAATTGTAAAACTCTCCTACCATTTTCCAACACATACTTGTGCAAGAGAGCATTTTTACTTTATTCTTGTTTTAATTCAAAATATAGAAATAAATTTGATATGAAACCAGATTTAAGACTGTTTGATTTTTGAGTCCAAAATACAAACCTATGTTCAAATCAAAAAGTCCAACTTTGAAATTATACTTATATATAATTATTATATCATGTTAAGCATCTTCCAAATTATAACTTATTACATTAAAACTGTTATTTATATTTGTAAAAATAAATAAATTTAATGCAAAGTCTTGCAGTTAATAGTAAACATTATAAAGTCTTCTTGAATTACTTATTTTAATTCTTACAGACTGTCCCAAATAAAATATTCATAATTATTTTATAATTTGAATTTTAAAATTTTACATTTAGAGTTATCCTAATTATGGACAAGATAAAATGTTACAATTATAATTACGTAATGTTAACATTAATTTAGAATTTTAGGTGACAATCCTAGTTGCTGTTATTGTAAGCATTTAATGAGTAAATTTAAAAAATACTATGAATTATATATTAAGTTACTTAAAACACATTTCTTTTTATTGAAAGGGGTTCATGGAACAAAAATATTGAGAACCACTGGACTGAGTCAGAAGACCTAGATTCTAATCCTAGCTCATTCACTTATTTTTGTAACTTTCAGAAAATCACTTAACCTTTCTGGGCCTCAGTTTCTTCATCTGCAAAATGGATTCAGACTACACAAATTCCAAGCTCCATTCCAGCTCTAACATTCTGTGATTCTCTGATGCTAAGATACATGTATATGTGTGTGTATACCTATGTGTATGTTTACATACACACACACACACAGACAGTGGAAATAACTCAGAAATACCACATTTTGGTGTGTGTATGTGACGAATCTTAGCAGACTGAGCAATTCTCCTTCCATGCTCCAAGATTATATGTTAATCATCTGGTAATGTTAAGATATATCCCTTCCTAAGAAAACTTTCTTAGAAGTTTAGAAGGGGGAAGGGTGGAAGAAGAAGGAGTGATAAAAGCTTGTTTGATAAGTCTGATGATTTTTCTAGTTCTCAAGTTTGTTGAAAGGAAGAACTATGTCTGCGATAACTTTAAAGCTCAGGAATCCAGCAGGATGTTACACACAATAAACACTGAATGAATGTTTATTAAACATGAAGATGAGAGGGAGGAGGGGAAGGATACAAGGGAAGAACAAAAAATAAAATCTGAACAAAGGCACAGTGTTGCTGTCTAACAAGCCAGGATAATTAATAAGGCTTTATTCCTGGCATAGAACCCATAAAGGGGAACTTTTAAGCAAAGAAACATTTTTAGTGTTCTGAGAGGTGGGACCAAAATGCTTATAAAAGAAGTTCCTTGGGGGAAGATAGATAATCTTGTTCAAGGCTCAGTTAATTGCTCTAGCACCAGGCTTTGAGGTATATACAGAGCTTGGGCATACATGGATGACTTTGTGGCCCATGTGAGACTGAAAATTAAACTGGACCTTCCTGGAACCAAAGTTTTGTTTTGAGGTTCAGAAAACGAGTCTTGGATGATCCATCCTTGCTGGCAAATCCATTGGCTGAAGACAGCCATCCTGCCTGCTTTCACCTAATTTGAATTCAGACTGTTGACAGCAGACAGCTGTCAGTCAGGCACGAAGCGCTTGCACAATTGTACTAGCCAAGCTTAAGAGGCCTCCAAAGGCTGAAGTTCCGATTATCCAGCTGCAGTCCCTCCATTTCACGCTAAACAGCTGTCTCGGATCAAAGAGCTCTTCAGCTATGACTCAACAGACCATCCTCTGCTGAGCCTTAACTCAGACTCATTGTTCAGCCAAGTCAATTTTCTTCCACAGACACAAGGCATGGTTGGTACATGACCTCACGGAAAAAGAGTAAAATGATCATGTGACAGGCATAGTTTGAGTTCATTGAATAGTGTGTGAAAGAGTTAATGCAGCTTCTCAAATTGCCCAAGCTGACTCTCATACAGGGATGCACTGGAGCAAGCTTGATAGTTACATTTTCATTGTGAACATTTATACCTCCTTATACAAATCAGGAGGGCAGCTAGATGGTGCAATGGACAGAGTACTGGGCCTGGAGTCAGGAAGACTTGTGTTCCTGAGTACAAATCTGGCCTCGGACTCTAGTTAGCTGTGTGACCCTGGGCTCACTAGACTCTATTTGCCTCAGTCTCCTCATCTGCTAAAATGAGCCAGAGAAGGAAATGGCAAATCACTGCAATATCTTTACCAAGAAAACCCCAAATGGCGTCACAGAGAGCTGTACACAACTGAAGAACAAAAATACAAACCAGGGCTTGGTTTATTGTCTTGCTGATTGTCTAGACTTAAGAAAGTGATAAAAAAAAATGTTAATGCAGATTAAACTTAAAAGTGTGTTTTGAGTACTTTTTTGGGGGGAAGGGAGTAAGTGTTAAACATTTAACAGTATGCCCCTGCTCTTGTGGCTCCAAACATAAAAGGACAAGTCTTGTCAAGTCATAGCCAAAGCTACTTATTATGTGTGAACCTTGGGTAAGTCCTCTAACCTCTCTGAGCCCCAGTTTCCTCCTCTGTGAAATGGGTATAATAATAGCTCCTATCTCAAAGAGTTGTTTTTAAAGATAAAAATGAAATAATGTATGTAAAAGCACTTCGCAAACTTTAAAACTCCAAATATAGGGATTTGTTTTGTCCGACCATACATGTTTAGGACACATTTAGCTTTTGTTTCTCTGACTTTCTCAGTGGGGAGGGAGGAAATGTAGGAGAGTGAGAAGGTAGGAACTTCTTTTGAAAATAAAGTAAAATTTCATTTAAAAAAATCTTAAAAGACTTTATAAATGTTAGTTGTTATAGTGATTACTATAATTGACCCCCTCTGAGCCTTAGTTTCCTCTCACGTAAAATGAAAGGGTTGGATTAGATAATCTTTCAGGTTCCTTTCAGTTCTAGATCTGCAGGTGTCTAAGTACCTAAATAATATGGTGTAAGGAAGAGACAGGCACAGAGTATTCATTTACTTGACTGGTTTGATAAATAGGGAACATCAACTCCTGCTTTAGGGTTTGGTTTCTCTTCACAGACACATTTAAATCTTAAAACATAAACACGTCTTAGATAAATCTGTATGGAAGCTTCTTTTTTCTTTTTTTTTTTTTCCTTAACAACAGGAGGTGTTGTACTCTTGGCCATGGTCTCTTTCTCAAGGAATGCCTTTCTTTATTCCTCAGTCCAAAATTAGTTCTTTAATTTGAAGCAGTTATGAACACAGTACTGGACTTATCCCTTGGGTTTTCTTCTCCCACATCCTATCCCCATCCCCCCACAACAAGAACCCTACTCTCACACTTATTTTTTTTTATTCTCCTTTGTTTATTCTGAGTTGTTTTCCCCCTCAGACTTTATACACAAGGCCCCAAAGTGGTTGGGCTTTCCCAAATCCCTTAGTTATACTCTTTAAGGATCTCTAAATTCCATCTTGAGAAAATGGAATGAAATCTGCCATTAATTTCAATCAGCTCCAAGCTCAATTCAAATATCAAATTATCCCATGTTTTGGTGGGGATCTTAGGTTTCTATTGATTTGGAAAATCTCTTCTAGCTTAAAAATTCTGTGATTCTATGGTTCTATATACAGTGAGTGGGAGTGTAAGAATTATTGGGGTGAGTGGGGTCAGGAAACAAGAGAAGGTCAGAGGTGGGGGGTGGGGGGTTTGTGAGAATGGTTAGAGATTATGTGACCCTCCCTTTCACCTCTCTTCTCTATAGATAAATGTGTAACATGACAGTGGGACACTTTGCCTACGTCCCAACTCAGTCTGGTAGTCATGAAAGGGGGTGAAGCCAACAACTCACGTGATGAGTGGTTCTCTCACAGCTCCTTCATCTGCCCTTCAGGCTTTCAGAAACATAGGAAACTTGCATACCCAGCAGCCAGTTTGAATGGAAAATCTATGAAGGGGAACAGAAAGAGACTTTTCTCCTCTATGTTGCTAAGAGAATTGGAGGCTAGAGGGGAGGGTTGTATGATCTCATTGGACCAGAATAGATATTAGAACAAAAACCTGTGCCAGGTTTTAAAATTTGTGCCAATTATTCTGGTATATTCCATCTGTTATGGTGCCATTAAAGTGGTCATAAACCAGATCCATAACTAGGGTGGGGCAATGAAGGATTTGACCCAGAATGCCTGCCATGTAGGAAATGGGCTTCTTTCCCTGGTAGTACTCCTATATCTTACAGAGGCTTTAGCATTGTTACTGCCTCCTGTATCCACAACTAGACTATTTTTGTTTCCTAATAAAGCCCCATTGTCTCCATTACAACCTTCCTCTGCGGGTCTGAAGTTCATTTACCAGCCTGTCAATGGATATTAAATGCCTGTTACGTGCCAGTCACAGTACTAAGCACTGGGATGTAAAGAAAGGACTGTTCCTATTCTCAGAGCTCACACTCAATGGGGGAGACAACATTATTAACCTATTACTAACATGACCATACACAAGCAAGTTACATACAGGATATATTGGAAATAGTCACAAGGGGAAGTGTCTAGAATTAAGAGGGATCAGGAAATGCTTGGCTGGGCCTTAAAGGAAGCTAAAGAGGCCAGGAGGTAGAGATGAGGAGGGAAAGTGTTCCAGGTATGGGGGCCAGCCAATGAAAATACCTGGAGTCGGGATGTGGAGTGTCATGTGTGAGGAACAGCAGGGAGGCTCCAGGGTCATTGGCTTAAGAGTACTTATGGGACTGAAATTACATTTTTGCCACATCCCAGGATTAAGGGAGTCAGTCACTGAAGCCTTCTCCCCTCCTCATATATTTCCTTGATTGTACCTTTGCAGCCTTCCTTTATTCCGCCTCCTCCCATTTTTGAGAGGTCAAGGGTCAAAGGGCTGTGTTTTAGGGGACAAAGCTGGACTCTGGAGCACAAGCCACACCTACCCTGGCTTGACTACACCAAAGTGCAGGTGAATGATTCTCATGAAAGCTACCTGTAGGATAATGAAGGCTGGGGGATTTGGGTTAAGTTGGAATCTCATGTCCTTCCTACATTACAGGTGACCTCTTTCCAGTTACGCCTTCCCACTGCTCCCATCCCCAGCAATACTTTGGGCTGTCCTGGAATGCCTGTTCTTCCTTCTCCAAGGCTCCAACCCAGGAGGCATGTCCCTGGGTACGTCCTCCTTTCCTAGCCCCTTATGCCAAGAGCTTAGGTCTCTCTCTATGATATCCTCCTTCTCCACCCTACCCCTTTTTTGTTCCAGGAGCTCATCTTAGCTCTGTCATGAATCAGGAACCCTGAACATGTAGATGGTCCACCAGCAATCCAAGATCAATCACAAAGTCTTAATGGAGAAATATTTGCTGCTAGGTTTTTTCTTATTTTTTATTCAGTTTTGCAAATCGTTTGTGTTCCTGGGAGGTGAATCACTATGCTTCCAGCAAGACCTTTATAAACCCATTCCCATGCTTACATTGGTCAGATGGATTTTTCTAATTGAGTCAAGTCAGATCTTATTTGAAGTAAATCTTTGTTATTTTGGACTAAGACAGATAATTTAATATATATCATAGAATCATAGATTGAGACCTGGAAGGGACCTTAAAGTCCAATCTCTTCCTTTTACAGATGCAGAAATTGAGTCTTAGAAAACAACTTAAATAACTTGGCCTGGGTCATATAGCTTAGTTAAGTGTCTAAGGAAGGATTTGACCCCACATCTTTCAGACTCCAGGGCCTGCTTCTTAATGTCTTATTCTTGTGATAAATAACTTTTAATTGACGTTATGCCATGAGCTTAGACAAATCACAACTACAGGTGACTCAGAGAGCAACAGAAAGCTGCTTGATAGACACAAGAAGGTTGTAGCATAATACCAATTAAGACTTACAAATGAGAGATAGCATAGAAAGTACCAAAGAGAAATGTGACTGAAAAAGGCACTGGGCTGATCATGTGGTGAGAATGAGAGAGAACAGAGTCCTAACGAGCTGAGTGTTACACTGGTATCCTTGAAAATTAAAAGACCTAGAACAAGGGTTTTTAGCCTTTTTTTGGTCATGAACTCCTTTCGTAATCTATGAAACCTATAGACCTCTTCTCAAAACAGTGTTTGGGACCTGCATTCATAATTGAAGGAAAAGATAAATTTCAGCTAGAGGTTAGTGAAAATTAAGGTGTCATTTTTTCCCAACTAAGATCACAGAACCCCTAAAACCTGGATTCCTAGAGTCTATGAGCCCTAAGTTAAGAACCTTTGACCTAAAAAAAAGGTCTCTCATGAATTGGATAGATCTACGTGGTCTGGTCATTTACCTCTCTGAGTCTCATTTTCTTTATTTGTGAAAATAAAATTGTAAAATTTGTAAAAAAAAATCCTTCATTTCTAAAATTCTCAGGAATGAGAACACCTGCACTTCCTACTTTATGGGTTCATTGAAAGGCTCACATGAGGTGATATTGGTAAAGCACTTTGCAAACCTTAAAGCGCTATATAACAATCATTTATTTTTATTAGTCAAAAATGCTGGACTTAGTGTTAGAAGAGATCTGGGCTGAAATCCAGACTCTGATACCCTGTGACTTTGGCCAAGTCACATAACTTCTTACCACCTCATTTCCTTATCTATAACATGGAGACAATAATACCCATAGTACCAACCTCAGAGCATTGTGATGAAGAATGAAGAAGATAATGTAGTGAAAAGTGCCTTGTAAACTCGAAAGTGCTATATAGATCCCCACTAAGTGGTGTGCTGGGTAGTTAAAATCCTGCTTCAGATACTTAATAGCCACATCATCTCAGACAAGTCATTTAACCTGTCTTCAGCCTCAGTTTTCTCATCTATAAAATGGGGATCATAGCATCATATAGCTCACATGGTTGTTGTGAGATCAAGTGAGGTTTTTGTAAAGCACTTTTCAAACATTAAATTGCTCTATACATATAGTTATATAATTCTATAAATTACAGTGATGAAGGACCAATTTTCTAGGATCTCAAGTTTAGGATTGGCCTGAAGCATTCATAAAAGGTATGCAAACAGGTCAGTCATGTTGCTGATCTCAGTGCTGGGATGGATCTTTTTGGCTCATTCTTTTTGGGTCTTGCCAAGGCTCGTCAATGACTAGATTCATGGTCATGTTTCTTGGAATTGCTTAGTTGAGAAAAAAGTACTAAACAAAGTTATGCAATTGATCTGTCACTATGGATCATCCAGTTCTAGATCTACAGGAAATAGATGTTTAAAGTGAACCAATAACTCTCCTTTTCCAGGTTGAAAATGGTAGATTGGTTTGTTCATGAAGATTAGGAAGGGGAATGCTCTATTTGGAGTCAGTAAGAGAAATCACAACTATTACTACTAAGTCTAACTTTTTTTTTTCTGCAGTAGCTGGAAACCAAGATTTGGTGCATTAGGATGAAAGTATAGAAGGGCCTAGCTAAGAACAGAGGATATTGGACCAAATGCTTTCCAGAAAGCAAACATAAAAAAAATTATCTTTACTCATGAGTATTCATAGCTGTTAGCTATATTCTGAGACATTAGGGAAGAGTATTTCACAAACTTCCTTAGAATATTGATAGCAGATGCAGAGTTGAGACAATTTTTCCAAATATGAGACAACAGGTTTGCAATAGGGACCAACAAGAGGGCATAATAGAAAACTTTGTGCCTCTGCCCCATCATACAAAACCCTAGCTCACCCACCATGAAACACAGTATAGTACAGCAAAAAGTGTTGGACATGGACCCAGAAGAACTCTACCGCTACACTAAATTATGTGACCATTGGTGTTTCCTCATCAGTAAAATGATGATAAGAATAGCTAGCGTACCTAACTTACAGGTTGTTGCAAAAATTAAAGGAGTAATGTTTATTATAAACAGTTCCGCTATCATCATAATTTACCTATCCCACTACAGAAAGAGGAATTTAGACTTGTTGTGGTGGTGGCCGGTAGATGGTACAGTGGTTAGACTGCCAGGTCTGAAAGTCAGGAAGACTCATCTTCCTGAGTTTGAATCTGGCCTCAGACACTTACTAGCTGTGTGACCCCTGTGACCTGAATACAGAGAGAGGAATTTGGACTAGAAGATGTAATTAAATGATGAGTATAAAAATCAGTAATGATATACAGGGTAGTGAGCCCAAGTCAGTGAAAGGATACAGGCACTGCTTCTAGGGCCATCAGAATAAGGAAGCAGCTGTTGGGAAATTTAAAGAAGTTCTGTATAGTGTTCACATGTGTAGGCAGAGTAGGCAGCCACCAACATACCTGGGTGGGAGGGGAGTGAAAAATATCTTCTCAAATGGCATTGCTTCAAATTTTCACATTACCCTTTACTTTGAGTTAAGGCGTGGCTCCCCAAATGACCAGCCGCTGCCACTACTTCTCTCTCCCCAAGGTTTAAAAGGAATCATTGCTCCCAACTCCTCCTTTGCTGACTTGTATCTCCTTATTCCTACCACTGAGGGACCTCTTTCGTAAGCATTTACTGTCCTGCCCCCCATTGGCTAATCTGAGAGATGATCATAAAATTTTGAGGAAATGAAAAGTAGATCCTCCTCTGGAAAAATGTTGATACCCCTTTGTTTAAATTACTGAATTTAACTTCTATATCAAAATTTTCTTGGGAAAGATAATACAGTATCATCATCAGTCATTAACAATTTAGATCAATTAATTTATCAGATTATTGATCTAGTCTTGGGAAGTAGGTCCTGAATTGAGAGGTCAAAGATCTGGCAAATTTTGATGGGCATGGTAAAGAGGTTTGAATGTTCAGGAAAAGTGAGTCACTTATAGGAGGGTGATAGGGTGATACAGTATTGAGTAGAATACAGTAGCATGAAAGCACTGAATGCCTTAGGGTGGGGAGTGGGAAAGTGATGAGAAGTCACACAGAAAAAGATGTGGGAGGACACTGAAGGTGAACTTTACCTTACTTTATAATTTTACCCTGGTCTGTCCTTGCCTTAAACATGTGGACTCTAGGCTTTTGTTGACTCTGTGTAAAGTTTCTCTGGTACCTGTTATAGACACCATCAGGGACAAAAAATAAACAGACCACCAAATAGTACGAAGTTCTAAAGTCACAGCTCAAGATGTGCTGAGAAGAAGCACATAAGACAAAGGAAACGAAGATAGGGAGAACTTCTAAATTCGGCTGAACAACACACCAAGGAGGTCTGTGCTCCAGGTGACATGATTTTGAGGGCATTTATAGATCAGTTCTTAATATATCTGAAAGAGGGAAAGATCAAATGACTGGGAAAAAAATATAGATATGACCACTACTGAAAATAGGCATTCAAGGAACTATCAAAGAAAATTGTACTTAGCCTTTGACCCAGTGATTCAACTACTGGATCTATATCTAAAAGACATTAAAGAAAGAGGAAAAAGACCTATATGTACAAAACTACCTAGAACAGTTCTTTTTGTTGTGGCAAAGAATTGGAAACCGAGGGGAGGCCCAATAGATGGGTAAATGACTAAGCAATTTATGGTACATGTATGTGATAGAATGCTTTTGCAGAAGAGAATAGTTTCAGAAAAACCTGGGAAGACTTGCATGAACTAAAGCTAAGTAAAGGAGAAGAACCAGGAGAACATTTTATACAATGAGAACAATATCGTAAAAAACAAAAAAACTTTGAAAGGCTAAGGAATTCTGAAAATTCTAGAGGACTCATAATGAAACATGCTTCCCAACTCTGGATAGAGAGGTTATGGACTCAGGGAGGAGGTTAAAACTTTTTTTTAATATAGTCAATTCTAGAATTTGTTTTGCTTTACTATACATGCTCCTAATGGTGGTTTGGTTTTCTTGTTTTTCTCATTGGAGTGGGAAGTAAAAGAGAGAGATTAATCTTCATGAAAATAAAATAAAATTTAATTTAAAAAGAAAATGTCAATAACTATTAATCTTTATGTCTTCCAATCTTCATAAAATCTTTGTGAGAATAATTCATAAATATATGAAGGGTATCTTTCATGAAAACACAAAAAGGGAACAGATAGGCTTTCACAAACAATATTCTACAGCATTCCATTTTCTTTATGGTCATGAAACTGATTTAAAGGTTGTTTGTTGACTAAAAAAAGTTGACAGTAGAGCAAAATGCTGCTTTAAAAGTTCTCTAATTTGATATCTTTCATGAATATGCAACAAGACACTGATCAATGAGGTGTCCGTCCTGGGAACATGTGATTGGTCAGACTTCTTTGGAAGGTTCCTGAGGATATGAGCCTGGCTGTCTACCTCAGAGTATGCTCAGGCATTCTATGACTGTTTCCTATCCTCTTACTGCATAGCGAAGGAAAGCTTTTCTACTGATTTCTGAGATGAAATTGAGCATGCTTACAAAAGGTCCCCATGATTTGCACAAAGACTCAACCAAACCTGCCTTCTTCTCTCTTCCTGCCTGGCTGTGTTTGAATGATGAGAGTGGGCTATGCTTGTCCTCCGGGTGTGGAAAGGGTCTCCACTGGTAATGCCCCATTGATATGTGAACCCGTGGGAATTGCTTTGCCCCAAACACTTTATGTTTAAGCCCACTCTCCCCAGGGAACAAGGCAGTATGAGGGAGAGTGTACCTCCTATCTGTGGGGTGTTTATGATTCTGTTTTCACTATGTCTCCTCAGCAAATAGCCCTTTTGTAAAAGTGTGCTTATATTAATTGGTTAAATGATACTGTGGAATTAATCACTGGGTCTCTTGATCACACAAGAGAGATATTAATTCTAACTGGTGATTAATATTCAGGAAAACACACTGGAATGGAAGCTTGAGCTGATAGCACTAGAAAGATACCCATCAACGCCTCAGTTATAATGCTGGACCCCTAAGAGGAAGACAAAATCTTTATTTATTTTTTTGGGGGGCTTTTTTTGGAGGGCAATTGGGGTTAAGTGACTTGCCCAAAGTCACACAGCTAGTAAGTGTGTCAAGTGTCTGAGGCCGCATTTGAACTCAGGTCCTCCTGACTCCAGGGCGGGTGCTCTATTCACTGCACCACCTAGCCGCCCCAAGGAAGACAAAATCTTGCTCTGGTGACCCAACTTTGCTGAGTGGAACTCAGGTAAGGGACATCCAGAGCATATATAGTCATATATTAATATAATACATGATTTTCACAAAAAAAATCCAGAGATAACTTTGTTTGACTCTCCTCTGATTGTTAATGACAAGTGAGGCATAAAACAGGGAGACATCTGTTCACCAAAGGTGTTGGTCACCATGGTAAAGAATGTTCAATGTTGAGTCAAAGTGCAAGAGGGATTCTCTATAGATGGAAATGAACTCTAAGTGCTCCCATTTATGGATGGCATTGTGCTCATTACATCAGATCTTAAAATATTTGCACTGCCTCTTAAAAGAGATCCAGAAAAAATAAAAATAATTTGGTCTAACTATCCATATAAGAAAAGCCAAGTGGATGAAGAATACCTATACAGTCTATGATACGCAGTTGAATGGATAGTCCATAGAGTGGGTCCATCAGTACATGTATCTTGAATTTAAATTGCAGATAGGGAAAAAATACTGCATACAAAATCAACTAAGATGAAGACAGTGGGCATTGGAAAATAGGAGAGTGCTTTCAAAGACCCAAAGCTTTTCTCACTTTTTTAATACCAATATTCTTCTGGTGATGTTGTATGACATCAAATCATAGAGTATCAGAATCTTTAAAAAATCACAATTGCAGGTCATTCAAAGGGCAATGGGGAGATTCTTGTTAGACATAAATAGTTTGTAGCATATTATGAAAAGTGAATTGTGCATAAAAAACTGAAGATGTCATCAAAGAGATATATAACCAGAAGAGGAAGTAGACCAGTACAAACGTCGCCAAAGTGAGGAACAGCCAAATGACAGTATAGGCACTGTCATGGGGCACATGTGCGTCTCCTGTCACAATGTCAGAACACCTAGAGGGGAGCCCTCAGCCTATTGGGCAGATCCTCTGTGGAGCATTAAATATAAGACGTGGACAACAGTTACATTGATAAGAAAATGTAAATTGGTTACAAGTGGCACTGTTGGAGGGAAAACCTATGTCAGTGAGGTCACAGATCCATTCAAATATTGAAAAAAGTATCTAAAATAAGTATGGTAAGCCAAGGTGCCAAGCGCAACTTCTCCCCCTACTCTTGGGCCCACTCCTGTTTGATGCTAGGTACTTTGGGGGCTGTCACATCAATTCATTTATCAACTGAAATTAATTTTTCATTAAGATTCCTTAGAAAGGTCAACATACTATTAACTAACCTTAACAGAAAAAGAATTCAAGTGGAATGAAACTTAAAAGTTCTTATTATGAAAGATTCTGAAGGAATGACCAAGCAATTAAAGGAGGAAAATAGAGAATAACATTATCTCAAACATGCTCTGAGAGTGTGCCTAGGAAATCACGATGTGACACTATTTGTACATAGAATTGCAACTGGAGGAGGAACTCTAGTTTTCTTACTTTGTTTGGGGCTCCCAGAATAGGGTCTCAGTCATTACAAAAGGCAGGGGGGAAAGGCTTTAAGAGCCTGTAACCAGGAGAACAATTTCTACAACTACAATAATGCAAAGAAAAACCACATTGAGAGACACAAAAACTCCAGTTATTGCAATGACCACTTTTGATGACAGAGGATTCATGATGACACGCCTCCTTTCTCTTTGGAAAGAGTCTATGAGTACAGAATAAGGCATGGGATTGGTTGGTTTGGTTACAAGCAAAGGTTATATGGAAAGGGTCATTGGGAAGTAATTGAGATGTAGCTGCAAAAAAAAAAAGTCAATAAAATATTTATTTTTAAAAGATCATCTTGCAAAGTTCCCACCTCTGAAATGTGTCTGGGGACACGAAGTCTGAGAGACCTCAGTCATTTGAGTGATCACTTCATTATTTGATGACAAGGTCTCCCAGAGGGCAAGGCAGAGACTCCATCCCTCCCATCCCACTCACCTCAAAACTGATTTTTAAAACAAAAAATGAGTTTCTTTTTAGAATGAAAAGAGAAGAAAAGGGGGTGTGTGTGAAATGAGCTTGATTTTGGCTTTTGTTTACTTTGAAAAGAATTGTACAAGTGTTCTTGACGGAAAAGATATTTGTCTCCTGGAGTTGAACTGCTTTTTGCTAAGACGTTCTGCTCAGATCCCTAAGCCTTAAGCAAGCTATAATTTGGTTTATTATTCTCTTCAAAGGTGTTTTTAGGTAGTATTTTATGCAAATTACTTCTCTACTGGCACCCTTTGGTCTAGTTAAACTGGCCTTATTGCTGTTTCTCACCCAAAGGAATCCATCTCCCATCTCCATATGTCTTTGCATAGACTGTTTCCCATACATGGAATGCACTCCCTCTTCACTTCTGCCCCTTAAAATCCCTAGCTTTTCTCAGAAATTAGATTAGGTGCCATTTTCTACCTGAGGCCTTGATCCTACCAGCTACTAAGCCTATTCTCCATCCCCTACGCCATCAGTACCCTCTGTAGCCTGGGGCTCAAGCCTGACATTCATACACACATCTCCTTCCAGGATTGTAGATTACTATCTGTGCTAGAATACTGAGTGAGGCTTCTGTCCACCAGGGAAGAGTCTTGTGTAAATGTCCTGGGTTTCACGTGCATTTAATTTGTGGTCGCTGTTTACATTTTTTATGCTGTTTGCCACAATTGAATGTAAGTTCCCTAAGGTCAAGGACTGCTTAACTTCGGTGTTTGTGGTCCCCCATCTCACATGATAGCTGGCACACAGTGGGTGCTTATAAATTGTTTACTGATTGATACATCTTGAAATTTGATCCTCATAGTAACCCAGAACTCAAGGTAAGTAGCTCATCACAGCATGCTGCCTATCCTTTCTACAACTTGTCCTTCCTGATGCCACTTGTTTTTTCAATGCTGATCATTGATCATTAAGAAATTTTCTCATTTTATTTAGTTCTCTGGGAGGACTTTAATACTGTTAAGTCAATATATGTGAAAATACTTTTTGGGAAGAAAGGCAAAAACTAGAGTTGCTCAAAAGGTGAGAAGTATATAAATGAACTTACTGAAGCTTGGGGCAGCTAGGTGGTACAGTAGATAGAGCACCAGGTCTGGAGTCAGGATCTTCTTGGGTTCAAATCTGACCTCAGATACTTACTTACTAGCCACAAGACCCTGCACAAGTTACCTAACCCTGTTTGCCTCATTTTCCTCATCCGTAAAGTCAGCTGGAGAAGGAAACGGCAAACAGCTCCAATATTTCTGCCAAGAAAACTCCCAATGGGGTCGCTAAGAGTCACACATGACTGACAACAACCGAACAAACACACATACGCACAGTGCCAGGTATATAGTAGGCACTTAATAAATGTTTATTAATTGAATAATCTTGCAAATGCCAAGGCTAAAGAATGCTGGTTAAAGTCCATAGCTAAGAAAACAATTAACAAATGTATTATTTCTCTCCTGTTTACACTTCAAACACACACACACTCCCTTATTTGTTTAACAAACCGATCCAGAACCTTTCCTGTGGGCTATAATAGCCTTCAAGAGTTAAAATTCCTTTGCATTTCACTTTTGGAAAGTTCCTTGGTACATTTGTATTCCATTCCAAGAATCTAAGCTACTTCAACATTGCTAATTCCTGTAACCAAGGAATAAAGTATTTTTAAAACCTAACACCTATAACTTGGAATCAAGCTATAAGCTGAAGGGTAATTTGTGAATTAACTAATAGTTCTTTGCTGTATTAATTGATTTTACCTTTAGTTATAACAAGTCTCTCACTCCTACATTTCTCCTTAGGTCTGGAGAAAAAAGCAGGTAGACAAGAAACTGTAATTAGAAAAATTATGGTGCTTCAAACACAATAACTCCAGTTGAAAGGTCAACAGTCACTTTTTTCAGGTTGATTTATGGTTTAACAGCAAAGTTTTGTCATAATGGAAACAACTTGCTACCACTGCAAAGAGGGAATTTTTTTTTAAAAAATGAAAACAATTATTTTACTAGTTGAAATTTTAAAAAAGCTAAATTACCAGACATCACAGGAAAAAATAGTTCTGGGCAATTTGAATTCTACTGACAATGGTTCGATAATTGAGGTGGCCAGAAGCATTTAAACTGCAAAAGAAAAAAAGTGTTATACTTTGGAGTTCTGTTGTGCAATTTTCATGCTTTGTTATATTTTAAAAGAAACGTTGGTTTTGATCTCTAAATATTATAGTACATGTAAAATAATATGCTACACATAAAAATAAATAAGATAGTACACATAAAAAATTTCCTCCATTATTCTTTCTTCAAATCCCCCTCTTTCCATCCTCAAAATTCTAATTTTCAGTGTCTGAAAAATTCCATTAATTTTTTTAAAATGACTAATTTCATGTTGCCATTTATAACTTAGATTGCAAGATTCTTGGAGTAAAAGGATGCTAAAAATGTGAGAGAACTATTTTTTAATATTCCATCTAAATTTTGAGGGACAATAAAAAGAAGTATTTACTTTCTTTTGTATTGAAAGTGGTCAAAAGATGCAAAAAGTTTTCAAGAGAATTGTTGCAAACTATAAATAGTCCATATGACTAATGATAAGAGAAATGCAAATTAAAATTAACTGTAGCTTCATTTCACACCTTGAAATCTGGCAAAGATGACAAATAAAGGGAATGAGTCAATGCTGGAAAGACTGGGGGAAGACAGGCACACTATAGAGAACAACATGACATAGTAGGAAAGATTATGGGGTCTGGAGTCAGAGGATTGGTTTCAAATCTTGGCTCTGTCCCTTCCTACTTGTGTCACTTTGGGTAAATAATCTGGCTGAACCTTAGTTCCTCATCTATTAAATGAGTGAGTTGGATTAGAAGACTCCTATGGTCCCTTCCAACTCTATATCTGTAATCCTTTATTTAATATGTGGTGGGTGGAGCTGTGATAGATAAAACTCTTCTAGATACCAGTCTGGAATTATAGAAGAAAAGTGACTAAATTGTACTAGGTGTCTACCCTAGTGATTTTAAAGACACCAACCTCCATCTTCTTTGTAGGGGTCTCTTACTCTCCAAAGCCAGCTCTTTCCTTGGTATCAGCCCTTTCCTGCTTAGAGTCTCTCCTGTCAATTGGTCAAAGTACCTGATGCTGGTGCTTCTCCCTGCCATCAGCGACTGCTACAGAGGACACCATGGTGGCTGCCTTGCCAGCATTGACCGAAGATTCTGTACCAAAGGAAAGAAGACACAAAATGGAAGTGGCTCCATCTCAGACACTAGTTTGTTCAGGCAGGACATATGTGATGAAGCACCTGTCATCATCACACCCTCTAGACACCTCAGAAACATACTCCTCACTTAAGAAACCAGAAGAGAGAGGCTTAGCTAAGGGGTGGGTCAGCTGTTTTAATTAAGCTACCTGTAATTCTGGCTTAGCTGTTTGTTGATTAGGGCATTCAACCCAGCGATGAATCATGCTGGCTGTTCTCCCCAATCCCCCCTTCCATGTTGTGAACACAAATGGCTCCTAAACATGCTCCAACAGGGAGGGGGAGGAGAGTACCCAACGATGCTACACTAGCCCAATGGGTGCTGCATTAGCCTAATCGGTAGGCTACAGAATAATCAGCATAATTCTTCAGGGCCTACTTTTGTCACTTCATACAAACCTTAACAATCCTTCCTTGATTTCATATTTGTTGCCCCTTATTGCACAAAAAGAAGGCCACTATGGCACAGGGCAGGTTCCCCATCCCTGGCATAGGGGATCTAGGACTGGTCTCTGAATCTGGAAGACCTGGGTTGAAGTCTTGCTTCTGACAAAGTCATTAAACCTTTCAGTGCCCCGGCAGCTCCGTAAAACAAGAAATTACATAACAGAAGCAAAAGTGAATCACACTGAAAAGGACCTTTGAGGTCTCTACTTGAACACTTTTGTTTTACAGATGAAGAAAGTAAGAGGGAGAGGAGGGAGTGATATCCCCAAGGTTACTTAGTTTGTATGCATCAGAAAGAGTATTTGAACCCAGGTCCTCTGACTCTTGAACCTGTGCTTTTTCCATTGTGCAGATCTTGTTTTTTAAAAAAGGTTAAAAGACAAACAAATCCTTTTCACTGCAATCATGTGCCACAATTTATTCTTCCATCCCCCAATTACTGCGCACAAAGATTTTGTAATTATAAACTTCCGTGGTTCCCAGTTGCCTCCAAGACCAAATAAAAAATGCTTTGTTTGGCATTCAAAGCCCTTTATAACTTAGCCCCCTCCTACCTTTCCAGTTCTCTACTTCCTTTCCCCTTCTTTCCCCCTCTTCCCAGACTCCTCCCTGCCCCCAGTGACAATAGCTGTCCCATGAATGAGACACTCCATCTCTGGCTCCAGTCTTTCTCTCTTATTGTCCCCTATGAATTCAGGCTCTCAGATCTCAGCTCTAGTCTCTTGGACCCATGCTGCTTCCCAATGCCCTGCTACAAGGAAATACTGAGTTTTAAAACAGGTCCATTCATTGCCCACAGTATTTGGAACAAAGGTGTTGAACATAGAGAAAGGCATGTGTCCTGAGTACCTGCAGAACCAGATTAAAATGCAATTATGAAATATTTAATGAAGTAAATAAAAATATAATAAAACATAGATAGCATTACATTTTAAAAACTAAGTCAAAATGTGGCCATAGGGATCTTTATGTAAGGTTTAATGGCCTTGTTTCTATTTGAGTTTGACACCATTGCTCTGGGCAGACAGGTAAGGTAGTGGATAGAATGCCAGTCTCCTTTTCCCAAGTTCAAATCTAACCTCAGATACAAACTAGTTGTATGACTCCAGGGCAAGTCACGTAACCCTCTTTGCCTCAGTTTCCTTATCTGTAAAGTGAGCTAGAGAAGGAAAAGGCAAACCACTCCAGTGTCTTTGCCAAGAAAACCCCAAATGGGGTCATAGAAAGTTGGACATGACTGAAAAACAACAACCAACCATTGCTCTAGACTACATACAAAAGAAATCAAAGTCATAAACCCAGGCTTCAAGGAGCCACAAGACCCAAAACATGCATACAGGAGGAGAAGCATTATCGACCTTCATTTTAGTAACTGCAAAATGATGGAGCAGAGATTGAGTTCTTGAATGTTAAGGGAATGGAAAGATATGATCAGAGGGCATTTGAGTTAATCATTGGAGGCTTTATTCAAGAAAAGCTTGCTTAGAACTTGGTCTCAAAAGAAGAGAATTCATAAATTGGTGGAAAAGATGTGGAGAGGACCCTTCAGGGGAATGGACTATACAGGCAGGGAACAGAACTTTAGCGTCGGAAGGAACTCTGTTGTTGGTTGGTATTTTTAGTTGTGTCCAACTCTTCATGACCCCTTTTGGGGTTTTCTTGGCAAAGATACTAGAGTAGTTTGTCATTTCCTTTTCCTGCTCATTTTACAGATGAAGAAACTGAGGCAAATAGGGTTAAGTAACTTGCTCAGGGTCATGAAGCCAGGAAGTATCTGAGGTCAGATTTGAACTCAGGTCTTCCTGACCCCATGCCAGGCATTCTATCTTCAGTGCTACCTAGCCGTCCTGAAAGGACTTGAGAGATCCCCGATTTCAACCTCCACTTTTTGCACATGGGGGAGTGGATGAAACCCTAGACTTGGAATCAAGAAGGCAAAATCTGGCCTCTGGCCACCTACTAGCTTTGTGACCATGGACCAGTCACTTGCCCTCTGCCTCTCCATCTGTAAAATGGAGATACTATTAGCACCTACTTCACAGGATGGTGGGGCATATAAAATGAGTTCGTGTTTGTAATACATTTAGCACAATGCTTGGCACACAGTTGTTGCTTAATAAATGCTTGTTTTTTAAAAAAAAGTCTCAGTGACTTTCTCAAGACTGAGTGCTCCCTTAATTACAGAACTAGGACTGGAATGGTTGGGTCTTGACCTTCTGTTCAGTGTTCTTTCTCCTGTATCAGGTTAAAGCAGGATGAAATCTTTATGTTCCATTTCAGGGTCTTCTTCTTTGCCTCTATTTACCATGTTAAACTATTTTAAAAGCTCCACAGTGTAACTGGAAGACTAGGAGTCAGGAAGTGCAGGTTGTTGTGAGGTTAAGGTGAGATAACATCTGTGCTCATTATCTGGCATATTGTAGGTGCTTAATAAATGCTTATTCCCTTCCCCTCTTCCTCTGATACTTAGTATGTGATCTTGGGTAAGGCATCTGATCTCTCTGACCTACCATGATAATTATGGTAATCATAATCTAATAAACACAACCATCTTCATATCCATAAGACTTTGGAGGATATTCATATCCACACCTCTACCCCTACCTACAGCCTAACTGTTAGTTAGAGGGGTCTCTGAGGTAAACCATGATAGTCATAATCCATTATAGATTTGATTTTTAGTTATTTGCTTCTGAGCTTTGAGATCTTTCCTTTTTGGATCTGGTGGCTTAATAAAAAATAATCTCAATATTTTCTCCCCTAAATCTTTACCACTCACTCCACTGCCTTCAAAGTGACTTCAAGCTTTTAATCTTACACCATTCAACTATGACCATGTTTCCCCAGATTTTAATTTTTATTAATCTATACACCTTGTTTTTTGATTGATTATTGATTGATTTGTAAAATGGAAATCATAATTCCTGTGGTATCTGCTTCACTGGTTTCATGGGATCTTAGATTTATAGGCAGCAGGAATGTTGCAGGTCCTATAGTTCAACCCTTTCACGTTGAAGAAATTGAGGCCAAGGGAGACTGTGATTTGTCCGAGTAGAACATAAGTTGTAAGAGTTAAAGATAGGATGTGAACCCTGATCCTCCAACTCCAATGACCTTTGTACTGTACTGTGCTGTGAAAAACAAAAATGATAACCTAAGTAACGTGGTATTGAAATGCCTACCATTTTATGAGATTATTATAGATATGTTTAGATGTAAAAATTCTGCCTCTGTAGAAGAGTGGCAAGGTTTCACTTGTTTTTATTCAAATAATTTCATATTTCATTCTAGTGAGCAAGACTCCTACTTATCAACCTTCTTTCACTCAGGTATTTAGATATTTTCACCCCCAGATCTTAATGGCACCCTTTCTGCATCAAGGTATAAATGGGTGATTATCTCTTTCAGAAGAATGAACCAGATAGTAAAAAGCGGTCCATTCATAGTGATAGATTTATTATTATCATTCATTCTTGACAACAGCGGAAAACATTCTATCTGCTCCTCTTTCACCAGAGCATCATGGATCGAGGTCATATGGGACCTCAGAGGCCATCTTCTCCAACTTTCTCATTGTAAAGATGAGGGAACTAAGACTGAAGGAAACTAAGTGATTACCCAAAGTCACCCAGGTAGTATCAGAGCCAGAATGTAAACCTAAGTCCTCCAACTTCAATTAGCCCTCTTTCTAAGGTACCCCAATGCAAATTTCTGCCATTCACCCTTTTGAAAGGCAAAATGAGAATAGTTTTGTTTGTTCTGTTGTTTCAGTCTTTTCTGACTCTCTGTGATTACATATGGGGTTTTCTTGGCAGAGATACTGGAGTGGTTTGCCATTTCCTTTTCCAGTTCATTTTACAGATGAGGAAACCGAGACAAACAGGGTTAAATGACTTACCCAGGGTAACATGGTTAGTCAATGTCTGAGGCCAGGTTTGAGCTCAGGAAGAAGAGTCTCCCTGACTCCAGACCCAGCACTCTATTCATTGTGTCACCTAGAAAAAGGGGCTCAAAACAAGATAAAATTTTAGGATCATAAAACCATAGATTACTGCAGCCAGAAGATTTCTTAAAACTAATCTAGCTCAAACACTTTGTTTCAGATATATGGAAGTTAAGCCTCACCATCAAATGCTAGAGTGAATTCAAGAATCAAGTGTTTTTTTAAAATCATTAATATGGATTATGAGATTTATGAAAAATGGTACAGTTTCCTAATCTGTAATGATAATAATTGCTTTTATTTATATATAACTTTAGAGTCTATGAGGTAGATTAGACTAAATAATCTCTATCTAGGGTCCCTTTCAATTCTAACAATCTCCAAATCTATTTTATATTAGTGATAATTTCTAAAAGAATGATACTAACTTTCTCTAGTTATGTATTCATTAGTTTTTTATTCTAACGGTTTGGTAACTGTTTAGTCCAAGGGTTCTTTAGGACTAACATTTCAATTGAAGTAAGCAAGTATTTTTAGATTTGGAGTTCAATGATATTTAATATTTCTTTTTCAGAGGTGGCACGGAAAAGAAGAAAAAGAAGAAAGAACGAGGAGGAGGAGAAGAAGGAAAAGAAGGAGAAGAAGAAAGATGGCTAGAGTTAGGGATGGAGAAGAGGAAGGGGGGTGAGGGACAATATGGCCAAGGGTAGCAGACGAAAGGGGCAGCTAGCTGGGGCAGTGGATAGAGTGCCCAGGCCTGGAGTCAGGAAGATTCATCTTCCTGAGTTCAAACCCGGCCTTAGATATGAATTAGCTGTCTGACCTTGGGCGAGTCATTTAACTCCGTTTGCCTCAGTTTCCTCATCTGTAAAATCAGCTGAAGAAGGAAATGGCAAACCACTCCAGTATCTCTGCCAAGAAAACCCCAAATGGGGTTACAGAGAGTTGGACAGGACTGAGCAACAAGAACAAGGAGATGAACATGATACATGTGGGAAGATAATGGAGACTGGTCTGATTGGTTTAGATGGCAGATGTTGGAGCAGAATGAATAAATTGAGGGTGGAGCCAGATTATGAAGGACCTTGATTTCTAGCAAAGGATATGTATACACGCGGTGCAGGAGGCCACTGGGAGTCAGTATAGGGTCTTGAGCATGGGAACGGCATAATAAGAGATCAGCTAAAATAATCTGGGTATGAAGTACGTGGCTCAGGAGGTTGAAGTAAGAATAGAAAAGTAGCATATCTGAAAGAAATTTTGGACATTTATTGACAAATTTGATATAGAGAATAAGGAGATGGAGAAGGGAATTCATTTATTCTATCCGGTCCGAAAGAGGCAAAGTTGGGACTAATGGAACTTGAGGAAGGGTAGATTTTGGCTTGATATGAAAAGTAGAATTGGCCACCTCAGAAGGTGGTGAGTTCCCTGTTGCTTTAGGTGTTCAAGTACAGGATATATCACTGCATGTTGGGGACATTTTAGAGATTTCTGCTCGGGTAAGGGTAGTACCAGATGCTAACTCTGTGATTCTGTGCTGCATTGTAACTTCCTCTGTGGCCATTCTTTCTCTGCCAGCTTTTTGCATCCACCCAAAGAAGGTGAGAGCCTCATTAAACTCACCTCCTACTCTGAAATGCCTTCTTCTGCTGCCTTAGTCATTCATAAGTAGCAGCATTCAGTCTCCTTTCCAGATCAATTTAGTTCTGCTCTGCTTTTCATGACTTCTGCTAAAAAGACAGCTTTAATACTATAGTATGTTTTAGGTCGTCATCCAGAACACGATCCAGCTTGATGCATGCTTTCAACCCTCCACTTAAGGCAGGAGTTCCCGAAAGCTCTCTCCTAATGGTTCTCTCAATATCTTTCTTCCACTGAGCAAACAGACCCAAATCTGCCTTTTACTAAAACTTGGCCCCCTTCCAAGATCAAAAGGTTATAGAATTTTCCCATTCTTCAGAGCCTTTGTTTACATTTTGGTGTTTGTGAACCTGCCATGTGAATTTGTGCTATTTAAAAAAGTTGAACCAGGAGGCCAAGGGCTGACTACAGCGCAGAGAGATTCAAAGGCATCCTCTGATGAACCTAAAATCAGATGATCAGGGGAATGAGTCTGAAAAGTTTTGTTATTATACAGAAGTCTACTAAAAAGGCTAGGTCTTCATTAAAATCCTACTTGGATGGCTCTTTATGGTCTAAGCTTGATCCCGGATTCATCGGATCATAGATTTAGAGCAAAAGGGGATCTCAAATGTACTTTAGCCTAATCTCTTAATTTTACAGATAAGGAAACTGAGGCCCAGAGATGTTAAGTGACTTGTCCACACTTCCCAAAGTAGAAGGTAGCAGGATTAGGTTTGCAATCCCAGGTACACTGATGCCAAATACTTGGTCATGTCACCAAATCAAAATCTCTGGCTAGCTTCTCCCAAGTAGAAACTAGGAATGGACTAATTAAATTTGGGGAGATTCATTACTAGGTTGGTTACCAGAAGATGACATTTTTTGGTCATAATAGCCTATGAAATCTAGTGAAATACAGAGAGGTTGTGATCCATGGGTCTGTGTCAGTGAAGGGAGGAATCACGGAAGAGAAAGAAATCTTAGTTTTTGATGTGTTGAAGAGAACGCTGGATTCTCTAGGGATGTCATAATGCCTTCCACACATACTAATTGAAGATGACGGTGATTAGAGTTGTGATTACCTACCCAACAGATACCCTTTGGGGTAGGTGTTGGCTTTCAGAACCCTTCAGGAGCTGGGAGTTTCCTTTAAGGTTTCTGAGAAAGCAATGTGCTTCTTATTCCTCAGAGAGACAACACATATTGCTGTACAAGGTTTGAAAGTTTCTAGTTCACCTCATTTTGGCAGTTTCTAAATATAGGACAGCCCATTTAAACCCGTCCCCATTTATGGCAATTTATGTTATTAAAGGATGAAGTAGACAGTATCATG
This sequence comes from Pseudochirops cupreus, assembly GCA_028627135.1. Taxonomy (NCBI): domain Eukaryota; kingdom Metazoa; phylum Chordata; class Mammalia; order Diprotodontia; family Pseudocheiridae; genus Pseudochirops; species Pseudochirops cupreus. The sequence continues at coordinate 280,808,612 of CM053582.1, read as the reverse complement.
GGTAACACCTATTGTTATTACAATGCCTTTTAACACCTTAGCTAAGGAATTCTCACCTCACCCTAAATGGATTAGGTTAGCACCCTCACCTTTTTGGTGGATGAGGAAACTGGGACACAGGTTAAATGACTTATTAAAGTGAGTCAATGGCAAAGCAGAAAGAAAAATGTGGAAATCCTGATTCTCAGCATGGAGTAGTGGAGGCAGAGCCCATATTGTTAGACCAAGAATATCTGGGTTCCCACCAATATATATATATATATGTGTGTGTGTGTGTGTGTGTGTGTGTGTGTGTGTGTGTGTGTGTGTGTGTGTGTGTGTGTGTATGTATGTGTTTGTCTATGTGTCTATGTATATATGAATGTATATATACCACATATATGTATATATACATATACGTATACATATACACTATCCATATATATTTATATATGTATACTTAATTATTATACGTTAATAGGTGTGCATATATACATATTTATATTACTTTATTGACTAGTACAAGATGTCAATTACATGCAGATTTTTAAGTGGTTAAAGAATATGGATGTCTATTTTTAGGTAGTATAGGCATTTGTACAGTTGGCTCCTTTTATTAAAAAAAATCTGTAAAGGGGAACACTACTTACCCATTTTTTTCTATCATATTATGAAAAATAAAAGCTGTCTATGTGTACAATTTAGCATGATTTCCTTTGGTTCCCCAATCAACGGGGTTAAATAGTCATTTTCTGATATTCCTTTTCTTGAAAGTCAAAACCTTGTTCCTTCTAGTAAAAGAGAGAAAAGTATTGCCTGGAATGATCACTTGCTTACGCTGTGCATCTTTAAGGGTGCTGGGGTCAGTTGTAGAGAACTCTTAGCCTCTAGACTATAGCCTCCCAAATCTCATTTAGGCCACAGTCCATCCTTCACTCAGAATGAGTTGGCCAGATCACATCCCCTCTGCCTCTCTGTAAATTGCAGTGACTCCCTATTGACCACCAGGATCAAATATAAAATCTTCTTTCTAGCATTCAAAGCCCTTCATAACCTGGTCCTTTCCTACTCTTCCAGTCTATTTACATCTGACTCACCCCAGGTACTTTTTGACCAGGTGACACTAGCCTCCCTGCTGCTCCTGGAACAAGCTCCTCCATCTCTCCTCTCTGGGCTTTTTCATGGGCTGATCCCATGACTGGAATGCTCCCCCTCTTCATCTCTATTTCCTTACTTCCTTGGTTTCTTTCAAGTCCCAGCTAAAATCCCACCTTCTACAGGAAGCCTTTTCTGGGCCCTTTTCATGCTATTACCCTCTTTCCGTTGATTATCTCCAGTGTATTAAATACATTATGTATCGTCACATGTACACACGTATGTGCATATATGCATGGATGTGTGTATACACATAGACATATACACACAGGCACATATATTTGTAGACAATTGTTTTCATGTTATCTCCCATTAGACTGTAAGCTCCTTGAAACCGGGGACTGTCTCTTGCCTTAAAATCTTTTCAGCATGATGCCACACTGTCAATGTCTAATAAATGTTTATCGACTAACAAACTGACTGACTAGGCCTGTGCCTTTGGCCAAGAGTGGGATCCAAAGGGCATGCTGGAGGCAGCCCACCTTGCCAATTCATTAATTTTTCAGCTCATCAAATTTTCAGCATGAACATTCACACTTTGGAAATCAGCAAACTATTTTTGTCATTCAGTTCAGAAGTTTCAGTCATGGCCGGCTATTTGTGACCTCTTTTGGGGTTTTCTTGGCAAAGATATTAGAGTGGTTTGTCATTTCCTTCTCCAGCTCATTTTCCAGATAAGGAAACTGAGGCAACCAGGCTAAGTGATTTACTCACAGTCACAGAGGTAGTAAAAATCGGAGGCCATATTTGAAGTCAGGAAAGGGAAAGGGAAAGGGAAATACTTATGCACACGTATTTCTTTAGTTAAATGTAGATGTTTTAAGAAAAGTAATGCTTTTATAATTGTCTTCATATATTCAGCAGCTAGCATAATGCTATACACAAAGCAGGCACTTAAGTGTCTGTTGAATTGGTTGACTACAAAATTGTAATAACATAGAAACTGATTTTGCATGTGCTATAATTCTATGTGGACCTATTTTATCATTTAGAAATTAAATTAGTTTTCAACAGCATATTAACTTATATGTATATATCTTTATATTTTACCATCCATTTAATATTTCACTATATTTTATATAACCGTTCAAATCACTAATGTGGAATTACTATTCTGTATCTTTGTCCATAAATTTAATAATCCATGGTGAATGTATTCAGAAAACCGCCATTATTTGCTAAATCCGAATATGTATTTCATATATGACACTGATAACTTAGTCTTGAAATTATTAAATAGGTTCAAATAAAATCATACAATGTGCAAAATAAATTTCTTTGAATATCTGCATGTATGTATGTATATATATATATATAGACATCTACATCTTGCTGAGGTAAAAGTAAAAATTTATTTTAATAAATTGAAGCAAACTATAAATCAGGACTAAATTTATAGTTTTGTTGATAGTCTAGATTTAGTAAAGTAACTGAGAAAATGTCAACAATGCAGATCAGATTTAAGAATGTGTCTTGAACACATTTTTTATTTTCAGAGAGTTAGTTGTTAAACATTTTCCAGCACCTGGATTGGGATCCTACTCATAGTTCAGCAAAGTGATGGAGTAAATGTCAATAATGCAGGTTAAAGTGGAAAAAAAATGTATCTATCATGGGCACTTATTAAAAAAAATTTTCAGAGAGTTGGTTATTAAAACATTGACCAGCACACTCCTAATTTAGATTCAATTAAATTCGATAAACATTTATTAAGTACCTACTCTGTTCCAATCATTGCGCTAAGCACTGTGGATACAAAAAGGAGCAAAAGACAGTCCCTGCCCTCAAGAAGCTTACAATCTAATGTGGGGGGAGTGGAAAAACATGCAAACAAATATATACAAGGCAAATTATATAGGATACATATGATGAATATAGTATATAAAGGACAAATAGGAAATAACAGACGGAAGGTACTGGAATTAAAAAGGTAGGGGAAGGCTTCCTCCAGGATTCCTTTTCTCTTATTTTTTTTTCCTTAACTATCCTGTAAACTTAAGCTTTCACCGCAATCTACAGGGTAGGAAGGCCTGGTGGTGGCATCTATGGATCCCATAGATCTCAGCACACAACAAGCACTTAATAAATGCTTCATCTATGGGTGTATGGATTGGGAGGAGGCATGTGGGTGCAGAATTTGGCTGTGAGTTCCTTGAAGGCATGGGCTGCCCTTTACCTCTTTTTGTGTCTCCAGCGCTTACCACAGTGCCTGGTACAGAGGAGGAGCTCACTACATGTTGATGGACTGGATGAAGGGGATGGCTGGCTGGTTGCAAAGGCCACCGCTTGCGGTAGGGCCGTGTCTGCGCTCTGCGCTCACCTGGGGGCGCTGTAAAGCCGAGCCGGCCAGGCAGGCCGCGAGAAAAGGAGGCTAGCTGCCTCCTCCTCCTCCTCCACCTCGTCCAAAGCGACTCCTTCCTCCTCCCCGCCGAGGGGCGACTCCCGGGTGGTGAGGTCGCCGCCCCTGCCTCCGCCTCCGCCCCTACCGGCTCCCCTTTCTGCAGCCGGCTAGGGGAGTGGCCGCCCGGCACTGAATGACTGCCTTCTGAGAGCCCTAGGCGAGCCTGCCTGCGTTCTCTTAACGCGCAGGGCAGACGGACGGACTGAGCGCTCCTTCGCTCCTTCGCTCCTTCGCTCGCGCTCTCGCTTGGCTCGCTTTGCCGGAGACGCGGGGCTTGGAGCCACTGGAGGTGGCGGCGGTAGCGACAGCGGCAGCAGTCTGTGCCCGCGTCCTGCGGGGAGAGCGGAGGTGTGCGGCGTGGAGAGCGGAGGTGTGCGGCGTGGAGAGGTAGGTAGCTCTTTTTTTCTGCCCCGTCTTTCACTGCGCTTCCCGCTGCGCCCCAGAGCTGGAACCGGGAATGGAGACCCGGGCTCCAGGGAGTGCCAAGAAGACAGCCTTCGCCGGCTGTTGCTGGGGGATCCCCTAGAGAGCAGGAGCGAGAGCCAGAGATTGAGAGGAAGGGGAAATTCTCTGTATATTGTACTGCTCTTTTTTTTTTTTGGTTGGTTGGTGGGGGGGGGGCGCGCGGAAAGAACAGAGAGATGGAAGAATAAGTTGCGCTTAGTTTGCCCGCGTCTCCCTCTTGCTCACTAGGAAAGGGAAGTCTAAATCCTCACTCTCTCTCCTTGTAGACCCCCCAACCCTAAAACAAAACCGGATTGCTTCTCGTTGTCCCTGCTTTATGAACATACTCTCATTTCATTCAGTGTGAGAATGAAATTGAAGAATAAAGCGGGGTGCTGGGGTAGGGGGGCGTGTTCGGGGCAAGGGCATTAGGGGTCCAGGTGAAGTGTGCGGTGGGTGGAGGGTAAGAGCAAGATGGGGTTTCCTTTGCATGCAGCTGCTCCTTCCTCCTTTGTTCAGACACTGTGGAGGGGGTTGCCCTGGGTCCTGTTTCCTTGCTGGGATGGGATTGATTCATGATGGGGATGGGGGTGGGGTGGGGGAGGGAGATGGATTGAAACCAGATTAGGAAGTGGAGAAAATTTACATTTGAGCCACTTGTGGGGGAGGGCTGGAGATTGATGGTGTGTGTATGCCTTACGGGGGTACAGAGGAGTTGAGGAGGGGTGATGAGAGGCTTGGAAGGGGGGAGGGTGCTTGTTCCAGCCGGCAGACCTTAGGGGCTGAGTCTCTAGAGCTGGTTTAAAAAATGCTTTGTTGAGGTTGTAACCATATGTTTATTGCTGCAACAAGTTGTGTGCTTTGTGGTACCACTGAGAGTTTCTTCAGTAGTTTGTTGAAATCAAAGCTTGCCAGGTATCTTGGAAAGAGGGGAGGGAGCCTTTGGTGTGAACCTGGAGGTTTCTTTTTGTGTCCTTGGAATTAGCAGATACCGAGGTGTTAAACTGCACAGAAATACGTTATGGAAAGCAAATGTAATGTAGTCAGATTCACATATGGTTAATTTTATACATCATAATGGAGAATTGTATAAAAAAAAATCTCGCAGGAATGTCTGGGGGAAAACCACCAAAGGGACAGGCAGGCATTGCTAAATGTATGAATCAGATTATGTAACATTCACTAGGAAAACTCAATTCAAGGACTTTTCCAGCAAATAATAATAATTATTTGTATTTTTTTAAAAGACCTTCAAAAATAGTTGAGAGAAAGTGTAGTTTTCATTAGAGAATAGTGGGTTTTAAAAAATTCCTCAGTTGTGCTTTCTACTCTAAGCATGATAAGTCTGGATAAAGGAAGACATAACACCTGAGTGTTTGGGGGGATCTGCTTTTATTGAGGGGACATCACCCTTAAATATAGCATATCAAGTATTAGTTAAAAGTTAAACTTATTCAGATTGGAAGCATTGACACACAAGGGGAACTGATGAAGAAACAACTGTGTTTTGGGGGAGAGGAAGTGAGTGAATGATCAATATTTTTGAATGGGGAATTTCAGGGAAAACTGTGTCTGGGAGGAGCCTGAAATTTCCAGGCATTCATGGTCCAGGCCCTTGGGACACTGATGGGAGGGGCCCATCATTTTACAGAATGTGTGAGGATTTGCTGTAGTGATAGAGAGAGATAGTCTGCAGAATTCCTGGGCAGACTATTTACAGAAAATAAGATTGGTGTTTGTCCTGGGACAGTCCTTAACTGCAAGGGGGCAATATTTGTTCTTTCAGAGAGAGTGGTACCCTACTTTTCAGCCCCTTTAAGGTGAACCAAGTTTGAAAATTGACTTTAGAAGGAGAATTGGGAGCATGCTCTGGAAAAATGTTTTCTACCCACTAACTGGTAATGGAAAAGCATTGTACATACTGCTGAGTGTGTGCCTTTTTACGTGGGGATGTGGTCAGCTTTTCAGGGCCTGCCTGCTAAGCAGTGGGACATGTCCTCAGAAGCCATTGTGAGTTTTAAATTGAAATGGGAATTTTTCCAACCAGGCAAGCTGTTTGTTATTATAACACAAAGCTGGGCAAAACATTCTGCCTTCTACAGTTAACAAAGTAACTTTTTCAAAAAGTTTCATCATTTTTAACTTTTACAGAATAATTCACATCATTAAGGGAAAAACCACTTTTGATTATGTAGCTTCCCAAATAACAATTGAAATATTCTTTAATGAAATATACACCACAATAGAAGTGACCACTACAAAGGAAACACATGGTGGTGGGGGGGTGGTTGCTGAGGGAGAAGCTGATTTTCCAGCATCCGGCTGTCCTATTGTGTGATTGTATACAGTATTAAGGCCTGCAACAGGCTTTACCCCTTCTGAATGAATCATCATTTTGCCAGTATCAAAGACAGACTTTCCCCGGCTGTGAAGTGGGACCTCTGAAGGGAAATGGGATAGGGGTGGTGGGCTGGAGGAGAGGATCTAACCAGAGGCTTCTGTTAATTACCTCCTGTTTATTCTGTATATAGTTTGCTTTGTGTATATTTGCTTCATGTTTTCTTCCCCATTAGATTGTAATCTCCTCGAGGGCAGGGACTGTATTTTGCCTCTTTTTTTTTTTTACATTCTTAGGGTTTAGCTCAGTGCCTGACATTTATTAGTTGACAGTATTGATTATTGATTGATTGAGACTGTCAGAATGAAGACTATGATTTAGCATCTCTTCCCTCTTTGATTTCTACTCTCCCCCACTCTTAACAGGTGTGAATTTTAATTTCCCACAACTGTCTAATCTTTAGGAAGGAATTAGTGAAATTTAGAATTATGGTCCTTATGATGAGATTGAAAGGCATAGCGGATGATGTAGTCTGGCCTCTGGCCCAGCCTAGGACCTTGAGTAAATGCTTTCAGGTCTCCTTGCCCCAAGCAATTCTTAAAGCTGTAAGTTAGATGAGTTACAGATCTTCCTTTGTAAAAGGAGTTTGTCACTTTCAGAGTTATCTACTCTGGTTGAGAGTTACTCAATTACTACTACTACTGCTACTACTACTACTGCTAGTCCTAACTTTTCTATACAGCCTTTCCTGATCCCTCCAACTACTCATGCCCTTCTTTTTTTAACTGCCTTGTATCTAACTTTTGGTACTGATTTGTATTTATCCTCTTTATATGCTATATATATATGTGTGTATATATTTATATGTAGAAAAGCCTCATACCCCAAACTTGTCCTACTAGAATGTCAGCTTCTTGTGAATATGCATTGATTTGTTTCCCCAGTGTCTAGTACAATGCCTGACCCATAGTAAATATTTAATAAATCCTTATTGATTGAATAATGTGATTAAGGTAAAAGAAAAAAAACTTTAAT
>CM053582.1:280780508-280800760 GCA_028627135.1 Pseudochirops cupreus | reverse complement strand
TTTTTCAAATGAGAAGAAAGGATGAAGAGATAAAAGAAATGGGAAAATTCTTTGAAGTGTTTTATCCCCTACAAATTTAATTATCACATACTTTAAAACTTGGTAAATCCAATGCTAAAAGACTGCATAGAGATATGAAGAAAATCTGGTTTAGGATCAAGAAATGAAAGTGACCAGATTACAAATAAGCCTCTCGCCTGTATATCATGAATATTTATTTCAAGAAGAGAGTTGGAAAGTAGAGTACCTGATAATAACCAAATAACGCAAAAAGATTGTGAAATTGATCATATTCAGATGATACCAGGAAATTTTTGTTGCTGATCTGAGAGTCAATTCTGAATCTATCCTCTGTAGTTAGAGGATCATCCCATCCAGTAAGACAAGCATTTATTAAATGTGAGGCATTATGTTAGGAAATGGAAAATGAACCCTGCCCTCAGGGAGCTTCCATCCTACTATTAGATCAAAAGACCAGAATTAACACCAAATTAGAATAATGAAAAGGAGAAGATATGGTCTATCATTAGGATATTGACCCTGAAAAAAAGGGGAAATTGATAAGGCATCACGATGGACTATAGCACTTTTTGCTAAGTACGTTTGACCATTGATGACTTTGCACAACTGTGCCTCATTTAAATTCTTTTCACAAGAAATATTAAATCTAATTCACAAGAAAGTCAGGACATCACCTATGTTGTCATTGGTCCCCTTTGAAAACAAAGGATGAACAAAAAAACAACAAACAGCAACAGTTACTACAAGGAAGCCAAAGTAGCCCAGAAATTGCCAAACCAGCCTATGTTCATTTTCTTGCTAATCAGAGACATGTAGCAGAGGGTAACATCCCTTTAGAATATTAATGCATATTTTATATTTTACAGGGAGAATGGTGAAATGTTGTGAGTAATTGCCTTGTAAAACATAAAGACATGGTGAAATAAAAAATGAAAGCTTAGTGTGCGATAGAGTTCAGATCATCCGAGAACATTTAAGGATGAAATTTGAAGGATAAAAAAATAGAAAAGATCTGCCTGGATTTCTATTGCACACTATTTCCCCCCCATTAGTAATAGTAGAGCAGTCTCAGTTGAACTCTTAAAATAACAGTCCTTGAGGGTACTGCGTAATAAAGTGTAAATGGTACTGAAGAAAACAGAACCAGCTATCTAAGTGTACCCAGAAGAAGTCTATTTGGATGGGGTGGCTAGGTGGTTCAGTGAATAGAACACCAACCCTGGAGTCTGGAGGACCTGAGTTAAAATCTGGCCTCAGATACTTAACACTTACTAACGTGTGGCCTTGGGCAAGTCACTTAACCCTAATTTCCCTGCCTTCCTCCAAAAAGCAAAAAAAAAAATCTATTTGGGAGGTGTTGAAGGGCTGAGTTTCAGGATATCTGAAAAGGGAAGATAACAAATACTTGGAAAAAAATCATGCACATTATTATTATTACCAAAAAAGTGATCAGGATATCAGCCACAAATATCTGCTGTATGCTAAACTCTAATAAAAAATTCAGAACAGCTTATACATGTAAGAGGACAACCTTGGCTTTTTGAAATTGATTTTCAGTAGCAAGACCGCATATGTCTGTCACACAGCCAACTGGAAGGTACAGAGAGCACAGGCTCCCATATTTATTTGTTAACTGTAAAAAAGCATTTAATTGGACAGAGCAAAATTCTGAGGCTCTGCTCCAACAAGATGTCTTTTATGCATTTGTTAAAATCATGCAACATTCCTTGATAGCATGTTTGTAGGCAACTAACAGACAGGAACTGGTAAAAATGGAAAGGGGTCTTGAGGTTTGGATTTGGTGAGATGAGGGTTCTTACAAGGGACGACATTACTTTTCTCAGCAAGTAAGGGATATTAACTAGCGTTCTGTGGTATTTTAGGCTTTGTGTGTGTCTCTGAGCATGGATACTCTAAGTTTCCTTGTCCCCCATTTTACAGAGAGAAAACTGAGATTCTGAGCATTTCGTGATTAAATTTTTGGTCACACAGCTAGTAAGAGTACAGGTGGATTTGAACACGCTCTTCCTGGAAGTCCATCTGTTATGCCATGGGGCCGTCTCATAGGACCTTTTGTGTATGGCCATGTTTTATATCAGATAGCTCAGTAGGGGAGCACTTTGGATAGGATTTTTTATTATTTTCCATGAAGTCTTTTTGGGTTAAAAATTGTAGACATAAACCTGCTCATTTCATTTTCCTTTCCCCCTATCCCAGAGGGGTTTGATTAGGGAGGTTAAAAGCAATACTGTTTTGTAGCCGTTCAATGAATTTTTTGCTTATCCCTAATTTTTTGCTTATCCCTAATTAGTATGCAGCAAAACAAAGTTTACACATCATAAAATAATGTGGCAGGTAAATTTTATTGTAACATTTTATGATAACATTAAACTGTTTCTGGTAAACTCAGATATCCAGTTTGTGGTTTTAATGGGAATTTCAGTTTTAAGGGGAATGAACACCAGCCTTGAGATTTAGTAGTGTATTAAAAAAAAAAAAAGAAACAGATTTGACTGCAGTTTTCAGTTTAGCCAATTTAGTCTGATTTTGGCTCATGGTCCAGGACTGTTCAAACCTTAACCTTGGTTAAAAATAACTCTTTTAAGAAATTAACAATCTCTGTAGAGCCTAGGGCTAGAGTTGTTTTGGAGAAAGTTTCTGTTTTCCCTCCAAAATATAATTCCTGTGGAACTGAAATGGTGTGGGAGCTGATCTTTTTAAAGATTCATTGAAGGCCTTTAAGCAAAGGAAACAAAGCAATTTAAATAGGGTCTTGATTTGGAATCAGAAAAATCTGGGTTTGAATCCTACCTCAAACATTTATCAGGATTTCCTGATCTTAGGGAAGTCAATTTAATCTTTCTATAAATACTAAGTTTCCTAATCTGTAAAATGGAGATTTGACTCAGTGACCCTTCAGGTCCCTTCCAGCTCTAAATTAATGATTCTGTGACTTTATTTGGCAGCTATTTGGTACAGTGGATAGAATGCTGGACCTGGAATTAGGAAGACCTGAGTTCAAATCCAGTCTTAGACACTTACTATCTGTGTGATCCTGCACAAGTCACTTAGCACTGTATGCCTCAATTTCCTCATATGTAAAATGAGCAGGTGAAGGAAATGGCAAACCACTCTGGTATCTTTGCCAAGAAAACCCCAAATGGGATCATGAAGAGTTGGGCACAACTTACAGCGATTGAACAATAACAGTATGATTTTATTGAGTATTATTGAGGAGATGCATCCCCAAGAATTAATTTGCATTAAATGGTCTAAGGTGTCCCTTGCAATTCTGAGATTTTCTGATTCTGTGACTGGAGCATTATTAATGTTTTTGCAATTATAGGTTGTCAGGAATTTGTGTTAAGGTATTTTGACAATGTTTTGCTGTTCCTGGATCTCTAAATTTTTCTTTTGTGTCCATAGGGTACTGTACAATGATATGTGTATACCATAGAACCTTTATATCGCTATCATAGGTTGTCATCAGCATCTTCAGTGGGTCAGTTACCTCTGGGTGGATACTGCCTTCCATGGTGTGTACCTTGTGTCCCATCTGCTGGTTCTCTCCTCTGCCCATAAATCCTTTACAGAAGATCTTTCCAAAGAACTGCTTCCTTAATGTATGTAAAACACTTTGAAAACCTTAATGTACTCTATAAATGTGAATTATTCTGTCCTTATGTTATGCCTTGCTTTTGCTACACCTTTTTGGTTCACCTTCTAAGGATTGCACATTTTTTTGGATGATACCAGAAATGACCAACCCATATGCCTATTTTTCCCATCTTTATGACTTTTTTTTAGTGAGACTCAGGTAAAGATATATTAGAGCATTGTTGATGAAAGTATTAGGAAGGAACAGGCATGCTTTCACAACTGATATTGTACACTGCCCACTCTTTATAGTTATTCAGTCAACTGAAAGGTGCAGAGTATGCGAGGTTCTCCTTATATTTATTCTGGTTGGCTTTCAAATGAAAGACATTTGATTCTGTGGCCAATCACTTGCTTTAATTAAAGTATAGGTTCTTCATCTTTTTTGGGTCTTGGATCCCTTTGGAAGTTGGTTAAACCTGTTTTAGGAGAATGTTTTTAAATAATTGAAGGAAAAATTCAATTAGAGGTTTGAGAAAATTGAGAATGTAATTCCCCCTGCCCCACACACACCATACGAGTTCACAGACTCTCTGAAATCTGTCCAGGGATGTGTATAGACTTCAGGTTAAGAATCCCTGGCTTTTCTTTCAACAAGGAATATAACGCATGGTACAATCGTACCAAGTTCTTTAAGTCATGTAACAACAGAGATAACTTATTTGAACTTCTGATAAAATCTTGTGAGTTATAGAGCAGGTAGATTTCAACTCACCAGAGGCATTTGTCACTATCGGGGGAGGATATCTAGCACAGAACCCGGATAGATGAGTAATTTCTTATGGATGGAAAAGTCCTCAGATCCCTACGGGCTGGGTATTGATTTAGAAAACCACGAATCAACACTATCTATGTTTAATTGCATTTTTAATTAATTTGTTAAATTTTTCCATTATATTTTATTCTAATTCAGATTGCACTTGGGAGTTTTGCTGACTTTTAAGTTTGATACCGTATCAGTGGTTCTCAACTTTCCTAATGCCGGAACCCTTTAATACTAGTATGTGGGCGTATCTGCATGTGGGCGGACCTACCTGGAGATGGATAGAGGAGTGGTGCCTTGGTTCCTAAGACCATTGGAAATGTGTTTTCCGATGGTCTTAGGTGACTCCTGTGAAAGGGTCGTTCAACCCCCAAAGGGGTCATGACCCACAGGTTGAGAACCACTGCTAGTTGGATAATGAATAGGTCCTAGAATGTAATAGGAAAGAAGCACGCTAGACTGCATTTGGGAAATTGAACAGATATTTTAATGAACTCTGATGCTTCCCTGAAATAGGTGCCTACCTTTTTTATGATCTATAGCACCCAGTTATAGAAAACAACAGTTTCTGAAGAATTAAAGTAGATAACCCAAAGGGCAATGGAGGTGCACCCAGTGAGCAGGAATAGGCAGCAAGTTTATTATTAACAAAGAACTATTGCACAAGAGCAGTGTAAAAGATATTATAAGAGAAAGAAGTGTGCAGAAAAGGAGTTTGGGAGGCAGCTGAGGGGCAGCTAGGTGGTGTAGTGGGCAGTACCGGCCCTGGAGTCAAGAGGACTTGAGTTCAAATCCAGCCTCAGACACTTAACACTTACAAGCCATGTGACCTTGGGCAAGTCACTTAACCCCAACTGCCCTGCCTTCCCCCTTCCAAAGAGCAAGAAAAAAAAAGAAAAGGAAAGGAAAGGAGGTTGGCCGTCATGCAGTGACAATGACCAGTAGACCTCCAATGTCAATGCCGTAGCAAGAGATCCAGAGGTAAACCCCAACACAGTGAATGAGATACACACCCACTCCTTCATGGCAGGAAGGAAGGTCTTCTCTTTCAGGAGGACATGGGCAAGACCCACAAGATAAGAAGGTGTCCCCTTTTGGAGGGAGTTACTCCTATCAGAGTATCTTTTATAAGGAAAATGACAAATGCTGGAGGGGATGTGGTAAAATTGGGACGCTAATGATCTGTTGGTGGATTTGTGAACTAATCTAACCATTTAGGAGAGCAATTTGGAACTGCCCAAGGGCTATAAAACTGTGTATCCCCTTGGGCTGAGCAATACCCCTACGAGGGCTGTATCCCAAAGAGATCAAAGAAAAAGGAAAAGGTCCTATTTGTAGCATCTCTTTTTGTGGTGGCAAAGAATTGGAAGTTGAAAGGATGCCCATCAATGGGGAATGGCTGAACAAGTTGTTGTATATGATTAGAATGGAAATCTGTTATGTTATAAGAAATGACCAGCAGGATGGTTTCAGAAAAACCTGGGAAGAGTTATATGAACTCATGCAAAGTGAAGTGAGCAAAACCAGGAAAACATCGTGCACAGTAACAGCAGTATTGTAAGGATGATCAGATGTAAAGGATTTAGCTCTTCTCACCTGTACAATGATCTAAGACAATTCTGAAGGACGCATGATGAAAAATGCCATCCACCTGCAGAGAGAATTTACGAACGCTTGAGTGAAGATTGAAGCATATTTTTTAAAGTTTCTCGTGTGTGTGTGTGTGTGTGTGTGTGTGTGTGTTTTGCAACATGGCTAAAATGGAAATATGTTTTGCATGACCTTACATACATCTTATTGCTTTCTTTCTCAATAGATGGGGAAAAGTGAGAGGGAGAGAGAGAATTTGGAACTCAAAAATTTTTTTGTTTGGTTTTCCCAAGGTCACACAGCTAGTAAGTGTCAAGTATCTGAGGTTGGAGTTGAACTCAGATACTCCTGACTCCAGGGCTGGTGCTCTATTCACTGCACCCCCTAGCTGCCCCTTTTTTTGTTGTTTGTTTCTTTTTCGTGGTGGTGGTATCTCTCGTTTTATATTCTTTGGTATAAGGTAGACCTGTACGACATAGGGCCTGTGGCCGCTTGTGGCCTGCCAAAGGATTTTGGACAAAAAAATGTAGGCTTGCCACTGCGTTCTCTCTTCTGTTTGTTACGTGACCCACAGCAGTCAGCCATTGTCAGTCTGTCTCTAGTCTAACATATCTGCAGCCAGAAGAAATTTAGCCTATTTTAATTCTGGTCCCTACCTGCTGCCAAGCTGTGCAGGTCTGGTATAAGAGATGGGTTTCTGGGAGGAGAACTTTCTGCTTGTCTAGTTATATGTTCTCCATCTCTCATCCTCTTCCTCAGAATGTGAGCTGTAGGGCAGGAAATTTGTCATTTATCATTTCTGCTGTTCCAGTCGTTCATTTAGTCAAGAAGCATTTATTAATTTCCCACTACGTGTGAAGCATTTTGCTAAGCACTGAGTACCCACTTTCTAAAACGTTTATCTAGTTGAGTTGATTGCTTTTCAGCAAAATCTTTGTTTTCCTAAGAAATGTGAGATTGCCTTTCAAGTAAAGTTTATTTCCTGTGACTATTTTAGAGAAACAGATAATTCAGAAGTGTGAAATTTAAATATAGTTTTAATAGTTACTTCTTTGTTTATCCTTCTTTTTTAAGAACCAGGTTATATAGAGACTGCATTTTTGACTTTGGCTGTGGGTTGAAAGTATATTTTGGTTCATTCTTAAATACCTTGGGCATCTATTGCTGTGCAGTTAGGGTAGCATAAATATAGCTTGAGGGCAGCTAGGGTGGCACAGTGCATAGACTTGCCTTCACTGGAGTCAAGAGGACCTGTTCAAATCTGGCCTCAGACACTAGGTGTGTGACCCTGGGCAAGACATTCAACCCTCTTTGCCTCAGGTCTTTATTTGTAAAATGAGCTGGAGAAGAAAATGGCCCCATCTTTGCCAAGAAAACCCCCGCTGGGACCCCAAAGAGTAGGATATGACTGAAAACAACTCAACAACAAATAGAATTTGGAAAGACCACCTAGATTACTAAGTTTGGGTAGCACGATACTCATATCACTTCCCCTTCCCCTTATCTCTCAGCCTCTAAACCTTGGCTTTTGTCTTTGACCTTCCTTTCCATATGCCAGTCACAAAGTGTAGAAGAATCTTATGTTATAGCTTTTTTTTTTTACTGTCATTGTTTCCTTTTTATCATCCTAGTTTAAATCCTCGCCATGTGTCTTTGTTATTAGGATAGCTTCCTTCACTGGTCTCTTCCAGCATCGGTTTTACTTTCCTTCATTCATCTTGCACATTGCTCTCAAACTAATCTTGGGATCATAATACCAAAGGCTGGAAGGTCTTTCTTGAAGGGCAGACTCATTTCTGACTTATGGGAAGGAGGTCTGGCTGGAAGAGCCACTACCCGAGGATATCTTTTCTGCTTTTATCCCCAGAACTTAGCACAGTGCTTTTCACATGGACAGTACCTAAGTGCTCCTTCCTTCCTTCCTTCCTTCCTTCCTTCCTTCCTCCCTCCTTCCCTCCCTTCCTTCCTCCCTCCTTTCCTCCCTTCCTTCCTTCCTTCCTTCCTTCCTTCCTTCCTTCCTTCCTTCCCCAGTACACCTTTTCTTGCTTTTTTTTGGAGGGGGGAGGGCAGGGCAATTGGGGTTAAGTGATAATGAGTGTTAAGGGTCTAAGGTTACATTTGAACTTGGGTCCTCCAGACTCCTGGGCTGGTGCTCTATTCACTGCACCACCTGGCTGTCCCAGCTTTTCTAAACTCACTTTTTTTCTTTTTTGCCTATTTAAATCTCACTCTTCTAGGTTTTTGGATTGCCAAGTTGAGACATAGCATGTGACCTGGAGAAGTTGACATCTCCCAGGATCTCAGTTTCTTCATCTGTAAAATGCAGGGGCTTGGGTTAGATGGATTTAGAAATGCCTTCCAGTTCCAGATCTATGAACCACGATCCTAAAATTTGTGTAAAATGTTTTAAAGCATTATCTAAGTGTAAACTGTTAGTAGTGTTAAGGGAGGGGGGGTGTTTGTCTCTCCTCCTAATAACTCTGCCAGACCAAGTTCCTCAAGGTGTCCCTTTTCTGAATTCAAGGCACTTAGTGTCTATATCACTTTTTTCCCCCCAATTAATAATTTTTTTTTGCTTTGTGATAATTTTTGATCGTAAGAGTCTAGATTAGAACTGAAATGGACCCTAGAGGACATCTGGTAGCCAACCTTCTACATTTTACAGATGAGGAAATTAAGGCCCACAGAGTTTTTGTAAGTTGCCTAAGGTCACCACATAGGAAGTAAGTGGAAGAGCCAGAATTTGAACTCCTTTGAGTCTAAATCCAGTGTCCTTTCTACTATACTATACCACCTCTCTTTAATTTGACTTTTGTTGTTACTAAACTTCTGCACTGTCATTTCACTTTGTTTGTGTTAGGTCTTTATTTCCCCAAGTCATTATAAGTTCAGGGCAGCTAGTTGGCACAATGGATAGAGATTTGGACCCGGAGTCTGGAAGACCCGAGTTCAAATGTGACCTTTAGATATTAGCTGTGTGACCCTGGGCCAGTCACTTAACCCTGTTTGCCTCAGTTTCCTCATATGAAAAATGAGCTGAAGAGGGACGTAGCAAACTGTTACTTTGCCAAGAAAACCCCAGATGGTCACAAAGAGTTAAATCATGACTGAAATGACTGAACAACAACAATTTATACATTCACTGAGTACAGAGAACATTCTCTTTTGTATTTCCTGTTCCACTTAGTGTGTTTTATTACAGAAGATGGTTTATCATTTTGGGGCATTAGTTAAGGAGTCAGAGTGATCACTGTACTGGATGGAAATGAATTTTTTTCTTTTTTTTTTTTTAAATTTACTTATTTACTTTTAATTTACAAGATTCGGTCCCACAATCCCTTGAGTTTCAGATTTTCTCCCCCCCCCCCCCCCTCCATGGTGGCGTGCAATCATGTATAGGATCTGCAGATACTTGGAAATGAATTTTTAAAAGACAGAAATATATAGTCAGTTCTGTTGAAAATGCCATGCAATTTGTTTTTTTCCTAATGGTTCCCCTCTTATCTGTTTGCAAAATATTTGTTGTTCTTTGTGGATTTTTCCTTTCGAAACCAGTGTTTTCCCCTCCCCTTTGTGTGAATGATTAAGTGACCGCTGCGTAACTCAAGTCCCAGAAAGAAACAATGGAGGGGAAAAGCAGTTGGTAAGTGGGTCTGCTCCCCAAAGTTAGAGGGAACTTGTGTGAAATGATTTTATGTGTCTCTTAAATAAGTTTGTGCGATTTTTAAAAAAAGTGTAGAGTAAGTACTGTGACTTTTTTGATAATGGCTTAAAAGGGAATAGATTTTTTACTTAGGGCTGTAGGAAAAACACAGTTATTTAACTTATGTATAATAGTTGGTGTTTCCATGTGATATAAAATTTGAAATTTTTATGTTCTCTAACTTGGATCCTGGCTTTTGATGTTTCGATAAATGTCATTCCTTTAAAGGACATGATTGATAACTTGTATGTGAAGAGGGAAATGAAAGTTTTTATCTTCTTTATCAATACTGTAAAGTTTGTCATAGACTGTTTTCTTTCTCCCTCAGATGGGAGCTTCCCACGGGAAAGGTGCTTTGACTTAGGGCATGGCCCAGAATGGCTCCTTCGTTTGACCCTGGGCGATGTGCTTCCAGTGGATCAGCCTGAAAGATTGAATTATTCTGTGACCCCAGTTTTGGTGGGTTTGAGAGTAGGGATGTTGAAGTGATTATTTTATAAAGAGAGGGGTGTGTGTGTGTGTGTGTGTGTGTGTGTGTGTGTGTGTGTGTGTAGCCATGGGATGAGGTTAGCAGGGAAAATGGCGGCATACCCCTGGGTTTGACACAACCATTTTCTGGATGCTGGCCAAATGTTACTTCAGATTGAAATAAATAAACGTGTATATTTTTATAAATGTGTATGTATGTACATATATACACATTTGTGTGTACATAGGTATATAGGATATGTATATATTATATACAGTATGTTTATACATGTATATATGCATGCGTATGCAAATATTTGTGTGTACATAAATCTGTGTTATACAGTGCGTTGTATATATTTATAATAGATGTATCTAGTCCATAATGTATGTATGTGTGTATATATACATGTTTATTAATTGCTTACTACATGCCAAACATTGTGCCTAGGAGCTAGTCACACACAGAAGAACAATCTCTGCTGTCTGTAGTCTCATACTGGAGAAGGACAACACATATAGTAAAATTCAGTCTATAAATAATAAAGTTCATTTTCAAGGTAGAAGGAAGCTAGGTTATTTTAGAGAGCTGGCTGGGTATGCCTGGGGTGGCAGTGACAAGTGAGTAGAAAACATTCAGAAGAACTTTTGTTCAGTGAATAATTAATTTCCTTCCAGTGCCTTAAAAGTTGTACAGGCTTACTTTGTGATGATTCTAGAAGAATCACCAATTAAAATCTGAAGTAAGAGGACTTGACCAGACCCTCTTATCCCCAAATTGTCCACAAAAATGTGTTTTCATGAGTGGGGATTCATTAGGCCTCTGAATAAGTGTTAACTTTAATATGTGGGATTTCACCGAAATTCACTTACAATTATGCAACCACAGTATGATCTCTCTTTACCTTGTTGCAGTCAGTTAATAAGCATTTATTAAGCCCCTCCTATGTGCCAGACACTGTGCCAAAAGAAAAAAAAAGTAAAAAGATAACCCTTGCTCTCAGAAAGCTCACAGTTACGGTGGAAAAGACAACACAGAAGCTCCTTTGTACAAACAAGTCATATACACAGCATAAACTAGTGATGGACATTAGAGGGGTGCTTTACCTAGCAGTAAGTGGCATTGAGAACGATTTCTTGTAGGTGAGATTTTAGGTGGGTCTTGAAGGGAAGTCAGGGAAACTGTGGATGAGATGAAGAGCAAGAGAATTCTAGGTCTAGAGGACATGTTTGTTGACTGACTGCGTGGTACAAAGGACTGTCACCATAGGGTGTATTTCCTGATCTCACAACGGGATTTATATTGAAAAGTAAAACAAAGTGCACATGAAAACCATAACAGATTACATCTTGAGCCTTTACAAACTGACTTTGCAAACCCCAATCCATTGTTACCCTACAGGTATACAGCTAATAAACAAAATCCACACACTTATTTTTACTTTCTCCATGGATTTTGTTGCTTGCCTTTAGGCAGTGACTGGAAACTGAATAATTTATTTGATGGATGTTTTAAAGCACAATGCTGAGTTTTTGAAAAGTTGGTTGCATGGAGATGAAGTTAATTAAATTCTTGAGTATTTTGCCAAGGGGATTCATGGGTAGTTTGTTATGTTAGATGTGTTAGTCTCATTTTAAAATTTCATATACTGCTAATATGGACATCTCTTAGAGAACTGAAATGTTAGGACTAAATTACAGCATAACTAACCAAGGAAGCTTACTACATGTGCCTGCTGACCTAGATTTGAATCTTGGACAAAATTTTTGCTGTTTAACTTTGTATGTATAGGTGCTTTATAAAGATACCAATAGTGACCCACAATCAATAGTATATTCCTTTTTTCTTTTTTTAAAAGAATGTTTTTGTTTTATTTTTCCCCAATTACATGTAAAAACAATTCTTAACATTTATTTTTTTAAAATAATTTTTGTTTTCCAAATTTCTTCTCTCCCCACCCCGTGAGAAGGCAAGCACTTTCATTTAGATTGTACATGTGGTAGTCAAGAAAAACACATTTCCATATTAGCCATGTTGCAAAAGAGAACGCAGATCAAAGTAAAGTTAAAAAAAAAAGTATGCTTTGACCTGCGTTCAGAGTCCATCACTTTTTTTCTCAGGAAGTACATAGCATTTTTCATCATAAGTTCTTTGGAATTGTCTTGGATCATTATACTGCTGAGGATAGCTAAGTCATTCGCAGTTGATCGTTGTTAAAATATTGCTGTTACTGGGTACAATTTTCTTCTGGTTCTGCTCACTTCACTTTGCATCAGTTCATGTAAGTCTCCCCAGGTTTTTCTGAAAATGTCCTTCTTGTCATTTCTTATAGCACAGTAATATTCCATCCCAGTCATATACTGCAACTTGTTCAGCCTTTCTCTAATTGATGAATAGCCCCTCCTTCAATTTCTTTCTTTTTTATTATTAAATTTTATTTTTAATTTATGTAATAATTTCCATAGTGTAGTACAATAAAAAACATGATTGTACCTGAAACTGCAAATCTACTATGTACAACTTGCTACTCCTTCCAAATATACAACACACTTATCACATACATTTCTTTTTTTCTCCCCCTCGCCGTAGAGATGGCTACCATTAGATGCAAATCTTATATATGTATATATATATATATATATGTATATACACACACATATGTATGTATATATGTACATTTTATATATTTACATATATAAAAGATAATATGTAAAATTATTCTATACTACTATTTATCAGTTCTTTCTCTGGATACAGATACTATCTTTCTTCATATGCCCTTTATAATTAATTTGGGTATTTATAATAGTCAAAATACCTGATTCATTCACAGTTGTTCAGTTTCCTTCAATTTCTATTTCTTTGCCACCACAAAGGAGCTGCTATAAATATTTTTGTAAAAATAGGATCCTTTCCTTTTTCTTTAATATCTTTAGTATATAGGCCTAGTACTAGTATTGCTAGATCAAAGGGTATACATGGTTTTAATTTCTGGGCATAGTTCCAAATTCCTCCCAAATGGTTAGATCAATTCACAATTCTATCATCGCTGCATTAGTGTCCCAATTTTTCCACATCCCCTCCAACATTTGTTATTTTCCTTTTCTGTCATATTAAGCTAATAGTATAGATGTGAGATGGTATCACAGAGTAGTTTTAATTTGTATTTCTCTAATCAGTAGTAATTTTGAGCATTTTTTCGTGTGATTTCTGAAAACTACCTGTTTATATTCTTTGACCATTTATCAATTGTGAAATGACTCATATTCTTATAAATTTGATTCAGTTCTCTCTATACATTTGTGAAATTGAGGACTTTATCAGAGAAACTTGCTGTAAAAATGTTCCCCTCAGCTTTCTTGCTTTCCTTCTAATCTTTGCTGCATTGGTTTTGTTTATGCAAGACTTTTTTAATTTGATGTAATCAGAATTACTGATTTTATATCATGTAGTTTCTTAATTGGTAATAATTCCTCCCATATCCATAGATCTGACCAGTAAAATATTCCATGCTTCCCTAATTACCTGTAATATCACTCTTTATGTCTAAATCATGTACCCATTTCAACCTTAGTCTTGGTATACAATGTGAGATGTTGGTCTGTATCTATTTTCTGCCAGACTGTTTGCCAGTTTTTCCAGCAGTTTTTGTAGAACAGTGAATTCTTTTCCCAAAAGCTTGAATCTTTGGTTTTCTCAGCTGCTTGATTTCTGTGGTTATTTAACTACCGTATATTGTGTACCTAATCTGTTCCACTAATCTAGCACCCTTTCTTAGGCAGTGCCAGTTTGCTTTGATGATTACCCCTTTGTAATACAGTTTGAGATCTAATACTTTTAGGCTACCTTCCTTCACATTTGTTGTCATCGATTCCCTTGATATTAGATGAATGTTGCTATTTTTTTTCTTGCCTCATAAAGTAATTTTTTGGTAGTTTGATTGGTATGGCTCTGAATAAGTAAATTAATTTAGATAAAATTGTCATTTTTATCATATTGGCTCAGCCTATCCATGAGCAATTAATATTTAGGCTGTTCCTTTGATACATTTTTAATACTTAAGATAAATTTTCACTCGTCATTCAGAATCTTTACATTGTTCCAATTTCTGCATTAGTTGGGTGGGATGAGGATAAAAGTTTTTAATAAGCTTCTCTCAGTACAAAACTATCTGGCCAGTGCTAGAATTAAAATTACATTGTGTCTTCTTGTAGACATATGAATCTAGAGAATGGGGAGGGGATGGCTAGAGGGGTGAAAATCAAATATAAGAGTGGATTAACAGAGGGAAAGTATTTGTAAGCTCCTTGAGGGCTGTCTTTTGCCTCTCTTTTTTTAAATCCTGTGTACTTAAATATTGTACCTGGTGCATAGTAGATGCTTAATAAATATTTATTGATTGGGGAAAATTGGGGATGAATGTAATTGCAAGTAGGATTTTAGTTAAGACTGAATAGAGCTGTGGGCTGGAGTCTGGAAAACCTGAGGTAAAATCCAACCTCAGACACTTAATAGTTTTGTGACCCTGGGCAAGTCATATAACCTCTGCCTCAAGTTCCTCGCCTGTTAAATAGGTTCAATAATAGTACTTGCCTCTGAAGAGTTATTGTGAGTTTAGAATAAGTTATTATTTATAAAATGCTTTGCATACCTGAAAGCACTATGTAGGGTGTTCCAAAAGTCTTAGTGTAATTTTAAACTACCAAAGCTTTTAAACTGTTGAAATTTAACATTACTCTTAAGACTTTTGGGACACCCTATAAATAATGGTAGCTTTTATTAGACAATTATTTTATTTATTTTATCTTTAGCCTAGTACAGGCTAAGAACTGGGGATATATTATTATTATTGTAATATACGATCAGGGCAGCTAGGTGGCACAATGAATAAATACAGTGATGAGCCTGGAGTTAGGAAGATCTTTTTCATGAGTTCAAATTTGGTCTCTGACACTAGCTGTGTGACCCTGGGCAAGTCACTTAACCCCGTTTATTTCAGTTTCCTCATCTGTAAAATGAGCTGGAGAAGGAAAATGGCAAACCACTTAAGTATCTCTTTGAGAAAACCCCAAATGAGGTCATGAAGAGTCAAGACATGACTGAATACCAACAAATATATTATTATGCAATTAAAGTTAGCAGACATTTATAAATACTTCTTTTATGCCTGATAGTGTACCAGCAACTAGAGTTACAAGGAGAAAGCAATGATTAGTTCTACCTTTAAGGATCTTTATAGATGGAGACAATGTCTATGCAGAGGAGCTATTAGGAAATATATACATATATACTGAGTAACTTAATTGGGATGGGAGGAATCAGGAAATGCATTTTATAGGAAAGTGATGCCTGAGCTGAACAAGACAAGGAACTTGCAAAAGTGAGGAGGGAGGACAGCTAGGCATGGGCAAGACAACCAGTGTAGGAGCATACGAAGCGAGATTGAATGGGAACAGGGATCTATAGCAATTAAGAAGGAAGAAGGCGTGAAACTTAAGGCATACCCTTCTCCCATAGCTTTACTAGATTTATTAACTAACAGGCATAGTATATATGAGTCTACACTCTTACTTTTTCTTAAAAACATGCTTTGGCAATTCAACCAGTAAGTAGTATGTTGGTGGAGGGGAGTCTCCAGTGTGTCATTTATGTTGGAGGGGCTTTATGCTCACTCAGGGGTTGCAGGGTCATGAGCGCCAATTCAAATATATTCTCTTTCTTGGAATTTTTTAATTTGGTGGGCAAATCTTGCTGTTCTTGTGTGCAGTAAAATTACCGTGACCTTTGTGTAACTGAGTTTGTGTTTTACTGATAAGAACAGTGTTCTAGCATTAGACTACTTTGTCCTGCAGGAGCTTTGCTTTTCTCAGACATTATCTCATTAGGCTTTGTAATGTTCCAGTGAGTTAAAAAGGAATGAAATGCCTCTCCCTATTAACCCCATCTATTAAAAGTAAAATTGAAATTTGAGGTTAGCCCCATGGGTTGATTGGCCAGACACCCGCTGAGGGGAGTTCAAAGTAAGTGGATCCCATACTGGGAATGAGTCACACCCAAATTAACTCGTGCTGGCTTGCAGTATTCTCTTTTCTTCAAGGTGGCCAAAACCACATTGGACATTCTAGACGTGGTCATTGATAGGGACCAGGATTGCTGAGGGTTTCAGAGGCCTTGAGGGGAGCTGAGATTTAGCAGACCATCCTCCTGAACAACTTAGCCCTGTGCAGACATAATCATCTTTATCACTCACATTTGTACAGCCCATAAAGCATTACAAAAGCTGTCCACACACTAACCCAGGGAGGTAAGTAGTAGGGCTGTCATTATTCCTACTTGACAGATGAGGAAACAGCTCAGTAAGCTTAAGCAACTTAAGTCAGGGTCACATGGCTAGTAAGTTGTGGAACTGGGTGAGTCATAGCAACATGGTATTTGGAACCCTAGGAGGGACCTTGGAGATCATCTAACCCAGCTTTCAATTTAACAGAGTGGAAAACTGAGATCCAGAGAAATTATGCATCTTGCTTATGGTTTTAAAGGTAGCAAGGAATAGAGTTATGATTTGATCTCAGGTCCCCTTGGACAGGGGCAGCTAGGGGGTGCAGTGGATAGAATGCTGGGTCTGGAGTCAGGAAGACCTGAGTTCAAATCCACCTCAGGTACTTCCTAGTTGTGTGATCCTGGGCCAGTCACTTAACCCTCTTTGCCTCAGTTCCTCATCTGTAAAATGAGCTGGAGAAGGAAACGGCAAACCGACAGAACTGAAATAACTGAACCACAACCATTAACAATTGCTCTGTTTCCAGATTGCACTACCATGCTGGGTCAGATCTCCTGAATTCAAATCTGGTACTATTTTTGCTGCTCCAAAGTACTGTTTTTCGGCATTTCTAGTGTTGCCTTTAGATAAATTATATCAGGTACATTTCCTTATGGTTAGGCAATTCTTGTCTGTGTAGTTCTAGGCAGTTGTGCGTGTTAGTGTCAGTATCCTCTGCCCTTTGATATCAGAAGAGAAAGAAAGTATATTTGTGTGTGAGTGAAAATATTCTGGCGAGTAACCTCTTGCTCTTGTATTGGGTGTTCACATGACTGCTACTCTAGCAAACACAATTTGTTTGGGTTTTGGGTTTAGTGCAAACTTAAGTCAAGCATTAATTTCCTTCTTGGATTTCACACATGGCTCCTGGTTTTGCATAGCTTTGCTCTTAGGAATTACTGTGTATCAGTTATTTTTGTGTCTGTCTTATAATAGTTAGCATTTATATAGTACAGAAATTCTCAGAGACCCTCTCAGGGAGTGTGAGAGGTCAAAACTATTTTCATAATTATACTAAGACATTTTAATGTCTATTGTGGTAAATATTGATAGGTATAACTCACAGAAACAAAAGCTGTCTTGGAGTTCTCCGTATTTTTTTAGGAGTATAACGGGGGTTTTGTGACCCACAACTTGGAGAACCATTGATAAGACCCTTCATGGTTTGCAAAGCATTTGTACGTTATCTCATTTAATCCTCACAACAACCCTGGGAGCTGTGGTCTGTTAGTATCCACATTTTGCCAGTTGGTTTTGTCCAGCTCTTAACCCCACTTGGAGTTTTCTTGGCAAAGATACTGGAGTGGTTTGTTATTTCCTTCTCCAGATCATTTTCTAAGTGAGGAAACTGAGGCAAACAGTCTGAGGTATGTGTTCCTACTAGATTACAAACTTTATGGGGGAAAGGAAATGTATCTCCCCTAGTGCCTTGTGTCATACTCGGCTCCCAGTGGATACTTGCATGCTGTTAAATTGAAATGAGTTAGTTCCCCATTGAGAGAAAAGAGGGATAGTTGTAAAAGGTCCTGAAAGGAAGCTAAGACTTCTAATGACACTTACTGAAGCTTTTTTGAAGGCTCAGTGTGATGGTGTGGCAGAACAAGCACTGAATAGAGAGGGTGGGAAACCTGGGTTTGAATTCTGGCCCTGCTATTGGTGGATTTTTGATTTTAGTACAAAGAACAGCTTTTTAATAAGTCTCAGGACTTTTTCATTAGTAAAATGAAAGTGTTGAACTGGTTACATTTTTGGTCCAAACCCATGAATTCATCTGAGTGGGAAACTCTTGGTGTGGAAATTCCCTCCATGGTTACCAACTGCCAAGAGTTGAACTTTGATGGGTAAGTGATAGGACCAAACTTGAACCCTGATCCTTTCATTCCAAATCCTCTGACTTGAAGTCCTCAAGAGTTGCCTCAGGCAGTGAAATGTTGTGACTTATCTATAATCACTCACAGCCCTTGAAATCAGAGCTTCCTACTTCCAATACTGAGTCTTTATCCATTATACCATGCTGCCTCCCACCTGGATGATAATGATACTTGGTATGGCACTTCATACTCCATAAAGCATATTCACAGCCTTTATTTCATTGTGATTCTCATCATCATCCTATGAACCAATGTCAGGCGTCTGTTATTATCTACATTAGACAGATGAGGAAACCGAGGCTTACAGAAACAGCTGACTTGCTCAGAGTCGAACAGTGAGAAAGTGGTAGCTCTGGGACTGATTCCAAATGAGTTTTGCTCTTTCTACCGTGCCATGCTGCTGTTGTAGGCCCCTTCTTAGTCTGTGATTTTAAAGATGGAGCCCAAGGGATCTGAAATGGCATTAAGGATTCCAAATGGTTACCTCCTTCTGTTACACAACCCAGAACCCTGCTGCTTATTATAAAAATAGCCGTGGTAGCTCATTCCTACAGTGATCTTGTTTTATTAGAAATTCTCAAATGAGCTTTTTCTAATATGTTCATCATGTGAACTTCTTATTTATGTAGAGAGATTTGTGTTATCTGGCATGCTGCTAAGGAGAAAGTTTTTAGATGCAGATATCTGAATCTTTTTAATTGCTTAGAGCTGAGGGCATCCTCGCACTTCACAGGCAGATTTTGTGGAGTTTGGGATTAGCTTTTTTCTGTGCTTCACTCATTTCACTCTTGACCTTCCCTTCCTTTGGAGAGTATTCCTTCCTGCCTTTTCCCAGTTTCTCTTTATGTGCTGTCTTCCCCCATAGCAATAACTTCTTTGAGGGTGGGTACTATTTTGTTTGCTTTTATTTGTACCCCCAGCCTGGCATACAATGAGCACTTAATAAATGCTCTAAGCGTGAGCCGCTGGCATAGGACCGCTCTGTATGGATTGCCCACATCAAAGAAGGTGCTGTGCTCTATGAGCAAAGCAGAATGATAGTAACTCAAAAGAAATACGAGATGCACACAGTTAGAGACATTTCCACTTCAGGTGTTCAGATGGACTTTTTCTGCCCAACCTGTGGTAGAGCCTTCCGGGCAGGTTTGGTCTGATCAGCCACAGTCGGACACACTGTACCTTGACCCCAATATAGTGATGTCCTTTTTTTTTTTTCCGAGAATGAAGGACAACAGCAAACCAACCAATCTATTATTCTGTTGAATTGTGGTGCTGGAGAAGACTTTTTGAGAGTCCCTTGGATAGCAAAGAAGTCAAATCAGTCAGTACTTAAATTAATTCAGATTACTTGTTGGAAGGACAAATGCTGCTGAAGTCGAAGCTTAAAAACTTTGGCCACATAGTGAGAAGACAGAACTCATTGGAAAAGACCCTGATCTTGGAAAGAATTGAAGGCAAAAAGAGAAGGGGATGGTAGAGGATGAGATGGATTGATAGTGACGTGGAAGCAACAAACATGAGCATGGACAGACTTCAGGAGATAGAAGAGAGTAGAAGGGCCTGGAGTGCTGTGGTCCATGGAGTCATGCAGAGTTGGACCTGACTGAATGACTGAACAACAATAATAAAGTTATCTAGAGCAGAAACCACTTTATCCAATTTGTGTATGTTCATTATTGTTCCTTCAGATAATCTTTCCACTTCACAGTGGGCCCTAACTCTATAGTGAAGGTTTTAGGAGGAAAATCCAAGGGAGAGCAGGTATCATTAGGAGCAGAATTTTGATGAGCCGGTACTCCTATTCCTCGGTGTGTCAGATAACAATTCTATTATGTGTTTGTCTTGCCTAAGTACCGAAC
>CM053582.1:280739659-280780008 GCA_028627135.1 Pseudochirops cupreus | reverse complement strand
TTCTCTATATTTTGTGAACATAAGTAACTGATACCAGTGATGTCAAACTCAAATAGAAATGGATCCCTGTTGGTGCATGTTGACTTTAAAGCCACAAATTAACATTATTTATAATGTATTGTATTTTTGCTTATTTAATCAAGCATCCCAGTTACATTTTATTTTTTTTCCCCTGCACTGGGGGGGTTTGGTGGAGTTTGACATCTGAATTACACTGTCAAAAAAGAATGGATTTTCAAGTAATTTAATTTTCAATATTGGTAATATTAATTAGACATCATTATTAGCCTATATTATGGAAAGATTCTTGTTTTTTATTTGAAGTAGATAAGAAGAAGAGTCATCTTTTTGATTCTCCCAAGTGATATTATTAACACACTTTGATTTATAATAAAGACTTCTTTGTATGTTCTCTTGTATTTTCTTGCTCTTATCTGTGACTTTGGACAGATATAGACACGATAGTAACCTTAGTGGTAGGGAGGTGGGGAATGATTCTTATGGAGTGAGTTTTAATGTATGCCCCAAAGCTATGAGAAATATTATTTCATGGAATACTTGGTCATCACATATTGCAGTAGTTCTAGTAAATGTATGCAAAAAAGGCCACTATGAAAATAAATGCAGCTTATGTACCAAGATCTTGTTGAGGAAAGATTTAATTCTGACTTATTTCAACAAACTAATTGAAAATAAAATGGGAAATAGACATTAGGAGCAACATTTACACCAACTATAATAATTTCACGTAGAAATTAAATCAGTGTAATTGCTACAATGACAGGAAAAGCTTCTTAGCAGACATTTGACTTACCTTTCAAACAGACCAGAGATGGATGTCATAGGCAACACTGGGTTAGAATATAAATCCTGCGCAGTATTGTCTCATAATGCAGAGAGAAGCGGGGAAGGGTAAAACCAGTTTAAACAAAGTTTGACAGGACAGTCAACTGAGCAAAGCTGTCCCAGGAGTATTAAATGATGAAAATAGAAAGAGGGCTCCAAAAAGAAGAGAAATGGAAAATATTTGCAAAATCTTTTACAACATTTGTTTTTCTCCATCAAGAATAGTGGAACTAGTACAGAAATACATTTCATTCAATGGGGAAATAGGAGGGAAAGGGCAATTAAAGGGAGGATAGATTACAGGAGGGATTAGTCCTAAGAAAAACAGACTTTAAGGACCTACCGTACAAAAATATTTTTAGTTCTTTTTAAGGTGGAAAAGAATTGGAAGCCAAGGGAAATGCTGAACAGGTTATGATATATAAATATGATGGAATACTGTTGTGTGGTAAGTTGAAATTCAGGAGAGTTGGACGTAAACTCTTGCACCTACAAAACATCAGTTCTATAAGTATAAAGTGGAGGAGGCATGAATAGATGTTTTGGGAAAGATGTGGAGGTTTTAGTGGGCTACAAGCTTAATAGCAGTATAATGTGGCAGCCCAAAACCTTTTTGGATTGCATTAAGAGGGGCATGTTGTCGATTTGTTTTACAGCAATGTCTAGATCTTCATGACCCCATTTGGGGTTTTCTTGACAGATATTGCAGTGGTTTGCCATTTCCTTCTCCAAATCATTTTATGGATAAGGAAACTGAGGCAAATAGGGTTAAGCGACTTGCTCAGGGTCATATATCTAGTGTCTAAGACCAGATTTGAACTCGGGAAATGGGTCTCTTTGACTCCAGGTCTGGTGCTCTTATCTACTGTATCATATAGCTGCCCAAGAAGGAAATAAGGAATTCTTCTGTTCTCTACCCTTGTGAAATTTTATATGGAGTACTGAGTTCAATTCTAGGAGCCAAGATTTTTTCTTTTTAAAAAAAATTTATTTATTTTTAGTTTACAACATTCAGTTCCACAAGCTTTTGAGGTTTAATTTTTATCCCCCTTCCTCGCCTTCTCCCCTCCTCAAGATGACATGCAAACTGATATAGACTCTACGTATGCATTCATATTAAACATTTTCACCTTCGTCAGAAGAATTGATAAAGAAGAATTATAAACAGCGGATAGAAATATGAGAAAGAGAAAAAACAAAAAAAGAGAGACATCAAATAGTATGCTTACATTTGCATTCGGACTCTAAAGTTCTTTCTTTGAATGTCGATAGCATTTTCCATCATGAGCTTTTTGGAGTTGTCTTAGAACCTTACATTTCTGAGAAGAGCCAAGTCTGTCAAAGTTAGTCATTCCGCAGTGTGGCTGTAACTGTGTACAATGTGCTCCTGGTTCTGTCCCCCTCACTCAGCATCAGTTCATATAAGTCTTTCTGGGTTTTTCTGAAGTCTGCTTGCTCATCATTTCTTATAGCAAAATAGTATTCCGTTACTTTCATATAGCACAACTTGTTCAGCCATTCCCCAATTGATGGGCATCCCCTCAATTTCCAGTTCTTTGCCACCATAAAAAGAGGTGCTATAAACGTTTTTGTATGTGTGGGCCCTTTTCCCATTTGCGTAATCTCTTTGGGATATAGCCCTAGAAGTAGTATTGCTGGGTCAAAGAGTATGCACATTTTGATTGCCCTTTGGTCATAGTTCCAAATTGGAGACAAGATTTAAGGATATTGATAAGCTTCTTGGAGTTTTCAGAAGGGGGCAATTAGGATAGTTGAAGGGCCTTGATTCCACGACATATGCGTTATCATTTGAAGGATTTGGGTATGTTTATCCTAGAGAAGAGAAGATTGAGCTGCCTTTAGTCATTTGAAGGGCTGTCTTTGTAAAGCCAAGCATGAGCAGCTTTCCAGAGGATTGCTGCTGTGAATAGCTTTCAAGGTTCTGATTACACAGTATAGTAAACTCTCTATTTATTCAGTAACAAACTAAGACAAAACATTAAAAAAAATCAAGGTACAGCATTCACAGTATCACAACTTATCACTGAAATAGTCACATAGATTTCACCATAGTGGTCACATAGTTTTAAGCAAGGTACATTCATTTAGTCAATCACAAAGTCCTTAATTCAGTCACAAAGTACAAAAGTCAAAGTCCTCCACCCATGGGGTGCAGTTAAGTTATAATATCATCAGTCACTACTCAGTACTCTCTTAAGGTGTGGTGGAAAGTACAAAGGCTATCCACTCCTAGGTCACAAGTAAGTTACAGTTTTGTCAGTCAGCATTAAATACCCAAGGAGAGGTCTTTTCATCTTGACTCAGGGCAGGCTCTCAGCTCCCATGGTTCCTCTTCCATGGTCCCAGCTTCTACCTGAATCCACCAGACTGTCACCTGGGTTCAAAGGCAGACAGCTCCGTGTAGTTCCTGCTCCATACTGAAGCCCACAGTGTCCAGTCCACTTCAAGTCCTTCACAGTTTCTGTTCCTGGGAAGAGAGAACTTAACAGAGCCACAACAATATTTACACACATCAGCCTTAGCACAGTTACAACAATATTCACCTATGTGGTTGGCACTATCATCTCAATTCATTTTCTGCCTGTGAAATCAACCCAAAACAGACAAAGTACCAACACCACAGTCATGCTTCCTCTGGCAGCTCTGGCTGGTTTTCGGAAGCTCTCAGCAGGAGTTTGGCTGGCTCTCAGAAGAAGCTCTGCCACCACAAGTTCTGTTCTCAAAATCAAAATCACTTTCTCCAGCTCGGTTCTCAAAATCAAAATCACTTTCTCCAGCCTGGACCTCTCCTCTCCTGTCTCAGTTCTCAGTTCTCATTTCTCTTCTCAGTTCTTCTGAATTCTCAGTTTAGTCCTCAGTCCAGCAGTAGCAGCCCAGCCTCCAGATGCTTGCTGAGACAAATTCTCTCTCTCTCTCTCTCTCTCTTTCCCTCTCTCCCTCTCCCCTTCTCCCACCAGTAGCTACTCTGCTTCCACAATGCTTGCCCCAAGAAGCTGGGGCTTTTTCTTATATACAGTATTAGTTCCTCCCTGTTCAGACCCCTCCTTTTATGTCAGCAACAGGGGTTCATACCTTTTGTTTCTTAACAGAGGCTTGATATGATTTATTTGAAACGAAGTGTTAAGTACCTGTTAGCTTGCCAATACAAGAATCTTCAAATTTCATTACTATTACAGTCTTATGAAGGAGGGACTAAGCAGATTTGCTTAGCTCAAGGGTCTGAAGCTAGAGTAAAGGGCTGAAGTTGCAGAGAGGCAAATGTAGACTCAATGTCAGAGAAAATTTCTTACCATAAGAGCTCTCCAAAAGATTAAATGGTTTCCTTCAGAGGTATTGACTTTCCCATTCCTTGGAGATCTTTAAGCAGTACCTGGACCACCAATTGTTGGATTTGTTGGAGTGAGTATTCCTTCCATATACAGGAAGAAGTAACCCCTGAATTACCTGCCAGTTTTAGAGTTCTGTGATTTTGTAAAGTTGACAGGGCAACGGAAAGGTGGGTGGTGGGCACCAACAGGCAGCAGTATAGAAACTAATGATGATCTCTCAGCAGGAACAGGAGTGGAAGAGGTCACCAAGAAATTATGTGGTAGAAAGAGAAGAGAGGTAGGTCATGTCAACCCATGAAGAGTCAATGTGAAGGATGATAAGCAGGCAGGCAGAATCAACTCCACTCGTATCCTCATGTTACTGGCAGAAAATGACATTGGGAACACCCTTGGAGTGAACTTTTGGGAAAACATGGGTACGACATGGGTAGGCATCAATGGGTTTTCATCCAGATGGTTGAAGAGAACTCCCAAGTTAATGAAGTCACAGATCTATTGGATTATTTAAGTAATGTGTGTACATGTGTCTGCCAGGTGTTAGGAGAGAGAAATAAGGAAGAATAAAAATCCCCTTCTTTTATAGAGTCTAACAGGGGAAATAAGAGATGTAAACAAAAATTGCAGTTATTGGGAGTGCCAGAAAGTCAGTATGATACAGATAAAAGAACTTTGGGTTGAAGTCCCAATTTGGACATATGTAGGCTACGTAGCCTTAGACAAATCACTTAATCACGGAGCACCAGTTGCCTTATCGGTGAAATGGATACAAGATATATGAATGTGAACTATTATAAGAGTGGTGTGAGCACAGGTAGTGTTAGAGGATACTCCTGAATTGTATTTTCCACATCAAACTTGGATATGGGTCTTTAACCCTGTGGATATTTGAGCTTAAGTTTAATTCTGCAGCTACCTACCTGTGTTGTGGCAGGCAGCTTAATGCTAGATACATTTTCATGTAACTATTAACTTTTTCCCCACTTTGGACCAATGCTCTTTTAAGTTAAACAATTTTGGTGACTTAATGTTGGTTCTCATTGTTTGTCTAACGTCGTTTGATTGGCATGACCTTAATTCAAGTCCCAGAATAGATGGGATTCAAATTTAAAGTAACATTTATTTTAATCTACTCTGGAAACAGATTAAATGGGAACAATCCAGATGCATTATTCCAGTTCATGGTGCATTCTTTCTTGGTTATTATCAATTCTGAGTAGCATTGCTAGGTTTTCAATGCTACTCTGGTTTTGAATAATGGGTCGACTGTTTGTGCATTTCTCTTGGAAGTGCCATTTGGTCTAGCAATCTCTGAATGTGTGGGTTAATGGCTTGGCAACTGATGGTCTGGAAATTCCAGAGCACTGATGACGCTAGCTTGGTAGGTGGCTTGTAATTTCAGGGTGGTAACTGAGAGATAGACAAGTTATATTTAAATGTTGTAGTACACAAGACCATTTTAAGATGTTATATGATACTTGAACTACACTTTTGGATGTTAAGAGATTTCTGAAATGGCATTTTTCATATTTGAAAGGGTGTTTGCTAAAGACTAGAAAACAGTTGTCTTATGGTCGAATGAATATGCATTTAAAGATCAGTAAAGATTATATCAAGGAAATGGCAAAAAGAACAAGCTGAAAAACTTTCACAGAGTTAAAGATGGAAGTCTAGGTGTTAGAAGTGACCTTGATGCTTTAGGAAAAGCTAAATGTATTTAATAGGAGGTTTAGGGGCTATGATTCTAAACGAAGATGAGTTTTCTTGACTCCAGGCCCAGCACTCTATTCACTTTGCCACCTAGCTGCCTAATTACAAAATAAATGTGAGATAATTTTTGGGCGGGGTAAGATGGGGCCAGAAGGAAGACACTAAGAATAGGCAGATCAGAAGAGGTTTCCAATAGAAGATGATTTTGAACTCAGCCTTGTCAGAAGGAAGGGATTCTAAGAGGCAGAGCTGAGGAGGGACAACATTCTAGGCAATGCAGAAGCAAGAAGATGGGAGATGTATGCTGTGTTGTGTGTAAGGGACAGTAGGAAGGCAACTATGGCTCTACCGTAGAGTGTGTGGAGGTGAGGAATTGCTGCAACCAGCACAGTTGAGTGGGACTAGTACAGTTGGGTGGGCTAGCAATCAGTGAGAATAAAGAGACGGGGGTGTAATCAGTAGTCTGTTTATTACAGAGCCATTTCATACAGAGCCAATGATACAAGGAGCCCACAAAGTTTATATGTCCCCCAGCAGAAGATCTATGTGACCAGAAAAACATGCAAACAATGTACAAGGACCTTCCTTTGATCTTGATCACTGTTTACCCTAGCTTAAGGCTAGTTATTTATTAAGGCTTTATCCTAGGTCTGGAGGCACAAACAAACAAGGCTACCTGTCTTCCTGATTATCTACCCTGTAACCTCCTTAGTTATTTATTAGGGCTATATTATTAGACCATGTGCAGAGACATTAACAAACAAGACTACACGTCCTCCTGGTTATCTGCCCTGTAACCTTAAAGAAATTTGTATAGGAGAGGGGAACATTCCATTAGTGGGGCGGGCAGACCTTTGGAAGTTCTCTACAAGGAGTAAGCCTGCAAAGACAGATTGAAGACAGGTTGTGCCCTCCCCGCCTTTTGATATCAGGTCATCTTGGAATTAATAGGGATCCACTGGGATTGGGACTGACTGTGGTCAGATCTGCACTTTAGGTAAATCACTTTGATAGCTGCGTGGAGGAGGAATTGCAGTGGAGAGAGACTTGAGGCAAAGAGATTAATTAGAAGCCTGAGACAATAAATAGTCCAGATATCATAGCTTCATGAAAGAGTTGGAAGAAACCTCCCAACTTTCATTTTACAGATGAAGGCAGAGGAGTAAAGTGTTTTCCCATGTGTCCCATACTCGGTCAGTGTCATGAGCCCATGACTGTTATCATGTTCTTCAGACTTGTCATTGGTGTATTTTTTCGAATTCACCGTGACTTGTTGGAGGCCACTCTCACTGACTTAGGAAGCATGAGTGACCTCTACATCTACAGGTGTTGAAGGTAGTAAGCTCTCCACCTCAGTCTTCCACCTCCCAAGTATGTAAACTCATAGGTTTAATTCATATCAGCCAGGTTTCTAACTTACGGGTTTGTGAACAATTTCTGCCCTTTTTTCTTCACCTTATATGAGGGTGGGAGTTCTGTGGTTATGCAAGGATGTTGTTTCTAAGCAGTCAACTCTGACAGCAATATCCGAGCAAAATTTTTCCTGCTGTTGCTGTGGCAATCAGAAACACGGCCCCTTTGAATGTAGAACCCCATGATCCTTGATAAAATCATCTATTTTTAGCTTACAGTATTTAATTAAAATAGTTCACACCTTTTTGCTGACCTCACCAGGTGTAGAGCCTATTGTTACTAATAAAGGAGAAGGGGAAGAAAATATACCACTTCCTCTCAAAATAATACATGCAGAAGAAATTTGTACATATATTTTTGGCCATTAACAGTTTGTCTTTCATACTCTTCCACCTCTGAGAATAAAGGTTAGTAGATTTAGAGCTGGAAGGGACCGGAGAGGCAAACCAGGCCAACCTCTTCCTTTTATATCCTTTTACAGATGGATTGAGAGTCTAGACAGCGAAGTGACTTGCCCAGTGTCTTAATCTCTGAAATTTCTCTGATAGACACCTTTCTTTCTTCTACTTTAACTAGGACTTCTACAGAAACTCCTTCTTCTCACGAATTTTCTGTTTTGACTTCTTTTCCCTTGGCTTCTTCCTTTTCTCCAAGTCCATAAAAAGTCTCTTTTTCTGGTTTCATTTGTCTTAACTGGGATCCCATGATTAGTCTTTGGAGTAATTCGACCAAGCTGTGTCTGCTTATTTGTAGACCCTGACTGCTTGCCTTATGGTTTGTTTTCTTTGTTTTGAAGGCTTTTAAGTACTGCTAGGAATACCACCTTCCCACCTCGCTCCCCCCCAATTGGGTCTGCTAGAAGTTCACAGGGCCTATTGTCTGTATTGGTCTTCATTGGTGCTGATTTTTCTTCTAATTAACTTCTTGTTATTCCTTATCAGATTCTTCATGGCAGTTGTTCCAAATCATCTCTATTGTCTTAAAGCTCTTGATGCTGTCATCCCCTTTGTTATGACTTTGCTTTTTAAAAAATTATTTTTTAATTATACTTTAACATTATTTAAAAAAAAATTGAGCTCCAAACTGCTTTCCTCCAATACCTTCGCCAACCATTGAGAAGTTAAGCAATATGTTATCAGTTATACATGTGAAGTCATGAAGTAATTTCCATATTGGCCATGTTGCAAAAGAAAAGCAAGAAATATAGAGAAAGTGAAAAAATTATACTTCGATCTGTACTCAGGGTTCATCAGTTCTCTCTCTGGATCTGGATAGCATTTTTCATCATGAGTCCTTTGGAATTGTCTTAGATCATTGTATTTAGAGTAGCTAAATCTTCACAGTTGATCACTGTTAAAATATTGCTGTTACTGTGTACAATGTTCACCTGGTTCTGCTCACTTCAGTTTGCATCAGTTCATGTAAGTCTTCCCAGGTTTTTCTGAAAACATGCCCCTTTCTCATTTCTTATAGAACAGTAGTATTCCATCTAAATCATATACCACAGCTTGTTCAATCCTCCACCAGGTGATGGATATTCCCTCAATTTCCAACTTTTTGCCACCACAAAAAGCTGCTATAAATATTTTTTTAGGTATAGGTATGACCCTGCTTTTTCACTTTGCCATGGAAATCAAAACCATGCTTATTGAACTCAGTTTTCTTTTTCTTTACCTTAAAAAAAAAAACTCTTAAAAAGCCCTCCAACAAATAAGTAAAGCTTCAGTAGCTTCCTCCACTACACCAAAACCCTTTCTTCCTCTTCATTACTTTCTTGAACTACTGTTGCCTGTTATTTCCTAAATGTTAGGCTCTCCATGACTTCCCTGTTCACTTACTCCATGTTATCTTCATGTAATCTGGCCTCTCCGTCAACAGTAGTTGCATTCTGAAAGGTCACTAGTGACCTCTAAATCCAATGATTTTCTTCTCTATTCTTAAATATTTCTTAATTTTCCTGTAGTTTTCGATACTTTTGACCACTCTTGCCTTTTTTTGCAAGTTGACTTGCAAAAGTGGCTTCCACAGTATAAGCACTGTCCTATTGCTCTGATCATTCTTCCTCCCTTTCCTTCGTTGATTCTTCCTCCTGAAGGAGCTTTCCTTTGGGGGAATCTGTTGGGACCCGGGACCTCATTCCATATTAACTCTCTCTTTGCCTGATGTTTTCTATTCTTGCCTCTCAATCTTTAACTATACACAGTAGACATCTCTTGTCTAGACCCCTTCTGTAGTGCCCATCCTAGATCTCTGCCTATCTTCTGGACATTTCTGCCTCTTCTTTGCACCTCACATAAAATTAGTTAATAAGTTCTATCATTTCTTCCTTTTGAAGTGTTATCTATAGCTCTCCTGTTCTTACCATTCTCAATCCACTTCATTCAGTTTCTCCTTAATTAACAGGATAGAATGGAGCTGAGAGAAGATTCTTGAGTCCAAACCCCTCATTTTACAGATAATAACTGACATCTGTGTAACATTATGAAGTTTATAAAGTGATTTGCATACATGATTTCAGTCTCACAGCAACCCTGCAAAGTAGGTCTTACAGGTTTTATTAACGTCCCTCACTTTCCTGATGAGAAAACTGTGATTTAGGAAGGTTAAGTAAATTGCTCAAGGTTACATAGTGTCTATTATTATTATTCTCCATTTTGCTGGTGAGACAACTGTGGTTTGGAAAACTAAGTCAATTACTCATTGTCCCATGGAGTCAGGGTTGGGATTTGAACCCTTGTAGTTCAGACGCTTGCCACTCCAGCATGATGGAACTGAGGCTGAAAAGAAAAGCTAAGCAATTTGCTCAGGGGCATACAACTAATTAGTAGTTGAGCCTAGACCAATATCAAGACTAGACTCTGTCTAGTCTTGTCTGAATTATTGAAATAGCCATTGAACTTGCTCTTTTACCCCTCAAATGCCATTTCCTTCAGGAAGCTTTGGAATATCTATTATCTTCTGAAGAAAAGAAAAAAACAGACCAGTCGTCATGAAATTGTTTGTTTCAGAATGCTTCCCTGCTCTTGTCATATAATATTGTGTATTTTGCCTATGAGCATTAGCATCATCCTGCTCTTGGGCTAGAGGTGTGAATTACAGTCCTGGAATCATAGAATCTCAAACTTGGAACCCTCCAGTCCAGCCTGTGCCTGCCTAGGGAGAAACCCTGTCTACAATATCCCTGACAAGGGGTCATCTGGTCATCAGTCCAGATCTCTACTGAGGGGAGGCAGCACATCTTATTTTGGGCATAGCTCTAGTTGTTAGGAAATTTTTACTTATGTGGAGCCTCTGCCTTCCTCTCTGTAGCCCCCTCCCCTTGCTCCTGGTTCCATCCACTGAGTTGAGTCTCCCTTACTAGTTGTGCCACCCTGGGCATATCACTTAATCTCCATTTGCTTCAGGTTCCTCAACTGAAAAGTGAGGATAACAAGAGCATCTACTTCCCAGGGTTGTTGTGAGAATCAGATGAAAATAATATTTGTAAAAAGTACTTGGCATAATGCCTGGCATGTAATAAGTGCTATATAAAAGGTAGCTATTAATAATATTTTTCAAAAGGTACTTGGCGTAATACCTGACCCCTAGTTAGCACCATATAAATGTTGTCTATTATTAATATTTGTAAACAGTACTTAGCATAATGCCTGGCACATAGTAGGCACTTTATAAATGCTCCTTCCCTTCCCTTCCCTTCCCTTCCCTTCCCTTCCCTTCCCTTCCCTGCCCTTCCCTTCCCTTCCCTGCCCTTCCCTGCCCTTCCCTGCCCTTTCCTGCCCTGCCCTTTCCTGCCCTGCCCTGCCCTGCCCTGCCTTCCCCTCCCCTGCCCTGCCCTCCCCTTCCCTTCCCATTCCATCCCTCTGTCCTGTCCTGTCCTTTTCCTCTTCTATATGACATCTCTTTAGACCAATGGTTCTCAACCTTCCTAATGCCACGACCCTTTAATACAGTTCCTGATGTTGTGGTGACCCTCAACCATAAAATTATTTTCGTTGCTACTTCATAACTGTAATTTTGCTACTGTTATGAATTGTAATGTAAATATCTGATATACAGGATGTATTTAAATTGAACATAACCCACAGGTTGAGAACCGATGCTTTTTAGGCACTTGAAAAGAGCTATTGGTTTCTCCTTAAGACTTCAGTCTAGGTTAAATACTTCCAGTTCCTTTAAGAATTCCTTGTTTAGTCTGCTTTTATGATCCCTCCTCATGATGTTTCTTGACTTCCTTTGTATGTTCTACAGCTTATTGGCATCCTTTTAAAAGAGTTGTTATCCAGAACTGAATATGTTACTCTAGAGCAAGGATTTTTATTTTTTTTTTGCTTTTTGGAGAGGGGAGGGCAAAGCAATATTGGGGTTAAGTGACTTGCTCAAGGTCACACAAGTAGTGAGTGTTAAGAGTCTGAGGCTAGATCTGAACTCAGGTCCTCCTGCCTCCAGGACTGGTGCTCCATTCACTATGCCACCTAGCTTGCCCCATGGCATATGGATTCTTGAAAAAATGATTTTAAAATGTATAAAATGAAATACATAGGATTATAAAGGAAAGCAATTATATTAAAAAATAAAAATCCCACAAGTTCATTGATCTCATTTAAGAACCTCTGTTCTAGTTATAGAGCGGCTATGGCAAAGTACAGTGAGATAATTATCTCCTGTGTTCTGGACTCTCAGCCTCTCTTAAAGCAGTGCCTAGCAGAGTGTCTTGTACAGAGTATTTGCTTCATCAGTATTTGTTGAATTGAATCACATTAAGGCTATGCTGCCATTTATTTTTGGGGCTCACACATTACACTTTTGACTTACTGAGCTCAGCCTGATAAAACTCCCAAATCTTCCATTTCTGAAGTTGAAATGAAAGATGAAATTTCACACCTTTTTGTAAAATGAATGAGTTGAGCTAGGTAAGCTCTGGAAGGTCCTTTGATGCCCAGCTGAGCAAGTGCCTCTCCATACTTTGTCATTTGACCTTGCTTCATGGCTTGGCATCAGACTTTCGGGGATGACCAAATTTCATTACCCACTTTGGACTTAGCAGTTATTGTACTTCAAGGTTTTTCTTTTCCTTAGACAACACAAAATTGTGTGAAAATCGGGTGGACATTAGAGCTCTTGGGAACATAAACTTTTTTGATATCTAGATGGGAAAGGACACCTTCCAGTGGGACTCTTTGGTTTGTGTTCCCCATAGGGATAAAAAACTTCAGTTTGCCTTTTCCCCAGCTATGTCTGTGATAAAGGACTTTCACACAGAAATCCACCAAAAGGCCAAAAATTCAGAATTCCTGATCCAATTCATTTTCCGTTGTCTTAACTGTTGATGAAGTTGTATATATTTGAAATATTTTCTCAACTTCACTTCCCTCTTCTCCTCTACATATCTTCCCATACATCCTGATCTCCCCAAAACCTAATATCTCCATAGCTATCCCTTTTCATATATGTCTAATTCAAAATAGTTCATCTGAAGTTGGGTTTTGGGTTTATGTCAAAATGATTTTTGAGGGCCTGAAAATTTGACTTGTGTTAATTCAGAGCACTATAAGTTAGTAATTTTCCTATTTTAGTTAAACCCTAGAGCAAATCCAGCTTGTTCAGAGATGTGCCCAGCTCTTCTTAGAGCACTGGGGAATGACTGTTTCCTTTCCCCCATGATCATCTGTTCAGAGATGGAGTAGAGTGCTCCATTCACTTGACTTGGCTCTAGACTCCACTCTGGGCCATTATTGTTTAACTGTAGTGTCTGGGGGCCATCTCTTAATAGGCTGGTTGGCATGAAATCTTTAAAGTGTCACCAGTTTTTTTAAAAAAAGCGTCTCTATTCTCTTAAATGTTAAACCCTTCCTTATTTGTCCCCACCCCCACCTATGAGGACGAACGCCCCAGCTTAATCTTGGTTTTATTTCTTTAGTTGTTTCAGAGCAGATATCTGTGGACTATTTATCCTCACAGAGACAGAAATGGTACGTGTTAACCCTGGTGATCGTTCAAGTTAATTACCAGAAGTAGCCATGATTCTTGGCTTCTTTGAAGGAAGCACCAATTTAATGCAGTTTGACTGCCTTTAAGAGGCATACACCATAGAGTGTAAAAGGTAATTGTAATCCAGAGGGCATATTTTTATGCTAAAACGCAGAGCAACTAAGCTACTATTTGTAAGAGAGAAGATGTTTTAGTGAGTTATTCTTTAATGGAAAGACCTCAAAGGTAGTTTTCTTTTTGTGTCATGTGCTAACAAAAGCTGTTCAGAGCCATCTTCTTACCAATTTAGGGAGCCTGAGGGCCCAACTTAATTTGGTTCTAGAGCCTTACAACATTTAAAAAAATAGGTGTGTGCATATGATTAAGAGAAACTTTTTGTACTCCTGAGGATACTCAGTTC
Organism: Pseudochirops cupreus; assembly: GCA_028627135.1. NCBI lineage: Eukaryota > Metazoa > Chordata > Mammalia > Diprotodontia > Pseudocheiridae > Pseudochirops > Pseudochirops cupreus. The sequence continues at coordinate 280,766,304 of CM053582.1, read as the reverse complement.
AGTAGCCCAAGGGATGGCACATTTCATAGATGGGTAGCTAGCTTCTATATACTATACACTGGCAATATACACTCCCTTCAATATATACTTTTGTATGCACCCTGGTAGAAGTGGTGATGGAGAGTTCTTTCCTCTTTAGTGTGCCTCTTTTTCTACTTGTTAAAATCTCTCTAACATTGAAAGGAAAAGTCAGTATTTTTGGTGTGCTATTTTAGCTTTGTGCAAATACTAAAATTTAGCATAATAGCATTGTGTGGTATTTTAATTTTACTAGTACCAAGAAGCACATGGTTATTTGAATGAAATTTGATACCACTGAGGTCACTATTGGCATGTTTTGTAATCCTTGTGAAATGGGTGGCCCCCAACTCTTGTGAATAGGTTTGTCTCCAGAAGTTAGTTCATAAGTTAATCGTTTAGAGCCCAGAATATATTTTCTGTAAGAAACAATGAAATAAGAAAAGATTTGCTTACCCAGGCTAGCCCACAAAAATCCATTATACTTGTAATACATTTGAACTGTAGAACCAAACACTTTTCTATGGAGAGAGTACAATGCTAAGAACACATTTGCTGTAGGGGTGGAGACTTCTTCCACAGTACTTCCTGTGGGGATGGACAATGGCTGGGGTAGAAGAAGGTGAGAGACTTCTTCTTGAAGAAGAGAGAAAGTAGGACAGACTCTCTGGTTGTGAGGTTGGAGCAGTGGTGGACCAAGGGGTCAGAACAGGAGGGCTAGTTCTAGAGGGACTGGGAACTTTTCTGGGAGTTGGAGGATTTGGGAGGAAGTACAGAGTCTCATGGTGGCACCCAGGTGTGGGGTTTGTTGTTTGCATCAGTTGTTTGTAAGTTGGGTATAGTGTGGCAGTGTGGGTTTGGAGTCAAAGAATCTGGATTCAGATCCTAACTGGGCCTAAGTTCTTTGCCTTGTCAAACAATGGGATTGGATTAGATAACCTCTAATGTACCTTGTGCCATTAAATCTGTGATTCTGTGGGTATTTATAATTTGTTCACGGTCGCTGTTAGTTTCTGGGAGGCATTTAAATACGTAGTGCAAGTGATTTTGCTCAGCTTAATCGACTTTTTATTTTTTCCTTGATCCTAGTGGAGAGAAATGGCCAAAATGGAGGTGAAGACATCCCTTCTGGACAATATGATTGGAGTGGGAGATATGGTTCTTTTAGAGCCTCTCAATGAGGAATCATTCATTGATAACCTCAAAAAGCGGTTTGACCACAGTGAAATATATGTAAGTACAATGTTTCAAGCAGTTCACTCGGCAACCTCTATGTATTGTATATGGTATGGGTGTCGTGGGAAGGTTAGAGGGCTCTTACCCTGAAACTATCTATGTATACTCAGAAGGAAAAATAGTAACCAATTTAAAATCTCAGGGGGCTACCTTCCAGAGTTGCCTCCTTTTGGGATGTAGTATCTAATAGCTAAGCCACTAAGAAAATGTGACTTCTTTTTACAAGCATGTTGACTTAGTTGGTTCTTTTTTACATTCTGGGAACATGAACATATATTAAATAGGCATATGTGTTTGGTGCCTGGAAAGTTTGGGAAATACAGTCATGCCCTATTTTAAGAAAATACGATACAATGGACAGTTCAAGCACAAAACTGCTAAACTAAACAAGCAGAGAAGAGGGATTCTTTTTTTTTGGTCTTATGAAAGGATTCCTCATTTTGTGAAAGTATTTACCAAAGAATTTACTGAATTCAAGTATTCTTTGGTGCCTTTAAATAGATTTTAAATTTATTGAAATTTAGAATTACTTGTAGCTTTTCAGGAATACATCTAGTTTTTAAGTTATGATATACCTATGCAGTTCATAGGATCATAGAAAATCAGAGCTGGATGAACCCTTAGAGATCTTCTGTCTTAGCTCCATAATTTTATAAGTGAGAAAAATTAAAAAAAAAAAGTAGAAACTCAGCCAGGAAAATAGGCATTGGAAACTGTGCTGAGCTTGAACCAGAGAGGACCAAAACAAAGCTTATTACATCTTTTCTTCTTTGGTTTTTATGAACGTTTGCATTTAGGGGATAAAGTTGGGTATATTTGTTACACATGTTTGTAGTTTCCTATCTGACTACAGGGGAATTGATAGAAGGACATAATAAAATAAGTAGAAGGGGAATGACACAAATCATGGACATTATTGTTATGAATAGGTTTTGAAGCCTGTTTGTAAAGACTCTAGTATACCTGTCCTTCCCTTCAGACTGATACTCATGATCTTGAGGTTAATGCTCAATGTAATGTTGGGCTTCTATATTGTTTATTTATAAAATAATGGTATGATCTAAGATAGGGATGGGGAATCTGTGGCCTCAAGGCCACATGTGGCCTTCTAGGTCCTCAAATGTAGCCCTTTGACTGAATCCAAACTTCAGAGAACAAATTCCCTTGGATTTGGCCTTGAGACCACAGATTCCCCATCCCTGATCTAAGAATTAACTTTTTGATGTATTTTTTTTCCTGAGACACTGACAGTTAACATAGAACTGCAGAGGATTTTGACAACTGGCAGCAACACAAAGATATATTTGTTATACTTTAAGGGATGGAGCTCTTCAAAGCCCTTATTTTATTGGGGGTAGGGGGAGATAGAAAGTGCCTTGCCAAGCAGTTAGCTTCATTGTTTGGGTTGGCAGTGACATGTGGTGTCACCTTCCCTCCAAGTATAGAAAGCATTTTGCCTTCCAGGTGGGAAAATCCAGCAGTTACACAGCTTTGGTTGTAATGTCTGGTCTGATGCCAAATAAAAGACCTTCAAACACAGATAGACTTTCAGCACCAGTCTTTGTCACTGGGGTAGAAGGAATAAATTATATCTCAACCAGCTTTACTGATCATTTTTCCTTTTGGCCTCAAAAAAGTACAATTTACTATTACATGAATTGAAAATGGGCCTGAGGGTTGAGAGTGGAACATTGAGTTCATTCAAATACCTGATCCATTGTGGCCAGTAAAAACAACTGCTTTTTCAGCCAAGTGCCAAGCTGTAGATTTGTAAGTCTTCCGCAGACGGGATGTCTGGGTTCTGCAGCTTCCTAATTTTATTTTTTAAGCCATCCCAGGAATGTCTTTTCTGCTGTGAAGTCATTATGTTACTCTCCTTCCAGATACTTTTTGGGCATCACCATAATACTGTTTCCACATCCTCAATATAGACCAATTACCAAGCAAGCCATTTGGAATCATTTTATTTCATTGTAGGGGATAGCTCTATTTTGTTAGAAAGAATTTTTATTTGAGCCGTCATCGACTGGGCCTGTTTGAAGATAGTGAGGTGGCATATTGGATACGAATGTTGGACTTGGAGCCAGGGTGTCTCAGATTGTGTGACGTTACTGTTCAACATCTATCTGCCTCAGTGTCCTCATTTGTGAAATGCAAATAATAATAATAACCCTACTGCCCAAGATTGTCATAAGGATAAAATGAGGTAGTGTTTATACAGAAGTTCTCTGGTTGGCTAGTGATGTCTTTATGAGTCTGACTTTTGTGAATAAAATCTGGGAAAAGGAGCTGGAGGCTGAAGACGGAAAAAGGAATAAAAGCAAAGATAATGGAGCTGGAGAGAGTAGAAGTCAGGGTTTACAGTAGTGCCGGTAGGCATTAGAATAGCCACTAATAGAGAAAAAGAGCTGGCAGCAAAGATAAAGATGATACAATTCTAAATGTTTTGGGGGGTAGGGGTGGAGCAAAAAGGCAACCCATACTCTCAAGTGACCTTAAGTCACTTTGTATCTCTGTTTGTGTGGGTAACACCTCAGGATGGTGCTTTTGATGCTTCCAGCCAGTACGTTAGGTTTCTGGGAGGGATCACAGTATAATATTGTCATCCATGGTATATACACGCATGACATATGAGAGTCAGCTATATTGTGGCAGATTCTCCTTGTTTCTAATTGTGAAAGGCAAATGGCAGAATTATGTGAAGGTCATAGTAACCTTAAGAGAGCTACCTTGGAAAGGGTAAAGAATGAGAAAATACTGATGTATCAGTCCAATCTAGATCTTTAGGGCATCTGTTGGTTTTTTAAATGGCTTTGATTCATCAAACATTGTAGAGCAGATCTATGAGATGTACGTGGCTCCCAGGTAGCACCTGGACTATACAAGTGTCATTTCTCAAAGAAGAGTTTAAAGACATTCTTATTTCTGGTTCCATTGTTAATGAAATGGAATTTTAAAAAAATCATCCAGTGCTCCGGACTGAGCCAAACAAAGCATGGTATTAGAAGACTGGTGGGAAAACAGCAAATCATGAGTTACAGAAGAATTTTGTTGCTTCTTCAGGGATCTCATATCTGAACACCGTCAATCACTTGAATTCTTTAACAATACCGACAAAAACTGGTCTATCTTGTCGATATTTGCCATGTTCTAACCTTGACAGTTGTTCTAAAAAAATCCATTGTAGTGCTCACCTTAAGAAAACATCGGTCAGTTATCTAGAAATACTTTTTTAACATCTTCTTGCCATGTAAATTCTCTGATTCTACCTTCTGGTTCTGTTCCATATGAGATGCAAGTGCAGAGATAAATGATAGATGACATTATAAGAATAAAGATTCCATTTTTAAAGTTGTTTTTGCCCCAAATTCTTTTAAGACAAGCATTAAGGGAATTTTTGTAGAATATTGTGGATTTGGGTTTAGTTGAAGGTAGAGAATCTGTAGACTTTGGGATTAAGGCTTCCCCTTCCAACTGTGTCAGCATACTTAGAAGTGAAATAGACATAGGGGTGCAGGTTGACTTTTAAAGAACTGTCTTTGACAACTCCAAAAGGCTCGTGATGGAAAATGCTAACCACATCTGGAGAAAGAATTATGGAATCTGAATGCAGATTGAAGCATACTCTTTGTTCTCTCTCTCTTCTGTTTTGTTTCTTCTTTCTTGTGGTTCATTCCATTAGTTATGATTCTTCTTTACAACATGACTAATGTGAAAATGTGTTTAATATGAATGTATATGTAGAGCTTATATCAGATTGTGTGCTGCCTTGGGGAAGGTAAGGAGGGGGAGAAAATTAAAAACTCAAAAGCTTGTGGAACTGAATGTTGTAAACTAAAAATAAATAAATTTTAAAATTAGAATTAAAAAAAATTAAAAAGAACTGTCTTTCTTTGGTCTTTTGGCTTAGTGATGGGAGAGTCACAGATGGTGTTTTGAATGATGATAGTAAGGAAGAGGACAATGATAACAATTCAGCAAGTATTTATTAAGTGCCTGTTATGAACAAGGCACCATGATGTGCCCTGGGGAATATAACAAAAGAAGAAAGTAATCCTAGATGTTTGTATTATATCTGGGGAAACAATGTCTACATATATTAGTATATACTGAATAAATATGTGCCAACTAAACACAGGTCAGTTGAGAAACTCAGGCATTGTATAGAAACTAAGACATAAGCCACACGATGAAGGAAATGAGGAGTTCTGTGAGGCAGAGGTGAGGAGGGAATGCCTTCCAGGCATGGGAGACAACCTGTGCTAAGGCACTTAGACAATTGGAGTGCCTTGTGTGAGGGATGGAGGGAAAGCCAGTTTGTTTGGAATATAGAGTGTAATGAGACTGGAAAGATGAGTTGGGGCTAAGGAGTTAGAGTTTATCTCAGAGGCAATAAGGAGTTGATTTTATCGAGTAAAGGAGACTCAAAAGTTTATGGGTGGTGAAAAAATAACTCAGGAAAAAGCATCTTCAGCTTTTGATTCTTTTAATAGATTTGCAGAAAGCCAGTTATATTTTATTGCCTAGGAGGCCATGCAGCTGTGTGCTTCATTTATATAAAAGAGGCAAATGACCCAGGTCAAATTTAAGTCAGAATCTTTTTAAGAAAGCAAGTTCCAGGGCTGACAGGATTCACTCGGTCCAATGTACTTGGCCATCTATCTACATCTGCATGTCTGTTTGCATCTTTACTATGAGTGTATGATACTGATGATCTCAGTAATTAATCGTATGGTCATCAAGCCAGGGTTAATCTGTATTTGTAAGTATCTGAAAGAAATCAGGAAAGTGTATTTTAGAAGATATAAGAAAAAAAAAGTTATGTTTTCCAGGTCACATGACTGACAAGATGGGGGACTAGACATTTTCTCACTATATATTTTAGGACATCAAGAACCTTAAAATGAGGTGGGAAAACCTGATGAATTAACAGCAGTAACAAATTTGCTCAGTACATGCTTCCACTACTCACCAGTCTGGGGCTTAACAAACCAACCCATGGACTTGTAGCATAACTCACCACTACCACCCCTGTCCATTTCCATGGAAAACCAAAAGAAAGAAGCTCACTTGGGCTGGAACTGCAGTGCCCTGTGCAGTTATATAGTACTTAGCTAGAGAACTGAGGAAGAGAGGCACCTGGGGCTTGACCCTAGAGTGTGTTTGTGGATCTGCCAGGCCTTCCTGAAGCCAATTTGTTGTGTTCTCCCTAGTAGTCTCTTGGAGCAGACACTGAGGCTGGGTCCATGAAGTAGATACAGTTTAAGAGCGTTTAAGACCTAGTTCTCTGGGAAATTGCGTTCACAAGGGAAGGAATAAAAAATTAAACAATTAGGGGGATATAAGGAAAAAAAGACCAGAATTATCAAAGATCTCAGGAAGAAGAAATTCAGTTAAAGATCTTCAGTATAAGTAGATAAACCAACTAGGAAGATAGTAATAACATAAGGTAATATGTCTTCAAGATCTAGTAAAAGGGTTCAGGCATCCATTAGTAAGTATTTCAAGACAAAGCAAAATGAATCAACACACCTGATACAACAGAGAACCCTGTGGATTTCCAAGAGAGTGTAGACCCACAAGTAGATTGTTCCTGAAATAATTTAAAGGAGAGAAGAAAAATTAAGAGCAGAATTTATGGCCTGCACAGAAGAAATAATTGGCAGAATATAATAACTTGAATCCACAATGGCAAGTCTCACTGAAGAAACAAAAGAGAAGGTAACTTAATTGGGAATGCAAATACTCAGAAGTAAAGGACAATCTGGAAGAAGAGAAGCAGAAAACAGTAGCATTAAGAGAAGCATGATTTCCATACATGCAAAACATATTGATCTCAAAGACAAGATTTGTAAAGACAATTTAAGGATTATAGATCTACTGAAAGAACATGGACCACTCAAAAAAAAACAAACCCAAACCCAAACTGAACTCTCTCTTGCGAGAAATAATACAAGAAAAATGTTTGGAACTTCCAAACCCAGAAAATAAAATGCAGTTTAAAAGACTGCACAGATTTTCTCTGGGGGGAAAAACCCCTGTGCTTTAATGATTAAATTGAAAAATTCCAGTGACAGACATCAAATTCTGCAAGTGCTTGGAAAGACTTTCAAGTATGAAGGAAAGAAAATTTGAATAACACGAGATTGTATCCATCAGCAACCACAAGAGGGAATGTGATAATATATTTTAAAGATCAGAGGAGTTAAAATGAAGCTTAAGGTGACGTGTTCAGCAGATCAAAAAGATGAATGTTTAATAAAAAGAGGCAATCAAACCTTCCTAAAAAGAAAAGTAGATGTGAAAAATAAAATTTGCTTCCCAAACATACCCAACAACAGAAATACATGAAACATAATAGAAACTAAGGATACTAATTATAGCAAAATAAAGACCAAGAAACTATTAAAGAGATAACTTTCTAAGCATAAATGAAGAGATATGAGTGAAAGCAGAAGTCAAGTAGAAGTCAGAGTATAGAAACTAGCCTGAAACATGGACTAAACCTTAGTGTACCCTGCCTACAGGTGAATCAGTGGGTTTTTGTGCAGGTAAATTACACAGTGTAAGAGTATATAAAGGGGGAAGGGAGAAAGAAGATATAGGGGAATATGTGATCTAGCCTAATCAGGCCAAAGGTCAACAAGAAAGGGAAAATAAGTTCTGTAGTCTCTCATGAAGAAGAGAGCTTATGAGAGAGGAGGCAAAAGGAGAGATTGAGAAAGAGGAAAAGAAGGGGGGGAAAATCTTGTTTCAGTTGTCGTTGGGGTTAATTACTGATGAATGATGCTGTGGGAGAAAAGAGATATTCTATAAAAACAGATGGGGGATTTATAGTGATTATTGCTCCCAGGAATTTGGTGCTCCAGGGGAAGCTGACACTCTGAAGAACAGGAGGACTTGGCCCCAGGGAAGAGATTTTAAGGAGAATGGGGGGCAGGGGAATGACCATAAGGTAGGCAAACAGACATGCAGATGTAGATAGATGGCCAAGTACATTGGACCGAGTGAATCCTGTCAGCCCTGGAACTTGCTTTCTTAAAATTTTTAATTCAGAGCTAGCTAACAGAGTTCCTCTCCCAAATGAGGAAATGTTTGCTTCCTTAATTATAAGAGAGTAAGTGCTCTAGTAAATTTATCTCAAAGGAATAAACCATGCCGTAGTATCCTGCTTCAAAATAAAATGACACCCTTTAAACGGATGATTTGTCACGTGGAATATAGGCTCTGGCTAGTTAAAGGTACTGAAATAGAATGTGAGGAGGTGAAAGTGACCAGTAATTGGGTGTTCTTTACCCTCCTCTATGCCCTGCCCCCATTCTTGTTTCTAATGCACACATTATATACTCCCAATGTTTTTTTCCCCCTGGGAGGAGCCTGTGTATGGTGAGTTACATTTATTAAATACCGTAAAGACCAATGTAAAAAAATAAAAACCAATCCCCCCCCCCCACCTAACTTTGTTATTGACCGTAGCATTGTAATTTGCAGACATGCTGTTAGGCAAATTTTTGAACTGTTTTTCTGAAAAAGCAGCTGAAGGGTTGGACAAAGTCCAAAAACCCTCCCAAGGAACTCTGGGAAGTCTGGTAACTAGCTAATACAAACAATGTGGTACCTAGCGTCTTGTGACCAAATTCCCAACATTTCAAGCCCAAGGAGATAGAGTCCTTGTTTGGACAGTGAGTGTCCATATTATCATTTTTGAAGGTTCTCGGGGGTCCACCTCATGCTGATCATTTGTCTGATGTCCTAGAACACCCATCCATCCATGTGTTACTCGTTTCATTGAAATGTTCACGATGCATTCATCTGATAAGTGAAAGTGCTTTGTACACAAAGGCCTTTTGTCAGTCCTTTATGATTTGGTCTCATTTGTGTTTATCTCACTAAGTTAGAGAAAGTAAAAATGGTAATATATCTTGGACTGGGTGAATTGAAGAATACTGAGGACAGAACCCTTAAAACCTTTAAAAATAGATAGCCCCTTCCCCAGATTTATTGTTAGAAATATTTAGGGACCCTGCCAAGATCATCAGGTCATAACTTTGGAAAAATAGCATTGTAGTGTGGATTAAGATATCAGAGACACCCACATTTGCATCCTTTTCCTAACACATACTGCCTCTATGATCCTAGGCAGGTCATTTAATCAGTCTGTGTTCCTCAAGTAATTCTCTAAGATGGTAAATTGCAGGGCAGGTGCTGATCTTCATTGGTATAGGGCATTCTCTTATTACTAGAACTTTTCTATATCAGTCACAGTTCTGGTAAGAAGGCAAAGCCAAACAAGAAAAATGGATTGATAATCATAAATTGTTTATAGTAAAATTCTTAAGTTTAAGACCCTGTAATACATTTGTGATTGAGATTTTTAATGAGTTATTGAGGAGGCACAGGGTACATGTCCCCAGAAACTATTCAAGGGTTTTTTTTTTTACTAAACTTAATCTTGACTTGATATACTCAGAAATAGACAAACAGGTCTTTGTAGACCTTTCTGGCCTGACTTGTTTTTTTGTTAATTTTAATTTTTCTTGAGATTTTTAAGATGAGCCCTGTTTGAATTGGGAGATGCTGCTATTTCAGCTTTGGGGAGTTTGAAATACCTTACTGCTCTGCTTCCTTTAGTGAACATTTTATTTTATTTTTCTTGTTCTTCCCAGAATTCTGACTTTAGCCACCACCTCTCCTTACTCATTATCCAGACACCAATCTGACTTCTTCCCTTCTACTGACTTCTGTTCTTCCCTTCTACTGAAACTATACTTTGAGAGGTCATTGATTCTATCCCAGCTACCAGATTCAATGGCCTTTCCTCAGTTTGACCTGTCTGTAGTACTTTAAACTACTGACCAACCCTTCCTCCTTGATACTTTTTCCTCTCTTGGCATCAAACTATCATCCCCTTCTCCATCTTGATGACTTCCATGCTGGCTCTTCATTTTACCCTCTAAATTGAGGGGTTTTTTTTCCTGTAGTTTAGCATTCAGTGTTGTGCTCTTCTGTGTATATACTCTCTCTTTTACAGATGTTTAATATGCTCACATCTTTAACTTAGCTCTTTTCTCTATTACTCCCCAATATCTGTCTTTCCTTGAGTGCCAATGCCTAGTTGCTCAGCCACATACTGGATATTTCTATTTGGATATCTTGCTATCATGTAGGGTAAGGCAGCATAGAGCGGAAAGAGTGTGGATTTGGAGTTGGACGGCCAAAATTTCAGATTCTTGTCCTGTCCTGTACTACTGCTGTACCTTGAATGCATCACTCAGACTTTGGGCCTTCGTTTCTTATCTTTAAAGTCATTTTCTGGATGACCACCAAGGTCCCTTCTAACCCTGGAAGCCCCATTTCAGGCAGTTCCCAAGGCAGCCAGGCTCCCTTGTCACCTAGTTCTGCTCCTGACTCTCTGGGCTAAGATACCCGTCCCACAGATCCCTCCTCAGCACCCTTTCATGGGCTGTTTTCTCCTACTAGTGTGTAAGCAATGTGGAGGTAGGGCTGTCCTTATTTTTTTGCTGTATTTATAGTTCCAGAACTTAGTACAGTGCCTGACACATAGTAGGTGCTTACTAAATGTTTATGGAAAGAATGAATGAATATTGAATAAGTTCATTTTTATGTGCCAGGTATTGTTAAGCGCTTTACAAATATTATTTGCTCCTTGCAACAACCCTGGGAATTAGGTGCTATTATTAGCCCTGTTTTACATTGGAGGAAACTGAGAAGGCAAAGGTGAAGAAATTTGCCTAGGGTCACATAAGTCATGAAGATCTGAGGCTGGATTTGAACTCAGGGCTTCCTGCCTCCAGACCCAGTGCCACCTAGCAATCAAAATACCAGATAGGCAAAGAGTATGTAGAAGATAGCCTTGGAAGGGAGGGCACCAACATCTTGGAGATGGCAAGCTAGGGATTGTAATAATCGTAGGTGAGGCAGAACAACAAGTAAGGGGAGCAATGTCAGGGAATAGAAATGGAGCCCTATATGTGAGAAATGGGAAGAAGACCAGTATGACTGGTTCATTAGGGTGCAAGGAGAAGAATAATATGAAAGGCTAGACAGGAATAGGCCAGGGAGTGAAGAACTTTAAATGCCAAACAAGGGATGTTTACTTCTGGGAGTAACAGGGAGCCAGTGGAGTTTATTGAGGAGCAGGTTATCATGGTCAGACCTGAGCTTGAGGAAAACCATTTTGGCAACCATATTGATAATGGATTGAAGTAAGGAAAAATGTGAAGCAGGAAGACTGGTTAGCGGAATGCTGCAGTAGTACAGGTGGAAGGGAAGAGAAGTCCAGCTGAGAGCTTTGTTTCTATGAATGGAGAGAAGAAGATGCATCCAAGAAATGTAGAGGAAGAAAGGACAAAATATGGCAGCTGCTTGGATATGAGGGAAGAATGAGAGTGAGAAATTGAGGATGATGCTGAGCTTGTGAATCTGGGTGACTGGAAGGACAATGGAAAATAAGAGTGTGATAGGAAAGTGACTGGAAAATTTGGCAGAGTCGTGGTGTTGAGGAGAGATATGATGAAGTTCTCTTATGGTCATGTGGAATTGAGATGTGTATAGATCATCCAGTTCAAAATGAGCATAAACGATGGGTTATGTGGGACTAAAGCTAGAGAGAAAGATTGATTCTACAGGACCCAGGAATCATCTGCAGAAAGATAATACCTGAATCCATGGGAGCTTAGAAGATTGCCATTTTACAGTGGTAGAAACTAAGGCTGCTAGTTTAAATACCTTGCCCAATATTATGGAACTAGGAAAGATTTAAACCCACATCTTTTGGATTCCAAGTCCAGTGATCCAATCTTAGGTCAAAAACAGACATCACCCCCAAAAAATAGCCCCTCAAATTTTCATTAAAATTATGTTTCCCTCCCTATAGTTTTTAAAACATTTTGATAATTATAATTAAATGTAATATTTTCTCCATTTCCTTAAATATATATTATGCAGATAATGTAGTTCCCTCCCCCCTTTTAAAAATTATATGTACAGTTTCCTCTGTCCAGAGGCACACTTGGGGCACACTTTTAGTCTAATGAAAAAAAAGTTCTTCACCTATGTTAGGGATTTGGCTGAAGGAAAGAGAAAGGAAGGCATATACAACAAAAAAAAGGAAGTAATGCCCCCAAATTGATTTCAGATTAGAAATAAGGAATAGGGAAGAGAGAGAAGGCAAAGTTGAACCTGAGGTTTCAAGTCTAAATGACTGGGAAATTGTTGTAGTTTAACAACAGGTAAGTCATGGGGTGGGGGAAAATGATGAGAAGTCAGTTGAGGCATTATTATTGTTCTTAATCATTAGAAAAATTGAGTCTTTGGCTTGGCCCAATTAATAATTTAATAAATTATTACTAGCAATACTTAAATATTTCCAAGGATCAGTGATTTCACTGGTGGCGATAACCTACCTATACCTTGGTAGATAGCTTCACAAGTTACTTTATGATAGTCGTACGTATTTATATAGTGCCTGCCAATTTGTTAGGCACTTTTAGCACAAAGACCCTCTGAGGTAGACCACAGGAGTACAAAACTTAAGGCTCACAAGATTAAGAAATTTGCTTAATAGGTGGCGCAGTATAAATAGTGTCACACTTAGGAGTTAAGAACTCTTGAGTTTGAATCCTGTCTCAGACACTTATTAACTGCATGGCCTGAGGAAGGTCATTTAAAATAAAAAGGTCTCTGTTTGCCTTGCTGTTTGCTCAAGAATCTTACAGTCTTACTATGTAAGTAATAAGTATAATAATATATACATGTATATTATATATGTGTATATGCATAGTAAATAAATAATGACTATAGTAAGATATAAGTTCTCTGGCACTTACAGGTATATACACATTTGTATATATGTTATCTCCCTCCTCTCCGTTAAAATAGAAGCATCTTGAGGACAGGGACTGTTTTTATTTTTTCCCAGTATTCTCAGTGCTTAGTCCTGCTCTGGCATATGTTAAGCCCTTAGTAAAGGCTCAGCGATTGGGGATAATAATACCCCCAGCATGTATCCCATGATATTGTTGTGAGCCTTAAATGATATAACATGTGTTGTTGTTCAGTTGTTTTCAGTCATGTCTGACTCCTTGTGACTCCATTTGGGGTTTTCTTGGCAAAGATACTGAAGTGGTTTATCATTTCCATCTCCAGCTCATTTTACATATGAGGAAACTGAGGCAAACCAGGCTAAGTGACTTGCCCAGGGTGACGCAGCTAGTGTCTGAGGATGGGCTTGAACTCAGGTCTTTCTGACTCCAGTCCTGGTACTCTTCCCATTGTGCCACCTAGAACTGTGTGACCTCCCTAAATAAAACTAGTTTGGGTTTTTGTCCTCTACTTCAATTGGTCTTCAGAGTTTGTTTCTGTTTCCTCAGGTTCATTTGGACACATATAGATTTGAATGTTATAGGAAAATGTGGATTCATAAAATAGAATCTTAGATTAGAAAAAGGCCGTGTAGCAGATTGTGCCAGTTTGGGTACCTGCATTTACTGCCACTAACGTAAGGGTTAAACAATGAAGTTACATAAAACAGCAATAAAACCAAACCTCTTTACGTAACTGTGACTTCTTTATCAGCGTCCAGCCCTAGACTGTTTGTTTAGGCGAGTTTATCTACAGAGCTACAAGGAGAGCTGTGTTGGACTGCAGGTTGCCCTTTCTTATTTTGCATTTGGATGGACTTCTTACTGCAGCCACAGATCTTTGAACTTATCCACCTGCCTAAAGCCTTTCTCCTCCTGCAGTCCATTTTTTCCACATCATTGCCAAATTAAATCTTTACATAAATTTTAATTTTTCTCCCACTCTAGACCTGTGATTTCAAGGTTGTGGGGGTTAGGGAATTCTCACTGTGGGAACTCTCTCTACCAATATAGATCTAGCAACTAGTCTATATAAGAAGTTAATCTTAGGAAGAGTTGTCTGGGACACTGAGAAGTTAAAGCACTTGCTCATGGCCACCATGCTGTTATGTATCAGGAGGACTTGAACCCAAATACTTCTGATTCATGTTTTTTCCTTTTATAACAAATATTTGATGACTATGTGCCTTCTGCAAGATGGAGTTCTGCCTTTATACTTTGGTTTTCAAGATTTGTCCTCAACCTATCTTTCTAGCATTGTATCCTTTTTCCTTTTCATAAACTCTTTGCTCTGCATGCTGTTCTCCCCAGTTACAGAGACCCCCCCCCCTTTTTTTGTCTGTTCAGAATTTACCAGCCCTAAAAACTTGAGTTCAAGTCTCTTTTGTCCATGAAATCTTTCTAGGTCATTTTAATCTTTTGTTATCTTTTCCTTATAAACTCATTGTGTTTATTTACTTTTTCTCTGATTTTACAATTATAGCATCAATGGTGTATAGTGGATAGGTGGATAGAGCACTGGGCTTGGAGTCAGGGAGAAGCAAGTTCAAATTCAGATTCAGACATTTACTACCTGTGACCCTGGGCCAAGCCTCTTAACCTTTTCAGTCTATTTTCCTTATCTTTAAGATGAAGAAGTTGGACTTGACAGACTCTACAGCTCTAACTCTGAAATCTGATGTTTTTGTTCTTTAGTTAATTATTTAATTAGTGATATCATTTGGTATTCTTCAAGAATGAAGGACGACAATCAACCATTTTCCAAGTTTTTTGAGGACAGGTCTTGTGGCTTTTAATCACACACACACACACACCCCATGTATATACATATATGGAATATATGTGTATACAGACACATATATAATATACGTGCATATATGCACACATATGTATGTGTGATATGTGTGTCTGTATGCACACATACATACTTTGAGTATGGGGTGCCCTGAACAAATATGGTGGTCTTTTATTTATTAGAGCCCAGTGGTGATACTATACAACAGCTTTATTCCATGGAAGTCATTATACAGCCACAGGAATTGATTGATTTTCTTAGACTACCAGCTGAAATTGTATTTCAGCATCACATTTTTAGGTGAAAGACCCCACTTATCAGTAACATGATCAAAATCCTTTTCCTTCCAGGCTCAGGCTTTTGAAGGCAAGATCTTTGTGGGATTATTGTCGTATCCCCTTGGTGGCTGTTGAAACTCAGTCATCGGTACTTGATATCTGTTGGTGTGGACATAGGAGCTGGGCCTGTGAATTCCCAGGGTTGGGAGCTGGATTTGCTAGAGGGAACGCCTACAAACCTTTTACCGATGCCTGTTGGCAGTTTCTCTGTCTTAAAATTCTGAAGGCATCATGATGAATGCACCTCCAGGGAGAGAACGCTTGAGTGCCAATTGAAGCATACTTTTCTCACTTTCTTCATTTTTCTTACTTTTATTTTATCTTACTTTGCTGCATGACCGATATGGAAATATATTTTGTATGGTCTACGTGTATAATTGATATATTGCTTGCCTTCTTAATTCCCGTTGAGAGTGTATTGAGGCAGGAGGGAGGAAGAGAATTTGGAAATCAATTTTTTTTAAAGTTAAAAGAAATAATAAAAAAGAAAAATAGTGTTAGAGAGTTGCCTCAAGCAACGAGAGATTACATGACTTCCCCAAAGTCACAGTCAGTACTATTAGAGGCAAGATTTGAACCCAGGTCTTTCTGTCTTCTAGCCTTGTGTTTTATCTACTGTATCACATTTCTTCTCCATCATTCCATTAATATGCTTAAACAAATATCTCCAGTTTGTGTTGGTTGTTTTATGAGATTGTTCAGATTTGTTTTTTAATCATAACATAGGAAAACTAGTATACTGTCCAACATTGCTTTATTCTTTTTAACTTCAGGTTTTGAAAAAAAAGCATTAAAAAAAGTTCTTCATTTCTATTTTCCTCATTTTTTATAGTTTGTGAATGTTGTAATATCATATATTACAGCCTAGCAAGCGGAAAACTCCTCGCTACAAAAATGTTGGCAATTCTTCTCAGACAGTATTGATACCAGGCCGGTTTCCTGTGATGAGGAAAACATCCTGACAGGTGTTTTTCCTCCCCCTACCCAAAGTGTTTTGGAAACAGCTGTGGCGTGTGTGTGTGTGTGTGTGTGTGTGTGTGTGTGTGTTGGGGGGGGTCATTTAAAAAATCTAGATCAGTCAAGAGACTTGGGGTTCTTCAGTTCCACCATTCACTGTATGATTCACTTACCTTCTGTGTTAGTGTCAACCACATGAAGATGAGCAAAATAATCCCTGTTCAGCTCTATGGCACCCCTCAGACAGGGGTCTCCTCTGTCAAACTGTCAGTAGATGTACTTGCTTCTTCTCAATATATCCCCTTATAGAGGCAGTTAAGTGGTGCAATGGACAGGGGGCTGTCCTGGATCTGGAGTCAGGTAGACTCGAGTTCAAGTGTGGATTCAGATACTTACCAGTTGTGTGACCCTGAGCAAGTCAATTAACCTTTGTTTGCTCAATTTTTTTTTGTCACTTGTGAAATGGAAATAATAACAGCACCTACCTCACAGGATTGTGAGAATCAAATGAGCTAGTACTTATAAAATGCCCAGCACATTTCTAGGTTCCCTTTACTCTCTCCCCTCATCTCCTCCTCCTGTTCCCACTTTCTTTCCCTCTTTCCTTCTCTTTCCTTCTTTCTCTCCTTTCCTCTATCCCTTCTTCTCTCTCCCCATTCTTCCATCTCTCCTCCCCTCTCTCTCTCCCTCCATTCCCTTTGTAGACTTTTGTCTTCAGTAACAGTGACTAGGTGTGAGTTCCTTCTGAACTTTCTTATGGAGTTACATGCATGCGGTTTGTACCAGCTGACATCACGCATGCTTTCGGGTTCTTGGTTGTGTTCTGGATGGTTGATATTGATAGTTATGGGAACTCTGCCTAGGAAAGTGTTGCTCATTCACAGCATATAAGCAGCCGTAGCATGAATATTATTATTACAGATCTGATGACCTGTCTCTAGAAAGACTATGGATGTCAGGCAGGATATTGCTTTCTTTGGCTTAGGAATGTTCGTATGTTCTCTTGATTTGATGATGTCTGTCTTTGGAGGTGAAAGATTAAATTGTTGACCCATCATGTTGCCTTTTTGAACAGAAGCATAAAATCAAATGATAAGAGCATGGAGAGAAATGAAGTCTTGACAACAACATATTTTGATGAAAAAATAAAAATAAAAAAGTAGAGTAAACCATCCAGGAATCTGTCCAAACTGTGGCACACGTAGGGGCATAGTCCATACTCTCTGAGCTCAGACTGTTTACGTAGTTACCATGGGGCCTGAGTTTTATCTTCTGTAAAATGGAGGTTTGAGCTAGAATAGCTATTCCTAGGATCTCTGGGGCCCCTATGGGTGCATGGCATTGTTAAGAGTTTGAGAATACCAGTGTACTCTGAGCAGGATCATTTTGAGCTTTATTTAGCTCCTACAAAATATGTAGCATGATTTGGTGTAATAAATGTGCAAAAAATTCTTTTTGTAGACTGAGTAAGCATCTCAAACGTATACACACACATAATGCTGGTGCTGTTAGGATTGATAAATCACAAATTCATTTAAAAATGTTACTGAATAGAGTAGTTTTTTGTTGTGCTTTTATTTAATCGGTTCAGTTTGCTAATACTACATACTCTAATGTGAGAGGCACATCTTGGTAAACTGGGTAGAGCCTTGGAACTGATTCAGTAAGACCTGACTTGAAGTCCTATCTCAACCATTTATAATTGCATGGACCCAGGCAGGTCATTTAGCCTCAGTTTTTCATTCTGGGCCTCAGTTTCTCGTCTATAAATTGAGGAGGTCGGGCTGATTTTTTGGACCTGATTGGTAGAATGCTGGGCATTATGTAGAAAGGTTTTATTTTTTTTCCATTTCAGAATTTTTGTTGTCTGACTGGGCTGATAAAATCCTGGTTGAGTGTCTTATGGATTGCTGCTTGAGTTCTAGATTTCCCTTTAAAATAGGGAAAATTGAAGGAATACATTAGTTCAGCCATACCGTAGTAGTCTTATGTCACTGTGTAGGCATTAGGAGCTTTTCTTTTCATACGCCCTGGACCCTCATGCCATCACTAATGCCCTATGAGGGGGGGGAAACGCCTGTTCCTTTCCAGCTCATTCATGTAGGCATCACTGACTTAAATGCCGTTCATCTCTTTGTTCCAGACAGCTCATAATTTTTTTCTTGGTATATTTAGTGCTAAAATGGTCATGTGGAACTCAACCATTTTAGACATGGGACTATGTCTTTCAGAAGCATTGATTACTTTATGATAATGTGGTTTTGGTCTGGCTCCTGTGTAACAGCAAGTATTTTGTTCTTTTGGAGCATGATACAATTAGAAAACAGCAACTCTAGATTGTGTTCTGAAATGATATGTTTTAGAGGGAAAAATCCAGTGCCCAGTTGTTATAACCCAACATGCTTGCCAGTCTCATTTCCACATAATCAACGATAGCAGAAATTGCTTTGGTCTTGTGCCAGAATGGTTAGTTCCTTCAAGAGCTCTGAGGTTTAACCAAGCAGTGCAGTGACTTAAATGGAGCCCTTCCCTGATGGTTTTTGGGATCTGCTCAATGGCCCAAATCCAGGCCAGCTTCCCCAAACCCCACTCTGTCAGCTGCTTTCTGGTAGTGACTCAGTTTAGTGAGGCTTGTCACCACGAACAGTCAAATTTCTCCCAAGGTACACATGGGATTACTTAAAGCCTTGGCTAGCACATACAGATTTTTTTTTTTTTTAGTAAGGAAGAAGCCCTTTAAATGAGGAGTCTGGGAATCATAGTAGATATTATCTAGGGGAGAGACTGTTGAGTAAAAGACCTGTACTTCCTGCCATTCTTTACTGTAATAGTTCAGTTTTTGACACTCTTGTTGTCTCTGAACTGAGAGTCTTAGCCCTGGCTGGCCAGTTTCCCAGCTATTAAATTGTGTGGGACAAGGGAAAATGAGGGAGAATAATGTAGTTTAGGGATCCATGCAGTGCTCACAGATGGAGAACAGGTTTACTGAAAAACCATGAGTATTACACATAGTTTACTTAGTGTTCAGTTTCAGCCCAGGGATACTTATGATAACTTGTCAGCGGTGGTTTGTGCAGTTCATTCTCTTGGCACTAGGTAAACTGAGCAGAATGATCTGTAAACCTGGGTTGGGGAGTATGAGACATGGAGGCTGTGGATAGTTTCTTTTCTTTGCAATAATGCTACCAAGGCAGGTTTTATCAAGGGTTTAGCCACTCAGTATTAAAGGGAGTGTTAAATGTCTAAATGTTCAAGGAAACTTTGTGCCTGGCAGATCCTTTTTCCTTTTTTCATTTAAACAATATATTCAAGAAATTTCCGAGAAGGATAAGGAGAGTTTCTAGTACCTTGTTTTCCCCTAGTAGACCTCGAGGGAACTTACCTCTTAGTTGGTCTTCCTCTAATCCTTCCCATCCACCGTGGGAAGGTCTCCATTTGGCAATGAATGGATTCTCTTGACTCTTACTTAAAAATCATTCTGTTAAAAGCTGTTGAAGAAATAGACACACATTGCCTTTCCCAATGGGGAATTGCCTTTGTACAATACAGGAAAAATAAAATGCCAGCTACCACCATTGCCAGGTGACTGGTTGTAGCCATTGACCTAGTGATCTCTCTAATGAAGTTATTAAAAGGAGTAAGAAAAATTGAACTGATCTATATACAGATATGTAGAAAGGTTTTATTTGTATGTCTAGTGAAAATTAGAACGCTATTACATAAGGCCAGGCCTAACTCAGGCTCATTTTTGGTGTTGGGTTGGGTTGAACCACTTGTAGTCCTTCTGACATCCAACAAAGAAGAAATTTGCTTAATAATGTTTAAAGGGTATTTAGCAAGAAACATGGCACAGATTAATTCGGGCACAGCTCCTCTGTGGCTTTTTTTTTCTTTGTCATTTTGGTATGCAGGTCAGAAGCATGTGTCCAGTCTGAGGAGTCAGTTAATGCCTTTTTCATTGAACTTTTGTAATTAGATGACTGGGAATTGCCCGAGCCTTAGTCCTCTGGACCAATTATGTCTCAAAAATTATTTCACTGCTTTTTTTTGAAAATAAGTGCTTTTTTATTGATATATTTTGTTTTTTCATTGCCTAGCTTTCTCCTTTTGCCTCTCCCACTCTCCTCTCCTGGGAAGCCATTGCTTATTACATGGCAATAAGATTTTTTTTTTAAAGGAAAAAGAGAAAGGGTAAAACCAAGACATTGAAAAAATCTGACAGAATATGCAATATTTTACCCAGGCTCTCTCTTACCCCTTCAGAGGAGTGTGGGGGAATGAAGAAGTACCTTTTCATATCTCTTTTTTGGGACCAAACTTGTGCTTTGTAATTTTGTAGCATTCTTTTCAGTTGCTTTGTGATGGCCGTCTGTTACATTTACATTATTGTGATAATTGTGTATTTTGTTTTCTTGCCTTTACTCTCTTCACTCTTCATCAGTTGATGTAAATCTTTCTAGACTTCTCCATAGTCACTATATTTGCTGTTTCTTACAGCATAATAATATTCTATTACATTAATATGCCACTTTCTTGCCTTTTAAAAGGAAAAACTAGCCCCAATGGCATGGGAATGTAGATGTGCCTCTTATTGCAGATCTCCTGAGTGTCTAGCTCTTGGGAAATGTTAGGATAAACTGGGATATAGAAATTAGATGGAATACTATAAAAATAGAAAACATGAAAAATACAAAGTATTATGGGAGAAATTATATGATGTGGAAAGTGAGGGTGGGAGGACGTTGGAGTAGATGGCCTATGGTACTCTGATCCTAAGGGAAACAGATCACGAAGAAAGTAGAACCAAAGTATTATGGATACTACACTACATAAAAAAGCAATTAAATCTTATAAGCACACAAACAAAAGAGAGGTTAGAAATAAAAATGTTTGGATAGAGTACTAACCCTGGAGTCAGGAGGACCTGAATTCAAATGTGGCCTCAGGCACTCAATACTTATGAGCTGTGTGACCTTGGTCAAGTCGTTTAACCCCAATTGCCCCACCAAAAAGAAAAAAAAAAGAAATAAAGATGTTATTTTTATTATTTTGTTAAATAGGATTTCCCCCTTTTATCAGAATGTAAATAGTGGGAAATTTATTATTTTAAGATGTCATTCCTCATATTTTTATTATTTCTATTGAAATTGATACTAAGTAGATGCTAAATTTATGTCAAAACAATAATGCATCACTCTTCCCCTCTTCCCAGTTTATACCTAAAAAGTGTATGATTTGGGAGAAGAGATTCTTGTAAAAATGTGTGTAGTCTAACAAACTTTTGGGTGGCTGTTTACAAGTCTGACTTAAATATTTCTTATGTAGTAATCTCATGTTCTAAAATGACAATCGTAGCTAAATGCAAAGTTGGTGTAGAAGCTATGACCTCTTTGAAATGTATGATTGTATGTTTATGTGAATCAGGTCATTTTGCATGGAAGGAAAATAAAATAAAAAATGAAACGTTAAGTCTTCTAGAAGGCTTGAGAAAATTATCTGATTATGGCAGGTTCTTAAATTATTTGGGGAAAAAATCAACATAGCATTCCTGATTCCTCACTTTCTCTTCTGTGAGAGACATGCTAATGCCTTGTTAGTGGAGCTGTTAATTAGTTAAATCATTCTGGAAAGCAATTTGGAATTATGCAAATAAAGTGACTAAAATGCTCTTGGACCCAAAGACTGTTATTAGGCATGCATTGTTTGGAGAGTGCTGACAAAAAGAAAGGCTTCATATGCACCAGTATCTTTATAGTAGTATTTGGGAGGGGGGTAGCAAAGGATCGGAAACAAGGTAGATACCCATGGATTGGGGGAAGGTCGAAATAAAGTACGGTTAATGTGGTGCATTTTGTCATTTAAAAAATAATATGAAGATATAGAGAAACATGGAAATATTTAGACAGTCTGATACAAAATGAAGTAAGGAGAACCAAGAAAACAACATACACATTATCCACAGTGATGTAATTATAAAGATCAACAGCCACAAAAAAATAAAAAAATGAATATTGCAAAATTATAAAGAATAAACTTGACACACAAAAGATTGTGAGAAGACATCTGCTCCACACCCTTTGCTAAAGGGGTGTGTGGGTGTAGAACATTACATATTATGCAAAAAAAAAATTTCGATTAATCTGACCTTGCTGAATTTGGTTTTTTTCTAACTTTTCATTTGGAAAAAAAGTTTCATTTTTAGGGCTTACTCTCTGAGATGGAGGGAGTGTAGAGACAGCCTATGCAAAGGCACCAAAGTGAATGGAGTGATTGATTGTCAGTTATTGGGGATTGCGAAGGAGAGAGTGTGAAGACCATAACGACATTGTTAGCTTATGCTGGAGGTGGATCAGAAGAGACAGTGTTAATAACGTATTGGAGAAAAAGTAGGACCATCTCTGGTATGCATGGCATTCAGTGTGTTTTTGGGTAGTTATTCATCCATTCATTGATTTGTTTATTTTTAATTTATTGAATGAAACAAGTATTTCCATAATGCAGTATAATAAAAATATATAATATAGCATAGTATATAGAATATAGACTATGTGATAAAATATATCATAAAAATTTTAAAAGTATAATTGCATATGAAACCACAAATCTATCATGTACATCTTTATTACATATAACATATAATATAGTATAATAATATAACAATAATATAATATATAAGATATATATAATAAAGTTATCATGTAAATTTATTTTTTCTTCCTTCTCCTCTCCCCCACCTATAATGCCACGCATGTGTAAGTTCTTTAAGACAATAGCTCTCTGCTTCACATTCATCATCTAATAGAATAAATGAGACAGATCATCTGTTAGGAAACTCTAAAGCAGTGGTTCTCAACCCTCCTAATGTGGAGACCCTTTAATATTCGTATGTGGGCGCATCTGCATGTGGGCAGACCCTCCTGGAGACAAATAGAGGAGCAGTGTCTCGGTTCCTAAGACCATTGGAAATATGTGTTTTCCTATGGTCTTAGGTGACCGCTGTGACCCCTGTGAAAGGGACGTTCGACCCCCAAAGGGGTCCCGACCCACAGGTTGAGAACCACTGCTCTAAAGCTTTCCTGAAGAGCATACAAGTAATAGTCAAATGCTGTTTTGTGAAGGATTAAAAAAAATGCTAAAATTCTAACCCAAATTGATATTTATCTGCACTAATGGATATTTTGTTTTTCCTTTCTTGTTACAGACATATATTGGAAGTGTGGTTATATCAGTGAACCCATACCGATCCTTGCCCATTTATTCACCGGAGAAAGTTGAAGAGTACAGGAATAGAAATTTTTATGAGTTGAGTCCTCATATGTAAGTATGATATTAAAACTTTAAGGTTCTCTGTCAGTGAGGAGCTGGGTTGTTGACAGATGTGTCCAGCTGTTTTCCGTGAGTCATAGGAAAGTATGTTTTTATCAGTTGTGGTTTTCAAGATAAAAGATTGCAGAGTTCATTTGATGACATTGCTTTATTTTTAAGGGAAAAGTCAAGCCATTTTGTTTCGTGTCCTACTATTCTGTTTTAGTTCTGAAATGTTTAGTTCCCTGTGTACAAAAGTTTTCTGGTATTTTTCTATGACAGTAGTAACAGATGTCGCTATATCTCTATAAAAAGTAAAGCTAGGATTTATTTGTTTATTTAAAAGAGCACACACAGTGTTTTCAAAGAGTAGCTGGCCTGAGAAAGGTCTCCAAGTGTGGATAGTTGTGCAATGGAGGTTGAGTGAATGGACTCAATGCTACCTTCAGTTTATACAGTGCATTTTTTGAGAGAAATTCTTCAATGCTGTAGAGACATTATCTAATTCTTGGCATATTTCTCCTACACAGAGAAGTTAAGGAATTTGCAAATGGCACAGAGACCCAGGTGCATGCTGCTTCTCTGTGATATTGCAATCTCTGAAGTCACTTGTGTGGCCATTACTTCTTCTGTTTGTAAGACAGAAGTGAGCTATTTCTTAGAATAAATAATTCTTGTATAAGGAATGCTACTGGATTACATTTATAACCCTAATAATAACTAACATTTATGTGTTACAAAGTACTTTATGTTCATTAATTTATTTGAACCTCAGAACAGTCTTTTGTGGTAGGAACTCACAGGTAGTATCTCCATTTGACAGATGTGGCTAAATGACATTATCATAGTCGCAGAGCAAGTGTTGAGAGGCATGAGTTGAACCAAGTCTTCCTGACCCCAATATTAGCAATTATACTACCCTACCTCTCTACCTCTCTGTTCATCTGTGTTCTCAAAGTGAACTCTTCATAACTGGCTTAAAGAAATGCCCAACCTCCTCCAAAGGGGGTTAAACCTGTGGTGGTTTTGGTTTCATTTCTGATTAATTAATAATTCTGATTTAATTAAAATTAACACTGCTACAGTGTTTCAAGATACCATAAAGCAGTGGTGGGATCAGGAATTAGATCCCTACATTTTCTAATTTCGAGATTAGAAATAAGAAAGGTGAAAAACTTTGCAAAGGAAGAGTTCAGAGAATGATAGTGATCTAAGTACTTTTGGTTTTTCATTTGACAAAGTGGTGATGTCTTCTTAGCTGTTCTTTAGGATGGATCTTTCTGTCTTTATTCTCTCATTTGCAAGATGGCTATAATGGAAGGAAAAAAAAAACATCAAATAACTGAGATTTTTCCCAGGACACCCAAGGATTCTCTAGCATTCTCTAGCTACTAATTTAGCCTGCTACTTGGTTTTTATCCAGAATTATCCAGTTTGAACTCTTGTCAGTCCCTTAAAGTGAGAAGTCTCTTGAAGATGAGAATTTCAATGACCGTGTCTGACAACTTGTTTGACTGAAGAGTTAGCTAGGTGATACATTTGATAGAGTTTTGGACTTTGAGTTGGGAAGACTTGGGTTGAAATCCTGCCTCAGATATTTGTAGGTTATATAATCTAATCTGCAGAAGTCACTTAATCTTTAGACTGGTTTCCTCATATATAAAATGGAGACAATAGCAAGTGAGATATTATTTTAAAAATGTTTTGTAATCCTTAAAATGCCCCATTAAAGTTATTGTTATTCTGTGTGTTGATCTGTAAATCTTCGGGCAGGGTTATGGGTCATGGAGGACAGAGGTGTTCCTATCAATGGAGTCAGCCCCCTTCCTTGAAAACCAAGGCACCTCCAGTCTTAATGACCCATCTGCTGTAATGGAATTGAAAACATCAGTGGGCAGCTGTTTGGCAAATGTGATGTATTGTAAAAGAAAGAATTGTTCAGGGGCGTATGTCGAGGAATATTTGAAAGTTATCAAGCTGATGAACAGTGCGTTTGTTTTCTGGAATTCAGATGTTTGCCTGGCACTCATTAACAACTGACTAAATAAAAGGCCCTAGTAGAGTCATAGATGGTGTCCTACCAAGAGGAAGATTCACTTTGTGAGCCTGAAGATTCTCTCAGTTGGTTTTGATAGATATAAACATATTTCTTTTGGAGCAGATGGTCCATTTCCAAGTATTTATTTGCTTCCCTTGATATATCCCTAAATGACATTGCTGTTCTGTATGAAACTAGACATTAAAAAAAAAAAGAAACCACTTGTGAATAATTGTTTCAAACTCATTGAGTTGTCCTCCAGGTGTGCTGGCAAGCCTAGACAAAATTTTGTTTAGCTTCCTCTGTTGTAAAATAAGTCCATTGCTTTGTGCTTGAATTTTTATGTTAATCGAGTCTAATCTTTAGAGAGAGGTTCACAATACCTGTGCCATTCCCCAGATCCTAACCTAGACCATGAGCTACCACATCTGGCAGTAGCCTTGCACATGCTTTTGATGCAGGGGCACCTAGGTGGTTCAATGGATAGTGCCAGGCCTGGAGTCAGGGAGACTTGATTATCAGGTAAGTAAAACTGAAATAAAGTTGTTTTCTGAACAAATGCCACATGAATAACATTTTAAAACCTACTTTTGCAAGTAAGAGCCTCCCCCACCCCAGTCCATTATACTTACTAGCTATGTTACTTGAACAAGTCACTTAAACATCTTTTTGCCTTAGTTTTATTTTCTATAAAATGGGGGTGATAATAGTCCCTTCCTCCCAGATTTGTTGTAAATATCAAATGAGACAATAATTGTAAAGTGCTTAGCACGGTACTTGGCACATAGTAAGCATATGTAAATGCTAGCCGCTAGATGGTACAGTGGATAGAGTGCCGGGCCTGCAGTCAGGAAGACCTGAAATCTGGCCTCAGACGCTTACTAACTGTGTGACCCTGGGCAAGTCACTTAACCTTGTCTGCATCTGTTTCCTCATCTGTAAAATGATCTGGAGAAGAAAATGGCAAATCACTATAGTATCCTTGCCAGGAAAATACACATGAAACCATGAAGAGTTGGATAGGACTTAACAACAACAATTTGATACTTTTCCTTTTCAGAGATACTTAGGAAAAT
>CM053582.1:280699132-280739159 GCA_028627135.1 Pseudochirops cupreus | reverse complement strand
TCAGACCATCTATCACCTTTGAGTAGTAATATATTAGGGAGAGTAGAACTATGTCTTACTCCTTTTTAATGGACATTTCCTTTGCATTGTATTGTTTAAAAAAATAATACCACTTTCAGAATAGATCAGATTACCCACTTTCTTTCAAGGCTGACTTGTGGGCAATAGATACAGACACTGTTTGCTGGAGGCTTGGTTGACCTTTGACAAGCCTGTACAGTTCTGGAAACCAAGGCCGCAATAATTTTTTCCAGGTTTCCAGTTAGCACATATTCGGAAGTTTCTCTTGTAGAGGACAACTGCTGCTGTCTCTTAAGGTCATTTCATTATTCTTCCTCTATTACTTAGGGAGAAAAGAACATTTTTGATGGTTTTTTTAAAGTAGTTGACTAGACAGTGAAACTGAATTAAGTCATCATTGTTCCAGAAGAAATTCTAAACCTAATTGTCCTTTTGGACTCTGTTTATCTGAGACATCTCTCTTTGCTTGGCTTGTAGAATTCATCTTCCTCTTTCTGTATTCTAGGACCTGATAAATTCTGGCCAATTTCCACTGCTTCCACATAGATTCTTCTATAGTCTTTTTGGGAGAGTAGACTCTAGAGCCCTGCCTTCTTTGTGAAATGATTTTTTGCACTCTGGTGTTTAGCTTACCGTTGCTGAGCTATCTGATATCAGCCATATCTCAGCCTCCTCAGGGTCTTCAGGTGTCTCTTGTGAAAAGGAGAGGGTTGAATTAGGTCAGGGATCCTTCACCTTTTTTGTCATGGATTCGTTTCACAGTCTGGGGAAACCTGTGGACCCTGTCTTAGAATGATGTTTTTAAGTGTATAAAGCAACATAGACTTACAAAGGAAACCAAAGATTAGTGAAAATAAAGATGTAATTTTTTTCCCATCCAACTTTGACTATCCCCTAAGTATCTCTTTTCTTAATAACCCCTGAATTTGATGGATCTGTAAGCTCTTAAAATTATGTAACTTAACATTTTGAAAATACATGATAGTGACATTGGGTTTGTCTTTTGAACAGCGTTATCTTAGTGCTGGATTTGGAATCAGGAAGACCTGTGTCCAGATCCTGCCTTTGACAGTTAAAGTTGTGTGACCATGGTCAAATTGTTTAACCTTTCTGAGCCTCACTTTTCTGATCTGTAAAATAGATTAACAGGAACTATTTGACTCACCCTCTCTGGATGTTTGTGTAACTCTAGTCAGATGACATATGTAAAATATGCTGTAAGTGTTAAAGAAATATATGTGTCAGTGATTGGTTTTTACCAGTTTAATAAGCGAATTTGTGCTGAAGATGCACAATTATTTCTCAGATTGGGGAGATTTTGTAATTGATAAGAGGACAGATTGGCAGATGAGTTTAAGTGACTTGCCCAGGGTCCTGGTAGTTACTAAGTGTCTGAGGCCGAATTTGATCTTGGTCTTCCAGATTCCAGACCCAGTGCTTTATCAACTGTGTCACTACAAAGCTAAGTGATTAATGTGACCTAGAATATATGAAGTGGCCCCATCATTCGAACTTGCATTGCATATTTCCATGGAGGTGGAACCAGTTAGTATATTTTATTTATTTTTAACTTTGAATAGTGCAAGTTTAAATATGTTTGCAAACCCATCTTTGAATTCATTAGTTGCACTAATTGGGAATGAAAGACTGCAGAGGTGTGATGAAAAGTTATGTTGCATAAGCAACTATGGATAGAAATAAGATACCTTGTGATATAAGCATTACATTGTCAATCTGCTTGGGTTATTTGGAAATAGAAGGCCTACTGAGGCTACCTCCTTGTCCCAGTAAAAGTGTGAATGTTTGGGTTGAGGGCAATGTTTTAAATCAGTTCAGTCCAGGAGGATGGGATTTTCAACTCCCTACAAATGTGAATTTTCAAATTGAAGTTTGTCCTAAAATATATATTCTGTGTATATAGAATAGTTTAAATTTATGCTAAAACATTTACAAGTAGACATAGAAATGTGATGATTTAACACTGAATGATAAGAACCAGAAACTGATGTTAGCAATGTCATGAGCTCAGGTAAACTGTAATGTTAGATTCATTTTGTTTGAATTGAATGAAACATCAGTTAAACAAAATCAGAAATTCAAAATGGCTAGATGCATATGGCCTTAGGCAAGTGCATATATGTATTTTGAGTGTTACTAGAAGGTGGAAAATGTTATTGAGTTACTGGAGATTTGAATTTAAAACTGAATCACTCATAACTTGTGATATATTATGATAACTTGTGATATAATATGATAAATTTGAGGCAGAGATGATCTCTTGGAGAAGAGGTAGGATCAAGAGTTGTAGAAACCAGTATTCATTAGCTGATGGCTCAGTGGATAGAGTGCTGGGCCTCAAGTCAGGAAGACTTCAGGGATGTAAGGCACAAATGTGAGATGATGTATGTAAAACACATTATAATTATAATGTGCCATATGTATTAGTTATTATTATTGTGCTATCCATTAGAATCATAGTTGTAGAATTGGAAGAAGCTTCAGAATGTAATCCCCCTATTTTGCATGTGAAGAAACTTAGACCCAGGGATGTGAAGTACTTTGCTCAAGGTCACATAGGTAGAAAGTGTTAGAAGAGGGATAGTTTTGTGTCTAATTGCTGTTTGCTTGCAAATCTTGTCTCCTTGCCAAGCAATCTAAGCTTTTGGAAAGCAAAAGGCAAATCTTGGTCTTTTTTTTTTTAAAACGTCCCCCAATGCCTAGCACAAATCCAGGCAGAGGTAGGCTCTCATTTAAATATTTTTTGAGCCCCCCCAGCAGTTAGTCTTTGCCAGCTTCACTGTTTTTTGTAGTTCTCACCCACTGGGAAGGATGAGTGAGGTTTAAGTCTAAATGAGCCCTGGCAAGGGATTTGCCTCCTTAAGGGAGAAGAGAAGATGAAGAAGGTCTTCAATGAGTACTCATTTCTGTAGAGTTATTATAATGTGGATTTGATTTTTTGACACTTGGGCACCACATGAAGTAACATATGCATGATTTTCTGTTTAGAGAACCTCAGGTTACAACTTGGAATGAAATTTAACTCCCCTTAAAATATTTTCAAATACTTAACTTCATTTAATGACTGTGATCACCTCTCCTTTTCATTTCATATTCTTATGTCTGGGGGGAGATTATAATAAAAATTTTTTTCCTCCATTTCAGATATTTCTTTTCTTTCTTATTTCTTTTACCACACAATTTGGCAATGTGCCTGCCTCAGCCTTAACTGTTGATTTATTGTGGACAAGTGACATGTCAGTAAGGGTTCATAGCATCCCTTGTTCCTGAAGTAGTTTGCTTTGTAATCATTTGAAGATACTCTGAGAGTCAAACCTAAGATCCCTTTTTTTTTGCTGGATTCTACTGCATTGATTTTCCTGGCACCAGTATATCTGGCTGTAGTTCACAGAATCTATGAGAATTTTTCAGAAATTAGATGCTAATCTATTCTGCATCGATTCCTGTGCCTACCTATCAGGAATTGTGGCAATGTGTTCTGATCATCCTGGAAACTTTAAGCAATGAATGTTAATTCGTTTCTCTTATGGGTGATGAATATAGAAAACTCAAGGACATGTGCTCTGAGGAGTTAATGCTGTGATTAATGACAAGTGTGGCTTCTTTCAAAGCTCTTATGTGATGAAGACTTTTCTTGATCCCTCCAGTTGCTAGCCCCCTTCCTCTTCTACCTCAAGAAATAATTTACTTTTATTTAATAGGATGTCAGCTCCTTGAGGGCCAGGGGCTGTGCTATTTTTGTTTTTGCATCAAGATATAGCACATAGACACATAATAAATGCTTGTTACTGATTGATAGTGCCCCCACTCCCCCCCCAAAAAATGGAAAATGAAACAGTCCTGAACTGTGGAAAGCCTGTCAACAACAGAACTACAAGTGACTTGTGAATGGAGCATTCTGAATTGTATCATAATTGTGCTTGGTTTTATCAATTTCACTTTCATTATGAGATATTTATTTTTTCAGGAGTCTTTTATAGAAATTCTTTTGTAATAAATAAATAAATAATTTATCTATTAAATAAATGATACCTGATTGTGTTTCATTAATTTGCAAATGTATAGTGGTTATCATTTTTGTTTTGTCCTCTTTCTTGCTCTCTCTTTCTCTGTCTCAGAGAGTATGGTCCACCACTGTGATTTCATGGGTATGGGGAACTTATACTGTGGAAAATATCTCCACTGATTCAGATCAGAAAAACATTTACAGTATACATCCTTAGAGACTGATGCCTTAAAGCTGCACTAAGACTTTTGAGACACCTTGTATTGGAGCTATACAGTGGCTCTGTGAATTAGGTATTGAAAGTATTGCTATCCTCATTGTACAGATCAGGGGATAAGAACTGAACCCAGATTCAAAGGCTTATCGTCAGTTTTCCCATGCTATTCTCTTGATTGCTCAAAGCTGTGTTCAAGTACAGCTTAGTTATAGTCAGACGGATGAAAAAGTGAATGGATGGCTGCTTGTACTTTCAGCTTCATCCTCATCTTCTTTATACCTTGCAAACCTTACATTGCCTTATAAACCTCTACTGTTGTTATTAGAAAATGCACTCAGTTGTCGGGGGGAAGAAGAGAAAATAGACTGTTTGAAGTTTCAAGGCTGATTGTTTCAGTTCCCATAGGTGGATATATGAATTACTCCAGAATAGATTATCATCAGATTTTTCCTTTTCTTTGTAAGCCCCAGTGCTTAGAGCAGTGCCTGACACATTGGAAGTACTTAATAAAAATCCCCTACCCCAAATCATAAAAATCCCGAGAGTTTTTATAAATTCTGAAGACCTGATTAGAGATGTGCTGGAAAACTGACTGGCTTACTCGTCTTCCTTCATGTCTAGTCTGTGCCTTTGTACCCTTTGAGATAGACCTCATAGGCTATAACAAAGCCACCATTCTAAGCTGAGAGAGTTTAAATGAATTGTGCTGTAGTTCTTTTGCTAAGTTCATGGTTTCATACCAATTGAGAACTGATTTGGTTCAATATAAGGCCTCTTAAACTAAATAAATTAAAATAAGGTAAGACCCCTTGCTTGACTGTAACATTAATTATTAATAATTATAATAATGCTGTTAGCTAGCATTTATATAGTGCTTAAAGGCTTGTAAAGTACTTTACATATTTTATCTCATCTTCACAACAACCTCAGAGACAGATGCTATTGTTATATCCATTTTACAGATGAAGAAACTGAGGTGGACAGAGATCAAGTTGCCTTGCCCGGGGTAACACAGCTAAAGAGTATTGGGTTTGAGCTAATATCTTCCTTATGCCAGATCTAGCATGGTATCCACTCTGCCACCTCCCTGAAGAAAACTTATAGGTGGGAGTAAGAATTAATAGACGCTGATTTGGGAGAGAAAAATACTTCTATTATGCCCTACTGTATTATGCAACATGACAAAAAGATTTGCCTCCAAATAAGAATTACTGTGGCTACTTGACTGACATTTCTTTTATTGCCCTCAGTTTCAGTTTAAGAAGTATACCCACTACCATAATGAATAATAATAATAATAAAAGTAACACTTATATCACACTTACTATGTGTCAGGCATTTTACAATTATTTTCTCATTTGAGCCTTATAGCAGCTCTGAGAGGTAGGGGGTATTATTATCCCCATTTTAGAGATATGAAAACTGAGACAGAGTGAATGACTTGCCTGGGGTCTCATAGATAGTAGGTATCTTGAGGTTAGATTGGAACTGAGGTCTTCTTGTCTCCAGGACTGACCTGGCATTCTATTGCCTGAATTCATGGATATAATTTAATGTAGAGAGAAAATCCATAAAGATACTGTGTTCTTTTCTTAGGGAGCTGAAATAACTGGGCTTTGGCAGGGAAGTACTTCTTGGTGGCTTTTGGAGCCAGAGGATGTTAGGACTGGAAATAATCTGAGAGATCATTTAATATAACATCATTTTATAGAAAAGGAAAATGAAGCCCAAGGCAGTCAAGTGACTTGCTCTCAGGTTACACAGTAAATGAGTGGCAGAGCCAACACTCCTTGGTTCCCAAGCTCACTATGCTTTGCTACCTTCCCTTTCTGAATAGTAATCCTCATTCTGTGTTTGTCGACCTCAATCAGTTGATCTTACAGTGACAGTAGTGAGGTCCTTGATTGTGGTCCTGAAGTTGGAAGAGCCAAGTTGTTGAAAACAATATGCCCAAAAAATGGGACTAACTTAGAAAAACCTCTGACCTTGGTTAGCATCATTAATCAATCTCATTACTACATTTGGTGTTGTTTAGTTGTGTCCAGCTCTTTGTGACCATGTTCGAGGTTTTCTTGTCAAAGAGATTGGAGTGGTCTGCCATTTCCTAAACAGGGTTAAGTGACTTGCCCAGGGTCACACAGCTATTATGTGTCTGAGGTCAGATTTGAACTCAGGAAGATGAGTCTTTCTGACTCCAGGCCCAGTGCTCTATCCATTGTGCCACCTAGGTGCCTGTTACTACTGCATGGTACTAGGTAAAAAACAATGTTAATTTCCTAGGAACAGAACTCAAATGAATCCTTATCTTCCCAAAAGGCAAGGATAGTGGGAAATGACTAAGATGCTCCATTGAATTAGGGGTTAGAGATACAGAATATTGAGAAGGGATTGAACTTTATTTGTCACAGGATTTGAGTCTTTGTTATTACAGCTGGGTTGGTGACTTTATGGTAGATTATTGTTAATTTTTTTTTTTGCTTTTTTGGGGGAGGGCAGTTGGGGTTAAGTGACTTGCCCCAAGGTCACACGGCTAGTAAGTGTTAAATGTCTGAGGCTGGATTTGAACGCAGGTCCTCCTGACTCCAGGGCCAATGTTCTATTCATTGTGCCACCTAACCTCCCTTTTTAAAATCTTTTAAAATTTTCATTTATTCATTTGTTTATTTTTAGATTATTGTTTATTATTTCTTGGTATCATTGGTTAGAGCAAAATTATATATGATGCATATATATAACTTTATGAGTCCATATTAAAAGTAGAATTATTAACCATGATATTCATGAAGGGTTGCATTCTAAATCTTATCTACTAAAATAGTGGTTCTCAACCTTCCTAATGCCGTGACCCTTTAATACGGGTATGTGGACGTATCTTCATGTGGGTGGACCCGCCTGGAGACGGATAGAGGAGTGGATAGAGGACCGGTGTCTCGGTTCCTAAGACCATCAGAAATATGTGTTTTCTGATGGTCTTAGGCGACCCCCGTGAAAGGGTCATTCCACCCCCAAAGGGATTGCGACCCACAGGTTGAGAACCGCTGTACTAAAACTAAGTTTTACAAAGTTTGGGGACAGTATTTTAAAACTTAGGAAGTAACTTATTTTGACAGCAAAGAACTGCTAACTTGGCAAAGTGGATTAAACCCAAGACTTAATGATAGCTGACCCTGTTGATAACTTGAGATTCATGTGTTGATAAATTGTTGTGCTATAAAATAAAACTTGGTGTCAGGCAGAGTTGCAGCGGCTGTTGTAAAGTGCTTGGGGTTCTGAAGGGAAAGAGTTTTTGGATGGAATAAATTTTATTGACTTGACAAGTGGAAAAATAGACATTTGAAAAATCATTGGTGTTTCTTGGTCTCTATAAAATAGTTTTGCCATATTGAGGAAATGTTGACATGTAATAGGAAATGGAATCATCTCAGATTTTTTAGTATGAAATGTGTCTTGTTTATAATGTGTCATATTCATATTTGCTGGTGGAATGATGATTTATCTCTGTTCATAGTTTCGCCTAGATTATGGGCATCAAAGAATGGCAATTTTGTTTACTTTAACAGTGTTGCAGTGAAGGCTCCTTTGACTTTGAGCACAATGGCCTTTTTTCATTCCGTGGGTTTGTCGACCTTTTTTGTGCCTTTGACAGTCTTTCCTGTTTCCTCTTCCTTGATAATCTTTCCTCTCTCCTTTGACTTCTGTACAATATTCTATCTGATCTTCTCTGATGATTTCTTTCCACTCACCACCACTTAAACTTTCCCCTCCTCCTGCACCATAGTCTTCCTCTTCCTTTGTCTCTTTCCATCTTCTTGTGTATATTTTCTCCCTTGGCAATTTCACTTAATTCCCAAGGGTTAGGTTGTTACCTCTGTTCTGATGATTCTCATATTTATTTCTCCCTTGATCCTCCAGTCTAGCATTTCCAGTAGCCCTTTGGACAGTTTCTTTTGGATATCCTGTCTTAACCTTAAATTTGCATGTTCAAAATGGTATCCATAATCTCCCCCTTTCATTTCTTCAGTTCACTTCTAACTCCTTGATCTCTGTTGATGCTACCATTATCTTCCTAGCCATCTAGGTTGGAAATCTTGGAGTCCTTTTTGCCCTTTATCGCCTTTACCTCACGTGACTACTCAGCTGCCAGTCCCCATCCATTTTTACCTCTTCAGTGTCTTGGGCATCCAGGATCCCCTTTCCACTTTGAATACTTTATTTCTGCCTGCTGTTGCTTCTCACATGGATTGTTTTGGACCTTCTTGGAAAGAATTAGGAAAAAAGTAGAAAGATGGCTTGGGGGAAAGAGAAAGCATGGAAACAAAAATCTATGAATTATCTGAATTGTGACTCAGCAGTAAAATATGAGTGTTCCCAGAGTAAATAATTTTCCATTTTTACAACCAGAGGTCAGGCAATGGACCCAATGACCTTTAGTAGCTATTTCCAGTCCATCAGTACTATGGTTTCAAAATTACAGCCTGTTTTGTGCACTAATCTTGATGTTCTGGTCTAACACTAGATTTCCTTACCTTTGTGAACATATTTGAATGTGTCATTAAGAAGTGAATAAATGGAAATTTTTATGGCCCTTGTTTTTCTTATCTATGCTTTTGATCTAGTTAGCACACTGTGATGTCAAGAGTGGAGAGTGTTCTCCCCACCCTCATCGTTATTCATTATAAGACCTGCACATCAATAAATGGGTTTCAGCCAAACTTGTTGAGTCATTTAACCTTTCATTCCTTTCTGCAGTTAAAAAAAATACTTAAACATCCATTTCTCTTTTTTAAAATATATTTTATTTCAGTAAATATCTCCCAATTATATTAAAAAAAATTTTTTAACATTTATTTTTAAAACTTTTGAGTTCCAAATTCTCTCTTTCCTTCTCCTCCCCCATTCTTTAAGAAGCCAGGCTAGCAATATGATACCAATTATACATGTGAAATCATGAAAAACAAATTTCCATCTTAGTCATGTTGCAAAAGAAAACACACACATGCACACAAAACAGGGAAAATAAAATGAAAAAAGTACGCTTCAGTCTGCACTCAGATTCATCAGCTCTCTTTCTCACTGGAGGTGAACAGCCTCCTTTGGAATTGGTCCTTTGGAATTGTCTTGGACCATTGTCTTGATCAGAGTAACTAAGTGTTTCACAGTTGATCATCCTTACAATTTTGCTGTTACTGTTACAATGTTCTCCTGCTTCTGCTCACTTTACTTTGCATGAGTTCATATAAGTCTTCCCAGATTTTTCTGAAACCATCCTGCTTGTCATTTCTTACAGCATAATCATATTCTGTTACTGTCATATAGTCATTCCCTAATTGACGGGCACCTCTCAATTTCCAGTTCTTTGCTGCCATAAAAAGAACTGCTATAAATATTTTAGTACAAATAGGACCTTTTCCCTTTTCTTTGATCTTTTTGGGATATGGATCTGATAGTGGTATTGTTGGGTCAAAGGGTATGCACAGTTTTATAGCCTTTTGGGTATAGTTCCAAATTGCCATCCTGAATGGTTAGATTAGTTCATAACTCCACTAACAGTGCATTAGTGTCCCATTTTCCCCCCAATATTTGTCATTTTCCTTTTCTATCATATTGGCCAATCTGATAGGTAATATCTCAGGGTTGTTTTAATTTGCATTTTTCTAATCAAGAGTGATTTAGAGTATTTTTATATAACTATAGATAGCTTTTTTCCCTTGAAAATTGCCTGTTCATATACTTCGACCACTTATCAATTAAATATCCATTTCTCTTGACATATAACTAGTTTGTGGTGTTGTTTAGACAGCCATGATGAAGGATCCACCCTTAGATTATGAAGGACCTTCATTCAACTGGTCTTTTGGATAATAATAATTATTATTATAATTAATAGCTCACACTTACATAGCATTATAGTACTTAGCAGAGTTCCTAACACATAATAGACACTTTAAAATACCTATTGACTTGATTTGCAAGGCTTTCTGGGCATTGATCTTTATGATAACCCTCTGACATAGTGCTATTATTATTTCACCAATAAGAAGACTAAGACTGAGTCTTGCCCATTGTGACATAGTAAATATTACATATGGGATTTGAATCCAGGTTCCTCTTCCTAGTTCAGCATTCTTTCCAATATATTACCCTTCTCACAGATTTCGAATTCTTTTAGTAAGAAAGTCACAGGAGAGAAGTTGACTACGTTGGTTCATAGGGCTAAATCTGGAAGAAGATCTTATGTCCTGTCTAAATATCTTGCCTGAAGTCACAAGGGAGTGACTGTTGGATGTGATTGGCATGCAGGTCCTCAGGCCTGTGCCAGCGTGTTTCCCATTGTACCATAGAGTCTATGACTAGTCATTAATCATACAGACTGTCATCAGGGAAGTTTCTGGAGAATGACCTGTGGCATAATAATCCTTACCATGCCTAAATGAAATGGGAAGAGTATCTGGGTGAGGGAGAGAGGGAAGGGTTTTTAAGGTAGCACAATTATTAGAAGATACTTCTGTTCTCAGTAAATTAGGAAGTGAAGAATTGACCTATGAAGGCGCAACTAGAATTTCTGTGCTCCAGACAAGTACCACAAATCACACCTGACAAATATAAGCTGCTTACTTTAGTCTGACAGTTGGTGACTTCTTACTTGGCAAACTTGGTTTTCTTTTGTTTCTATATTTCTGAAGTACTTCAAATACTGTCAGCACCCTCAAAATTAAGTGCCCCTAAATTTAGTACCTTGGGCTAAGCTCTCATCATCTTGCCCTATTTACAGCTTTACCATAAATATAGGTTGGATACTTTGTTGAATTTGTTGAAAAAGGATTTATGGAGACCTTACCCTTAAAAACCACTCTTTTACTCTTAAAATCCCTCCAAATAATAGGTCTTCTGGGGCTGGGGCAAGGTAGGTATGATTCTGACCACTTTAGGAAACCTTGACCCAGAAATAGAATATAACGATGATTGTTAAGAGATGGAGTGGTAGGTAATTTAACCAGCAAGGAAGAAGTTGGATTGGGGCAGTGGGGTGGTTTGACACATGAAGAGGCTTGAAGAAGATATATCCTGGTCAAGAATGGATCAGCAGGCTAGGAAGGACTTTTTTTGAGGAAGTACTAAGGGATCCTATAATATTCAGGAGTCTTCAAGAAAGAAGGGAAGATAGAATCATCACCGGCAACTCCCCTTGAGCACCAGTAAAAGAAATTCTCTGTTTTTTAAGCCTTAAGGGTGTCTTAGAATACAAATGTGATTAGTAGGACTTCTGAATCCCAATGACTAACGTA
Organism: Pseudochirops cupreus; assembly: GCA_028627135.1. Taxonomy (NCBI): domain Eukaryota; kingdom Metazoa; phylum Chordata; class Mammalia; order Diprotodontia; family Pseudocheiridae; genus Pseudochirops; species Pseudochirops cupreus. The sequence goes on along the minus strand of CM053582.1, from coordinate 280,727,611 downwards.
AATAAAGAATTTCAAATATATCATGTGAAATGAATTTCTAGATGAGAGCTTTGTATTGCATTTTTAAAAAATAATTTTGGGAATTTAAGAACTCTATATTTTTAAGTGTATATATACACTTTTTTGTTTTCTTACTCAGCCTTTGGAAAGCATAACCGGTTATGTCCTTGACAGCTTGATGCCCATTTTCTGTTTGGTTGACACAAATATTGAAAGAAAGACTGTAGAACTGTTGTATTATTTTAACTTTGAATTAAATATCCGTGGCCCCAGTGTTCTTCCAATATTTAGGACTTTAAAAGTCAGATTGTTTGGCAGGCCACAAATTCCTAGACCAATGTATTCTCTTGTTTACAAAAATATATGGTTATATTTTATATAGTTATAATTTGCATTATTTCTCTATAGTGAATTCCCTTGTGAAATTCTTTTCAGATGTTGTTTCATTACCATATAGAAAGATTAACTTAGCCATTAAACAGGAAGAGATCTATATTTTTCTTTGCTTGTCTTCCTGTAATTCCACTTTGGTATTCAAGAAGGGCTTTGGTGTTTTTTGTCTTCCCTGTGGAATGTATTTTCAGTTTGATTCCAAATAGAAATGTCTTTGCCTCTTTTAAGTATTTTGCTTCCCAAATTATGTGCCCCATTGCTCCAAGTCCTATGTGCAATCTGAACCCAACTTGTCACTTTCCTTGTATGTGAACCCTATGCATCAGCCAGTTTTCTGATTCCCGGAACACATACTGCCTTTTCCTCCCTCAGGACTTTTGATTATACCATTTCTAGTGCCTAAAATGTCTCTCCCTTTTCATCTCCTCCTCTTCTTAAAACTATCCGCTTCACCAAGGTCAGCTCAAATGCCACTTAGAAAAATAAATATTTTACTGATCCTTTAAAAAGAAAACCAGAACCGTTATTACCACTTCCCGTTGATTCTTGCCTCACATGTAGGATACCCTCCTTTATAACAACAAAGTACAGTATCCAAAATATGCTAACAGTTTGACCATTTATCAGTCTGTGCCTCATTCCATACTTTTAACAGACCTCTTCTCTCTTGAGAGGATAGTCACAGATCAGTCATTTATTATAGGATCCTAGGATTCCAGATCAAGAATTGGGAGAGATCTCTGTGACCATGTATTCTACCCCCTCATCTGAGAAACAGGTGGCCCTTGGAGATAAATGACTTGCCCAGGGTCATATAGACAGTAAACACAGGAGCTAGAGGCAGAACTTGAACTGGGTCCTTTTGATTTCAGAAACCTTGATCGTTCATTGTTCTTTTCTTTTACATTATTGTGCTTATTTTGTAAATTAGTCCTTTGGTTCTGTTTGCTTCATGCTGAATCAGTTCATGGAAACCTTCCCAAGTTATTCCGTATCCTTTATTTCCACGTGAATTCACCCAGGACAGAAATAATCACACTTTCCCTCTGTTATTACTGAAGCGCTTAGGTTGTAACACCATGTAGTTTTTCTCATGTACTGCCTTTTTACAGTGGTTATTTTGTGTAGTTATTTTGTGTAACCTACTAGGTGGTGAACTGTTTAGGGGGATGGTGTAGCAATCGCCCAACAAACATTTATTAAGCTCCTCCTACCTGCCCCAAACTAGGCATATAAAATTTTCTTTTAAAAACAGAAACGATAAAAAATGATGAGCAGGATGCTTTCAGAAAAAACCTGGAAAGACGTCAGTGGATGCAAGCTGAAGTCAGGAGAACATTGTACACGGTAACAGCAATGTTGTATGGTGATCAGTGGTGAATGACTTAGCTGTTCTCAGCAATGATAAAAAATGCTGTCCACCTCCAGAGAAAGAACTGATGGCATCGGGATGCAGATTGAAATATTTTTTTACTTTGTTTATCTTTTTCTTGTCTGGTTTTCTTTTACAACGTGAGTAATAGGGAAATATATTTTTGCATGATTGCACAATGTATAACCTTTATTCAATTGTTTGCCTCCTCAGTGAGATAGGAGGGGAGAAAATTTGGAACTTAAAATTCTAAAAAAAAAATGAAGGAGGGGAGAAAATTTGGAACTTAAAATTCTAAAAAAAAAATGAAGGTTAAAATTTTTTTACATGTAATTGAAAGAAATATTAAAATTTTAAAAATAAAATAAAAAGAGAGAGACACAATCCTTGCCCTTGTACTTACCTTTTTACTATAATGATATAGAGCTTTATTCATGGTAGGAGGGACATTTATTGAATTCATTATCTCTTTATTTTCCCCCAAACATTTTAAATTGGAATAATGTTGAAGAGTTACATCATAATAAACTAAATAGTCCTGTAGTTTATTTGAAAGTTCAGATACTTTATTAACATTGTTTGTTGGCTAACCTTGTATCTCTTGTGAGCAGTCAATCATTTACAAAGTGATTATTATGTAATAGGCACTGTGCTAAGTGCTGGGGATGCAAAGAGGACAAAAAACACAATTCCCTACCCATAAGGAGCTCACATTCTAATGGGGGAGACAGCATACAAACAACTATGGCCAGGGCTATCTTTTTGGGTGTGTGAAATCAGTAGAGGACATTGAATGAATTATGAGAATTTGGGGGAAAGGCAATTTTATTGACATTTCTCTAAGGTAGATGGATATAGACTTCACATTAAAGCCCAAGGACAAATGAAAAGGTCAGTGAAGTTGTACCTGGAATTGAGGCTGCCAGTAATAACCACGAAAATCAAACTATTAAAAGTATTTGAGATAATATGCATTTGTGAAAAAAAAAAGCTTTTGAAGTACTTTTGTGGTTTCTGTTTGGAGTATATTTACCTTGGGCTTGTAAGCCTGTTCTTTGTAAAAATTGAAATATATTTAACTGTTTTGGCTGAGATTCAGATATCGTGGAAAATGTGACTTAGTAATACATGCATTAAAAGAGGGGGAATATTACTTAAGGACTTGTTTTTAAAAATCTGGTTTGATTTTTTGGGTGGGTCTTTCTCCTTGCCACCTTCTCCCCAAATAAAGTCAGGTACAGTCATACTCTTAACACTGTCTTGTCCAGCTTTATGTCGTTATTATGGTTGATCTTTCAGTGGGGTTTGTGATCTCACTGAGGTGCCCACTTTCTTAAGAGATGCAGATCTTCTCCAGTGGTGCCTGCCCAATGTGGTACTCTTGTTCATGTCCTACGCAACTAGGTGTCACAGGGGATAGAGTGCTAGCCCTGGATGCAGAGAGAAATGAGTTCAAAACCAGTCTTAGATACCAGATGTGTGACCCTAGGCAAGTCACTTAACTTCTGCCTCAATTTCCTTATCTGTAAAATGGAGATAATAATAGCGCCTATCTCCCAGGGTTGTTTTGAGGCTCAAATGAGGTAAAAAGTGTAAAGCATTTATCACAGTGCCTGGTACAGAGTAAGCACCATGTAAATGTTAGCTGCTTTGATGATGATGGTGGTGGTGGTGACAACATTGTCCTAGGGTAGTTGTGAAGATCAGCAGAGAGAATATCTGTAAAGTGCGTATCACAGCCCCTTAACCATTGTAGACACTAAGGAAATGGTAGCTGGCATTTATGTTGTACTGTAAGTTTTACAAAGTGCTTTACAAATAGTATCTCATTTTATCCTCAGTGTCCTCATCTGTAAAATGGGGATAATAACACCCATGTTCCAGGGTTGTTATGAGGCTCAGATGAGATAGTATTTGTAAAGTGCTTAGTCCATAGTAAACATAAAAATGCTAGCTATTATCCTCACAACCACCATTTACAGGTGAAGAAACTGAGTCAGATGGAGAGTTAGTGATTTTCTCAGGGTCTCACAGTTGCTAGCAAGTGTCTAGAACCAGATTTGGGCTGAGTCTTCCCAATTCCATAGTCCATTCTCTGTCTGCTGTACCTCCTAGCTACTTTTAAACAGATACTACAACAAGAAAATTTATTCACCTGGTTACCTTCAGTGTACGAATAGTGGCCAGGGATTGAGAAAGTATATGAGGCCAGACCTAGGGGAAGCCTGAGTCAGCACTCATGGATCTCAAAAGACAGGAGTTTCTCTGTCACTGAAGCACAGGTTTGAAGACCCTCAGCCTTTGACTGTGACTGAAATCCAAGCCGTTATGCTCATCAGGCTATCTGTGTATCTACCAAAGGTCCTTTTGTCCCAGCCTTCATCAGCTAACTGCAATGTCCCATGACTTCTTAAACAGTCCTAATTGCTGAATGGGCACTGCCTCAGTCAAAGTGAGAACTGGAAAGACCTTAGCTTAAAAAGACTAAGGTCTCCCACTGTATCCTAGGCCATCTCTAGTTGTCTTGATCTGTATCTGACCATTGGATCCAAATGACTCTGGGGGAGAAAGTGAGGCTGGTGACTTTGCACAGCCCTTCCTCACTTAAATCCCATTTACTTGCAAGTTATGGAATCATCTTCCTGATGTCATGGTCCTCTTCAAGAACGAAGGACAAACCACAACAACTAAATAAATATTATTGAGTCTAATTGAAGTAGCTATGGCAGGTCCTGGACTTAAGGTCTCCTGACTTTCTTCATTTTCATGTGTAAAAATTTAGTGGAGAGGTAGAGCAAACAGAGTACTACATTGCAAAGAATATTGACTTTGGAGCCAGGAAATGTGTGTTCAAATCCTACCTTTGATGCCCATTATTCAGGTGACCTTTGAGAGAGCTCATCTAACCTCCCTGGGTCTGAGTTTCTTCATCTATAAAAATGAGGGGGTTAGACTAGATGAACTTTGAGGTTCATTTGAGCTCTAGACCCTATGTTCTTATGATTTTAACTCTTTGCAAAGCTCAGCTGGGATACTGTTGTCCTAGAGTAGCTTGAGAAACCTTCTGTGGTATTTAAATTCCGTTGCTTTGTCAATTCCTGGTCTTCCATTTTGAGGGGGAAGTATAGGGTGAAACAATGGATTACACGCCCTGGCCACCCTGTTTCCTCCTTAACTATTTTCCTCTCTTTGTTTCCTGTCATTTACTTTCCTATCTTATCAAGTCATATTCCTTCTTGTCGTAATTTCATCCCTTTTTTTTTTATCTACTTTTTAGTGGTAATCTCTGACACCTGATTATTTTTTTCACCTTATCTTTGAAAGTAACTCATCACTTTGGCCCAGGACTTATTCTGGTCTCTTTCCTTCTAGAAGAAAGGTGCTGGTGTTCTCAATAGGAGGAACTGCAGACCAGATAACCTCAAACCCCGCTGGGGAGTTATCCTGGTCAGTTTTGAAATATAGGGAAATTTGGGGTTTGAAATAACAACCTCAGATAATCACTTCAGAGAATATTGAAAGGAAAACTAACGTCCTGAAAGAAAACTCTTGGTTTTAGATTATTTTACATAGCCAGTTTGTGAATTTTAAAAATCAGTTTTGTTTCTATAAATGCTAAAATGTTGGAGTAAGTGTAGCTCTTCATCCAATGAGTCTTTAAAATAGACCTACCAGGGGTGTGCTGTAACCTGCTCCAACAGGTTCATGATTTAAAAATTTTTAGTCTGAGAATTACACCTTGGAAATCAGCAAAAGCTATTAATCAGGGCTTGATTTACTGTTTTGTCAATTGTTTAGATTTAAGAAAGTGGAGAAAAGTTAATAATACAGATTAAACTTAAAAGTATGTATTATGGGCCGATATGGAAATATATTTTGCATGACTGCACATGTATAACCTGTGTCAAAGTGCTTTCCTTCTCAGTGCAGGTGGAGAGGAGGGAGAAAATTTGGAAATCAAAATTTTTAAAAAGAATGTTAAAAATTGTTTTTACTTGTAATTTGAAAAGTAATAAAATATTTTTTTTAAGTATCATGGGCACATTTTATTTTCCTGCTTATTCCAGCATACTCTTGGGCCTGTCTTTCCTACTTCCAAACATAGACTGTAACATATGCAAATCATTGTATGTACGTTGCATTTTCAGAAACCGTGGTTTTATTCCATTAGTGGTTACATGGGATTTTCTTGATTATGGTATGCTTTTGAGTGCTTTACTCTGTAAGAACATCAGATCCCATTTAAATGGTGTAGTGTGCATGACACCATATCAGGTTTTCTACTCAGTTTGTTTAAAGATTGTCTTCTGCTTTCCAAAGACCTATGCAATCATTTTAAACAGGGCAGATGCTTTTCTCTGAAAAAACGTCATGTCCTGTTTTAGAGCCCAGCTTTGATGGTTTTTGTTAGTGGCATTCTAAAACAGATGTCAGCTCAAAGTGAATCATCAGTGAGATATTATTTCTGTGTTTTGTAGCTATTAAGAAATAGTCTTTTTCAGTAACTTCAGAGAAAGCCGCAGACCTGCCTTGAATGTAAGGATCTCATAATAGGACCCAGTTGAATGCTGAGCAGGGTGGGATCTTAGAAATCATCTAATTCAACCCTCTTATTTTATAGATGAAGAAAGGTCACTCCAAGGCCAGGATTCAAATCTCTGTCTTTCTATTCTACAAAGCATTTATTCTGCATCTTGTATATCTGGTTCAGTGCTAGGTGCTGGAGATAGGAGGACAAGCAGTTCCTATCGTCAGAGATCATCCATTCTGCTTGATTTCAATCCTGCCAGTGAAACATACTTAATAGGTTAATTATGGGCAAATCACAGTGCCCCAAACAGTTTTCCAAGTCAATGTAAGTTACCATTATGCATTGGTGAAAGGGATTTCCATACTGGAACCTCCCTTTGCTAAGTAAATTACAGCTCTACTTTTTTCCCTTCTCCCCTCGGAAAAAAAGTGTGTTATAAAAGTTTTTTCTTTTTACAAGATTGTTCTTTAATTATAAGATAATACAATCTTAGTATTTGCCACATTTTGAAAAGGAGGTAGTAATAGGATTCTTTCATTTTTTCCTAATATGTAGCCGTACTTCTCCACTTGATATCCTTAATCAGTTTCACAGCAATGCTATAATAATGCTAATTAGTAATGTGCAATAATGTTAAATAACTTGAGTTAAAGGAGAACTTAAATTTCATAAAAATAATGCTGCCTGTGTCTTAGCGTGGGGTCACCTAACATCAGAGCTGTGTTTGTAGCTTTATGGTGAGATTTACTTGGAGTATCTTTTTTTTTTTCTTTTTGGAGGGCAATTGGGATTAAGCAAGCGCCTTGCCCAAGGTCACATGGCTAGTAAGTGTTAAGTGTCTGAGGCTAGATTTGAACTCAGGTCCTCCTGACTTCAGGGCTGGTGCTCTGTTCCCTGTGCCACCTAACCACTCCTACTTGGAGTATCTTTATGTTATTGTAAAGCTACATTACTTGATAATGAACAAGAGATCTGCAGATCATTCCATTCAGCCTTTTCCTCAAATGAAATCTCAGTGCAGTCTTTCATCTTACAGACATTTAAGTATCAGGGAAGCCACTAACTCTTAAAACCTCTCTTGCCACTTTTGGACAATTCTCATTGTTAAGACGTTTTCCCATACTCTGACCCAAAATCTGCCTCTCTGCAACGTTGTGTTTTATGAATACCTTAAACTTCTGGATTAAAGAAAAAAAATGCATCTTTTTTTAACCAGGGAAATATTTAAACAAATTCCTCAGCATTTCTTGTTCTACACATGAAGAGCCTCACTGACTCATGCCCCTAAAGGTAGATAAATGGCTTTTTATAAAAATCTCATAGCATACATTTTTCCAGTTGCTATTTATTCTGAAAGAATAGCCTAATTTTGTTTCGTATCTTTTTTCACTCTGACATTTGGATTGTTAGGAATGCTCCTCAGTAAGTACTCTGGCTATAAGTAGATGACTGTATAATGGGAAAAACATGAATATAATGTGTTTGTTTTAACATGTTACTAGAAGATAGTAAAGCCTCCTGGAACAGAAATAATAGGCAACATTCCCAAGTTTTAGCTGAAGTTGAGACAGGGTGAAGAAGTGAGTAAAAGTAGGCAGCTAGATGACAGAGTAGATGAAACGCTGGGCTTGGCGTCAGGAATCCCTGAGTTTAAATCCAGCCTTGGACACTGTCTAGCTGTGTGACCCTGGGCAAGTCACTTAACCTGTTTGCGTCAGTTTCATCATCTGTGAAATGAGGTTAATAATAGCATCTGCCTTCCGGGGGTTATTGTGAGGCTCAAATGAGGTAATAGTTGTAAAATACTTTAGCACAGCGTTTGGCACGTGGTAGGCACTCTAGCTATTATTATTACTATATTATTATAGTTTAACCATGATAGCGTACATCAGGTGGGCAAAACTTTGCTGAGCTAAGAATATGAGGCAGGTAAAGATGCAATTGTTTGCCACAACTGTATTTTATGAAATGTGGGTCACTATTCCTTTACCACCTAAGAAACAGAGCAAAATTATTGAGTGAGGTTATTGTGTAGGACAATAGAATTTGGAGTTTTCTCCGTCCTAGCCCTGGTTCATTGGGCCATATGTTGCCCTGGAAAGAACTAGAATGGTAAACCTTGATCATAATCAATAACATTTATATACTCTGAGATTTGCAAAGTATTTTTTTGGATTCACTTAATCCTAAAAACAACCCTAATAGATAAATGCTACACTCAGTCTCTCTCTCTCTCTCTCTCTCTCTCTCTCTCTCTCTCTCTCTCTCTTTCTTTCTCTCTCTCTTTCCCTCTCTCTCTCCCTCCCTCTCTCGTTCCCTCTTTCTCTTTCCATCTCTCTCTGTCACACTGTTTTACATCTCTGTTTTTATGCGAGGTAACTGAGCCTCAGATACCTTGAGTGCCTTGCCCTTACCTAAATACAGTTCAATAAATGTCAGAGGTTAGATTTGTCTTTGTTGACCCCTAAGTGGTAAGAAAGCCTGCCACTATACTACACTACCTCGGTATTTGGGTAGGGCTTTGTATGAAATTTAAATTTAGAAAGTCTTTGTTGGACATTTCTTATTTTCAGTTTGGGAATCATTGAGTCTTTAGGATATGAACTATAGTAAGACCTGAAAGGTGTGATTCAGATTACCTGAGGACTTTTCTGGGAATGAGCTTTTTTAAAAGACTGTATTTGGAAAGGTGCTTTACAAAGAGCAGATCTTTAGTTCTTCTGTATATATGGAAATGCTTTTTTTTTTTTTGGTGCTTAAGTTGAGAATTTTAAAAATTAGTTATTTTTTTTAAAGAAGAAACCAGAGACTGAAAGAGAATGCCATGGTCAGCAAATGTTTCATGAGCATTTGTTAGCAAAGAGATACTGGATAAAAATCGTGCTGACAGTTTTCTAAGTTTGGGAAAGGATTCCTGTGGTTGATTATTGTCAATAGGAATGAAGTTATGTTCCTGGAGATGGCAAGTGATTCAGAGGAGTGGGGGTTCTTCTGAACATCTTCGAGAGTATGATTTCCCACCGTGTGGCACAGTGGATAGATCACTTGACTTGGAGTCAGGAAGACGAGTTCAAATACTTACTAGCAGTGTAATAGAGGCAAATCAGTTAACCTTTCTTTGCTTCAGTTTCCTCACCTGCAAATTGGGTATCATAACAGTAGCTGTCTCGCTAAGAGATGTTGTGAGCACCAGCCGAGATAATAAGCATAAAAATGCTACCATCATCTTCATCATTAGTCATTAGGGTATTAGGGGAAAGATTCAGGAATTCAAGTGTTTGGAAGAAATTAGGCGGTAAGGAGACATAGTCAGAAGTTAAGTCCGGAAGATTTGAGTTTAAATCTTGCCTCAGATACTTACTATCTGTATGACCCTGGCCAAGTCACTTAACCTCTGTCAGCCTCAGTTTCCTCATCTGTAAAGTGGGGAACAGTAATAGCGCCTGTGTCACAGGACTTTGGGAAGGATCAAATGAGATAACATAAGTAAAGCTTGTACCTGACATTGTGCAATATATTTGAATAAATATTAACATGTGTTACATAATAAATGCTAGACGATGATGAAGGTAATGGTTACGTTGATTCTGCTAGATTTGAGATACCCGAAAATCATTTGTGTTTTGGAGTTGAGGGAAGGTGAAGGCAATCAGAAAGGCCAAGGCAGAATGTGAGATTTGGAGTCGGAGAAGGACTGTGCGCCTTTCTTTTGTTCACAAGGACCCCACGTCTTTATAGAGATTAACGTTCTGAACAGAAATAAAAGGTTGGAACATAACTACCTGCAAGACAGTTTTGAACATGCAACCAAGCATTCCAGTATGTCAGAAAGTAACAGATGAGCCCCAAACCAAACTCTTGGAACCTGCAAGTGATAGATACAGCTGTCTGGAAGCATACGGCCAACATGCTTGTGCCACAGAAAGTCTGTCTCCAAATGAGTGGCTTTCAGAGCTCATCTGGGACTGAAGGGAAGCTGATGAAAAGGCAGCACTTTAACTTAGGGCCATTCCCTATACTTAGAGCTGAACTAGAGGACACAGGAGCAGATTTGGGTGCCCTTCATGTGGTCGGAGAGAAGGCACACTCGCCCTTTACGTTATCTTCATTACTGGAAACCCTCATTTTTGTGTGTAGTAAATAACAGTGCTGACACACTCATAAAATAATAGCAAGCATATGGCTCACAACTGTTTTTAACTTGAGAACTTCTCAAAAGACTTATTTAGATTCAGTAATTATATAGTGGCTTGGAAGAGTGGCATGTGGTCTCCGTTTGGAGTGTTGGCCTTCGTGATGGATAATATGCTAATCTTTCCAAGAAGGAGGAGGTTGGATTGGGAGGACTCTTTGTGTTCCCTAGCACTTTGCCACATTAAACATTTTTCGAACAATTAAAACTTGATTGGGGTCCTCCTTTCATGCTTCCTTGTGGTGATGGGGTGATCCTTGTGTCTCTGAGGCTAAGCTGGTAAGATCCCAAGAACTCGGTCAGCTCCTAGCAAGACATGTGATGCCTTTGGAATTTAGGTCCAGTGTCTTGATTGTATTTTATCTGAAGGTTAGATTTGCCAAGTTTGGAGAGACTCATCACCAGAATGATGGCCCTCCAGGTTTTGACGTGACTCCTCTCCCCTTCTCTTCCCTCCCTTCCCTCTTCTTTTCTCTCCTCTCCTTTTTCTTCTCTTCTAAATCAGCTCACTAAATCTGCTTTTAAATATTTGGAATTAAGGTTTAAGGAATTAAGATTTGCATAGGTAGCAGGAATAGCCACATTGATAAGACTATAGATCCTAAAGTACTCACTGTAATAAGATCTAGGTCTATAATTTAGAAATAAGAGGAATTTAACAGTTGTGCTTCCTTTGGCCCCAATTACTTTACAGCCCAGGCCTAACAAGTGCAGAAAATGAATCCTGTGAAGTGGTCCAATGGATTTGAATTCACTATTTAAAGTTATAATTAGCTAAAATATGGTGATTGGTTGTTACCCAGTGGAAATAAGTAAATTCAAATGCTGCTACCAGTTCATAGAATTCATTTTAGCATTAATCTGACTATACCTGTCTAGGGCTTAAAGGGCATCACAGGATGAATCCCATCCTTAAGTCCACTCCTTAGCTCTTTCAGGTAATTCTAATTTAAAAAACAGACAGCTCCCCTAAGTATCTACAGTATCAAAAAATAACTCATATTGGGAGAAGAGAGACTTAGTGATGAACACCATGTAAATTTTTTGTCTACTTGGAAATGTTTAAATGCACCTAAGACATTTTAACTTGAAATGTACAAGACATTTTGACTTGAAATGTACTATTTCATACACTCATCTTTCACTGACTATATTCATTTAGATTACATCTAAGTATTTTCCTATCAGAGCTGATGGGCATAGGAAACACATGAATACATGAATCTTCATATAAATGACCATGCAAATTAAAATAAGATTTTAATAATTTTTATTCAAGGTAATAATGTATGTTTGGAAGACAGGGGAACAGTACTTAGGGTACTTAGTACTTAGGGTATTCAGACTTGTTTAGTAGCTTCTAGGCATGAGTATACTACTATTTTTTTTCCGTAACAACAGTGCCATAGTCCTATATCTATATAGGACTTTACCATCCATGGGCAGTGGGGTATAGCAAAAGGAGCACTGACTATGGAATCAGAGGACTTGGCTTCAAATCCTGTCTCTGATGCTTTCTACCTTGGGCAAGTCACATACTCTCCTTAATAAAATGGAGGCAGTGGATTTAATGGTCTCTGAGGCCCAGCCAGATGGAGGACTTCTAAGCTGAGAAGCAGGATAAATTAGTGAACAGAATAGAAGACTTGGAGTTAGAAAAACCCCAATATGAATCCTTTATTAGATTCTTATCATTGTGTCAGGCTGGGTTTAACCTCTGAACTTCAATTTCTTGTCAGTAAAATGAGAATAATAATATTTGTGGTATTAGGCTTTTCTGAGGATCAAATGAGATTGTGTATGTAAGGTGTTTTGAAAATATATGCAATTTTTTTTTTATTTTTAGCAATTTAAGGTTTGTAAAGCATTTTACCAGTATTAATCTATTTGTCCCTCACGATAGTCCTGTTAGGTAGGTGCTATTATTATCTGCATTTTATAAATGTAGAAACAGGCTGAGAGAGTTTGGAGTGACTTGGCCTGGATCACGTAGCTAGTAAGTGTCTGAGACTGGATTTGTACGCAAGCCAGGTCCAGCACTCTGTTCTTTGCACCACCTAGCTGCCCTATAATTGTTATTAGTGAGGAAGACTTGACTTCAGATCCAGCCTCAAACATTTACTAGCTGTGTGACCTCAGAATGTCACTTAACCTCAATTTGCCTCTGTTTTCTCAATTGTAAAAATGAGAATAAGTTGCTGAGCCCACTCCTTGGTACTTGGTAAGTTCTTTATAAATGTTAGCTGCTCTTCTTCTTCTTCTTCTCCTCCTCCTCCTCTTTTTCCTCATTTTCTTCCTCCTCCGCCTCCTCTTCCTCCTCCTCCTTTTTCCTTTTGTTTTTGAAGGAGATATTGAAGAAGGAGGCACCTTTACAACCTCCCTCATTTCTTCATTCCCTGGAAATCCCACCGTTGAAATACCTCTAATTTCTTAGATCTTTTACTCTACCTCTGCTCATGATCCATTGTTCTCTTACTGCTTTTTTCCCTCTATTTTCCAAAGACCCTTCAGGTGAATGTTCAGGTGAACATCTTTTTTTTTTATGATTTTTGGGGTCAGCTTATCCTACCCTCTTTGCTTTTGGCACTTTTCCTAGGTAGAGATACAGGAAAAAAATATGAAAAAAGAGTCTTCTAGTAAACAACCTTAGAAATAATTGAGAGAGATGTTTTTATGTGAAAGCTATTAATGCAGCATGTTCTGAGAGTTAAAAGAGTAGTAGAAGAAGGAAACCATTAAAAGACACATTTTCTTGAGAATTCATTTCTTAAGTGTTGGAAAAAACTAATGATACCTATTTAACTTTTATTTTTCCTGCTACTATAAGATGAGTACAAGGGAATATATGCATAGTTTCATAAGCATAAAAATAGTAGTAAAGGGATGTAAGTATACTTCTTTGGGGGGAGCTAGTCCTCTTTTTAATTTTTTAGGCTTTTTTATGACTGTCTGTTGATTAATGAAAATCAATTGATGTGTACCATAATATCCTATTGAAGTTGCCCAAGCTAAGAACTGGCCTTGGTCCTTTGTAGTTATGGTCGGTTTGAGTAGGCCTTTTTATCCTGCAACTGACAGATGAAGTGTGTATTATGACGGACTTCATTATTTTGACCTCAAGTTACAGGGAGCTGACTGCCTTCTTGTGTGCATTTTAGTTCTTTTTCAGGTGAATTAAAATATCCTAGTATTTGTTTATATGAAAATAAATTCATATGCAATGGCCTCAGAGTAAAAGTTAAGAAGTGTATCAAAGGATTGTTACTACATTAAATAATTTTTTAAAATGTCACTAACCACAAAATATGAAACTTGAATACACCACTGTTTTCTTTTTTTGATATCTACTTTTACAGAATAAAGGGAAAAAAAAGTTGTGTGTGACTTGTGTCCGGTGTAGATTTTTTAAAAAGATTTATAGTTTTCAAAATTATTTCCTCACCTGGACATCTGAGTTCTGTGTTAGCATTTTCTTCTCTAGTTTAATTTCCTTGCTAACCAGTTAGACAAATACCAACTTCCCAGTCAGTCTCCAGCTCTGGCTCTGTTGGAGGCTTTGGAGTTGTTCCACCTGGGTGTCACTAATACAGTCTGTGGTGCACTTCAGCATCATTGGGGAGCACTTGGCCAGATGATAATGAGGAATTTGGTCAAAATTTTGGTTGGGGTATAGAGGATGGGGCAAGAGCCAGTTAGAGATGACATTGTGACTCTGACTTCCTGTTTCACCAGCATCACTCCCTGTCTAAGGGAGGAGGTTGAGCCAGAAAGGGTAAGCACCCTATTTCCGAATCTTGTGCTTGTACCTCCACTTTAGGGCCTGCTTTGGGGTTAACTGCCCTTCTCTGTTACCTTGCCCCAGGTTACACCCCTTTTGACTGTCTGGAGGCAGCATATTGTTGTGGATAGAGTTCTGGACTTGGAACTAGTGACCATCAGACCCTATACTTCCTCTGACAAATAGCTCGGTGACCTTTTAGAGACTTAACATGTTTACCTGGGAAATGGGAATTCATAATACTTGTAATTCACTACTTTACAAGGTTGCTGTGGAATTCAGCTGAAATCATCACTTATATAAAGCTTTTAAAGTGCTTTATTAAGACCTATTATTATTGGTAGTCCTTCAGAGATGTTAGATATTTTACAGTCTTAAGGCAAAAGTGGAAACCAAAAAGCTAAATTACTGTTGGACCTTAAATTTAACGTACAAACATACATTTGTGTCGACAGCTAGGTGACACAGTGGACAAAGTGCTGGGCTGGCCCTGGAATGAGGAAGACTCATCTTCCTGAGTTAAAATCTGGCCTCAAATACTTAGCTGTATCAATCTGGGCAAGTTGTGTGTGTGTACACATATGCACATAAAGCCCTCCATATATGCACATACATGCACACATAGGTGTGTGTATGTATATATATGTGTATGTGTGTGTGCATATATATATATATATGCGCTAAAATGATTAGCAATGATTCTGTGTACTCATGCCATGTGAGAAGTATTAAACATTCTTTTTCAAGGCTAAAACGACCAGTAACTTAATTGGAAAATTCTTAAAAAATGAAGCACCATAATAATTTCTACCCCTAAATATTTGAGGCATAATTCAAAATGGCAATTGTAATGTATATAATCCATTAGCTGACAAGACCCAGGGATATTTTGCTGTTATTAGGAAAATCCAAGTCATAGGTGATATTCTGCTAATCACATAACTGATCCTGGACCAGCCCACTGTGTGGGTGTAGTAGTCAGTCCTTGTGTCTTGTGATTGCAAGGATTCTGAAAAGTCCTTTCTTCCTCCAAAGATGGCCCATACCGCTTTTCAACACATGAAGTTCTTGACATTAGAATCAACTGCTTTAGATTAACTGATTACTATTAAAATGCACCTCTGTTACCCAGGAGATAACATGTGCACTGATAGGCTCAAATCAAATTCATTAGAGGAGAGATGGTTAGCTACTCTGAAAATCATGAATCATCAGTTTCATGTGAGAGCCAAAACACTCATGTCATATTGGGCTTCTTTAAGAGAGGAATAAATAGCTTTGGGGACTAAGGAGGCGATGGTCTCACTGTATTCTGCTTGGGGGAGCTACTAATCTGGAATGTTGTATTGAATTTTGTGTACATAGTGTAGGAAGGACATTACTAAGTAGGAGATTGCCCAGATAAGGTGCAGCTAGAATAGAGAAGGCCCATGGGTCCACGGATCAGCAGAAGGAAGCCACGAGCTTTAGCCTAGAAAAGAGAAATGTGAGCAAGGACATTCATAACTCTCCTTGTATTCAAAGGGTTGTCACATGTAAAAAGGATTGGATTTGTTTTACTTGGCCGCAGTGGGTAGCACCATTAGAAGTGGGTGGAATTGCAAAGAGGCAAATCCAGGTTTGATAGCAGGAAAAATTGCCTAATAATTAGAGCCAGAAGTGGAGTGGACTGTGTCGGGACCCAGTGAACCAAACAAAGATGACCAGTTCTTTTTGGGGGAAGGGTTTCTTTTTCATTGTATTAGGGGTCTGCCTAGCCCCCCCTTCCAACTTTGAAATTCTGTGATTTGCATGGAGTATATAGTAGAATGGATTAGTTTCTCAGATTAGGTAACAAAAGGATAGGACCCAAAGGTAGCAGATTTTGGTAATAATTCACATAGGCTAGGACTTGGAAGCTATCAGAATGCTTCTGCCACCACCACAGCTCTGTGACATAGTCAGTGAAGGTATCCTTATCCTTGTATTTACAGATGAGGAATTTTTCTGGCTTCCCCCAGCTAGGGATCAGCTGGGCTAGGCTATTGACTCAGGGACCAGTTTTCTTTGCATTGTAGAATGCTTACTCTTGATGAGTACAGGATCCAAACATGAAAGGTTTTTGCGGGGAAGTCAGATCAGGTTTGGCTACAGGGACAGGGACAAGAACAAGGACCACTGCATTTGTAGATATCTATGGGGAACTTTCCCTGCATTTCAGCAGTTTTGCTTCAAGTAAATCATCGAGTGGCTACCATATATTTGGAAAGTGGGCAGTTCTGCCATTAGCTCCTTGACGTCTCTACCCTCCCTTTGACTAATGTTAATATTAACTTGGGTAATGCTTGGACAAAGCTTTTCTTCTGTATGACAGAATATCCCTGTTAGTTTCTCTGATTGACATTAGCTGGCAGATCTTAGTATTATATAGTTCTTGGCTTGGATTGTGACTCATCTCTTTGTTTTTCAAAGTTTCCTGGGTTTTAATAACAGGTGTAGCAAATATGGCATGTCAGACTGATGCATTAGATGCCGTTAAAGTACAGTCACATTTCTCATTGTGAATAAATATTTTTTTAGAATAAGTTCAATCCACAGAACATGTCTAGAGCAAAATGCTAATTAGCCACAGTCAATGTAGCTGTTTAGAACTTGGAGAGAATATTTGGGTTTGTGAAATACCCCAGGCGCATTATCCATTGAACCCTCTAAATAACGCTGGTTGACTTTCAGTGAGTATTTAATTATTATCTCATATCAGCCACTACCACGAGTGGCTGGATTAGATTAAGTGAATTCTAAGGATTGTTTTTTTCATGCTTTTACAGCTTTGCTCTGTCAGATGAAGCATACAGATCCCTGAGGGACCAAGATAAAGATCAGTGTATTCTTATTACTGGAGAAAGTGGAGCTGGGAAAACAGGTAAGATCATTCTGCCACTTTTTTGGGGTCCTCTTTAATTATTATTTTTTTTTTTGCTTTTTGGAGGGGGGAAGGCAGGGCAATTGGGGTTAAGTGACTTGCCCAAGGTCACATGGCTAGTAAGTGTTAAGTCTGAGGCTGGATTTGAACTCAATTCCTCCTGATTCCAGGGCCAATGCTCTGTTCACCTAGCTGCCCCTTCCCCTTTCATTCTTGAAGAAGGGACATAGTAAACAGAGTGGCTGTGATAAAAGAAAAAGATAGGCAATAAGTTAAGGTTGTATTCTGTTGATGGTAGGAAGGTCAAACGTTGTTCTATCATGAGGTTCTTTTGTATTAGCTCAGCAAACAGAATCGTTGGATTTTGGAATTGAATAGGACCTCAGAGGTCATCTGATTATACAGATGGAAAAACTGAAGTCCAAAGAATGTGACTTGCCTAAGGTCACATGAGTAGCACGTGGCAGAACTGACTTTAAATATTCTTCTTCTGTATCCAAGACAGGTGCTGTTTTCACTACTCTAGGGTCACCGTATGATTACCTCTATGATAAATTTGGATCTGCTGTTAACTCTTCTCCAGAATGAACAAATTCATGAGTGAATGAATGACTGAAAAGTTGTTTTTTTAAGTTATTACTATGTGCCAAGTGCTGAGAATATATATGATAATGGAGACAATCTGTGTTCTCAAGGAGCTTGTACTCTAATTGGTGAAGATAACATTAAAAAAAACATTCAACTGCAGAGAAGATGGGAAGACACAGAAGAAGGGAGCAGTGGTGGGATAGATGACAAGGCCCAAAGGTCATTTGGTTATATAGGTAGTTAAGATGACTGTGCTAGGGAACTGCAGGGACCATTGAGGCAGGGCAGATGGTAAGGAGGATCTCAGGAGACATTGGCAGGGCAGATGGTAGGATTTGATGGCCCCCAACTCATCAGAGGGAATGGAGTTGACTCCCCTGCCCTCCAAGTCTGGTCCATAAGCCAAGGTGAAGGGGTTAGGCAGGTGGGGAGAATGCCTAGTGTAGTGGTGGTTCTTCCTACTTCCGGGCCATCTAGGATGGGTTCTGGAGTGTGTAAAGGTGTCACCGTAGTGTTGACTCTTCCTGCCACTGGGCTGTATTTTTCAGAGGTGAATAAAGATGACTAGAAAGATGACAATTGATCTTAGACAACTGGACTGATTGTTCAAAGGATGGGAAATCACTATTGTCATTTAGAGACAGTATGGTACATTGAAAACAGCGTTAGCTCTAGAATCAGAGAGATCCCAAGTTTAAAGACATTCAGTTCTGTGTAACTTTGGGCAAGTCACATAAACCTCTCTGAGATTCATTTCCTTCAACTATAAAAGTGAGGGATCTAGATTAGATGGTCCTTCTAGCTCTGGACTTTTGACCCCATTATCCCAGTTAAATTATGGTTGATGTTGAGATTTACCAAATAATCCCCAAATTATACAGTTCTAGGTTTTGGCTTCACATTTCTTTGCTTTGTTTTCCAGAGTTGCCTAGATGCTAGTAACATGTATATTAACTCTTCCTCTCTGGAAAAATCTGTGAGGCAAATACCTGATTTCTTTTTGTGATGATTCCTGTGTTCCCTAGGGATTGCTATTTATCCTGTATGGCATGTAATCCACCTTAAAAAAAACACTCCAAATGTAGGGGCTTCTCTTATGCTCTTTATTCAGAGCATCTCATGTGATTGATCTTGAATGTGAAACTTATTTTACACATGGTGCCCAGCTACACTGGAAAAGACTTAAAACAATTACTTTCTCTGGGACCAAAGGGGAATACTTCAACAAAAGACTGTCAGTGAACTTCCTTGATTGGAATGGTGTGGTGGTGAAGAGGAGGAGCAGGAGGAGGAGAGGAAAACAGGAGGGTACTGAGGAAAAATGGCATTTTCAAAACATTTTGAATCTGTAAATTGTTGTTGTTTTCCAGAAAAGAGTCTGAGTAATCATGAGAATTTTTCACAGCCTGAAATTAAAAGTATGTACAAAATTGCAAGTTTAAAAAGAAGCCAATTATGTGCAACATAACTTTTAATTTGTTTCCATTTCATTTGAGAGGCTGCTTAGTTAACTATAACATTTTTCATTTCCATTGACCAAAAGAAGAACAGCTGTCACTGGTATTTCATTCCATTTCTGGAGCCCAATTCTTTGGGTCACTAGAACTCAGCCAGATAAGATACTTTTAGGGTCTATGTTTTTGCTCTCATCCATGATTTCCTTTCCTAGGTCTATTTCTGGCTTACTTCACCTTTCTGGTGGTACCTAACAGAGAGTGCTAAAAATTGTCCTAATTCCATTCTTAGTGATCCTCTCCTGGAAGTTAAATCAGCAAACATTTATAAATCACCTACTGGGTACCAAGGCATTGTACTAAGCCCTGGGGATGTAAAGAAAGGCAAAAGACAGTACCTGCCCCTGAGGAGCTCACAATGAAAATAATTATGAACAAACAATCTGTTTACAGGGTAAGGAGGAAATAATACCCAGAGGGAAGGCACCAGAATTAAGAAGGATCAGGAGAATTATGAAGATGTTAAATTATGAGTAGGTGGACATTCTCTTCTGTTCCCTGAATAGTAGAGGAACAGGGATAGGCATACAGGGATTTTAATAAGCAGAACATTGAGAATCATCGACTCTGAATTCAAAGGAACTTTACAGGGCCGTCTGGCTCAGTGTCTTGCCCAGTGCAGCATTAATGTCTTTTTTTTTTTTCAAATTTTATTTTTTTTATATTTTAATTTTTTGCATTTTGGAGGGAGGAAGGCAGGGCAATTGGGGTCACACGGCTAGTAAGTGTTAAGTGTCTGAGGCCGGATTTGAACTCAGGTCCTCCTGACTCCAGGGCCGGTGCTCTATTCGCTGCGCCACCTAGCCGCCCCCATTAATTTCTAAAATATTTTCAGAGATGGTCATTTGTCTTCTCCTTGAATAGTATCAGTGATAATGGCCTCACTTCCTAATAAGAAAGTACATTTCCTTATTGGGTAACTAATTGTTAGAAAGTTTTTCTTCATGTTGAGGCAAACTCAGTTCCTTTGAAACCTCTGGCCCAGGCCTGGCATGGGGGAATGAAGGGAGAGAAAAAGGAAAGAAGGAAGAAAAAATAAAGGAAGGAATTAACATCATGCCAAAGGCTGGGGCTGCAAATCCGAAGGCACAATCCCTGCCCTCAGAGAGCTTGTGTTCTGGTAGGAGGACCCAACACCCACAGAAAAGTTGTGACCGCTTTAGTCTGGAAGGTTACAGTAATGATGAAGGTGCAGTGTCAGTGTTCACTTGATCACAGTTCCAGAACTGGAGGCTGGTGGGAGGTGGGGGGCATTAAGCAAACACAGAGAGACAGCAGGGAGTGAAATGAAGGATGGCAGGGTCCTACCTGAAGTAGTGAGGCAGATGAAGTAGTCACCCATCAAGGCAGCAGGAGCCCCAGGTTGGAATTTGGGGAGGTGAAAGGTTGAAAACTGGTCCAGAAATATGGCCCTAAATGGGGTTGTCAAGAAGATGGCCCTAGAGTAAGTAGGGAGGTTACCCTGCTCCTCTGCCACATGATTTCCTCTTAATTGGAGGTCACTGCGGTGTCCTCTTGGAGCCTCCTCTTCTACAGGCTAAACATTCGTAGTTTCTTCAACTATGCCACATGTGATATTTTTTCCAGACCCTTTAACAACCTGGTTGCCCTCTGTTAAGTGTGCTGTTACTTTTTTTAATTTTTGCTTTTTGGAGAGCAATTGGGGTTAAGTGACTTGCCCAAAGTCACACGGCTAGTAAATGTGTCAAGTGTCTGAGGCCGGATTTGAACTTAGGTTCTCCTGACTCCAGGGCTGGTGCTGTATTCACTGTGCCACCTAGCTGCCCCTGTGCTGTTACTTTTCAATGTTCTTCTTATAATCTACCACTCAGAACTGAGCACAATATTCTAGTTGTGGTCTGACTCAGTATAGATTGGGGCGGAACTTGGTACCTTGTGGGATCTGGACACCACATGTCTATTAATGCATTCACAAATTATGTTCACTTTTCTTTTTAGAGCAATTACATCATGCTCCCAGTGAGTTTAGGTTCAGATGCCCTGAACTTGGAGACAAAAAAAATCTGTGTTTAGTCCTGGGTCTGCTGTACGACTTGAGACAAATCACTTAAATCTCTTGATCCCTAATTTTCTTTTCTGTAACATAAAAGAATTGGATGCTATTATTTCTAAAAGAAATCAAGTTACTTTTTTTACCTTGTTTTTAAAAAAAACCCATGTTGCCTTCTAGCAGTTACAAATCTATTTTCCTAAGGTGTCAAATTATTTAACAATCTGATCCAGAATTTTACTGGGAATTGATATTAAACTTCCCAGTCTATTATCTCAATAATCTCCCCTTTTCCCTTTTCTGATAGTTAAAATTTTCTCAGCACAGACCTGGATTTGAATGTGACTTGTGTTAGTGGTAACTGAATATTAATGCATCACCCAGATACTTTGGGGCCACCAGGTGGCGTAGTGAGTAGAGTATTTACCTTGGAGTTAGGAAGACCTGAGTTCAAATCCTGTCTTAAACATTTATTAGCTTTATAGCCCTGGGTAAGTCACAGCCTCTCTCAGTCTCAGTTTCCTCATCTGTGAAATGGGAATTATAATAATAACGCCTACCTCACAGGATTGCTGTGAGGATCAAATGAGAGAATAAATATTTGTAAAGTGCTTTGCGTGTCTTAAAGCGCTATATAAATGCTAGTTATTTTTATTATGTCCAGATATTTTGGATGTTTTTTCAGATTTAAGCATAAATACTTTTGAAACAAGCAAGCACAAAAAATCGTGTGAACAGAGTTAGAATCAGAAAGATAAGTGTGCAAGTCCTACTTTTCACATATACTAATAATGGTGAGCCCGAGTTTGCTTATGTGGGTAACTATAGTTATCCCTTCCCCATTGCTGTTTTGATATATTATGAGTCAGCATAAGAATTTAAGTGGAAATTTGGGGGGAGTTCTGCAGAAACTATAGACAACATGTGAAGGCCAGCAGGTGATGCAGAAAAAGTCAGAAATGCATAAAACCTATGTACAATATTGTACAATAATAAGGTACTGTAAGCATCCCATAAATAAGAAAAAATTCTAACTTCTTTTCTGGTACAAAGGGAGGGCAAAAAAAATTTTATATGAATTTATCAGATTGTGGGGGTGCTGTACCCCTAGCCTCCTTGATGTAGAAGGGAAAATTATATAAATATGGTGATACCTTGAACAGAAATAGGGAAGTTGGGAGGAGCCACAAATTTGGTGGGTTGAGAAGACTTTTAATTTCCTTTTGTGTATATTGAATAATTCTGCATTTTTCCTTCTGTTATCTACCACCGTTTTACTGTATGTTGGAAACAGTGGGATCATCTCTTCCTGTCTCTATTCAACCTTCATATATCTTATTGCCCAGAACCTACAGCTAAAAAAAAGTACCTTTCTTTTCCCTTTGGGCTTTGGCATTTTTTTTTGCTAGACCCATTTCATTCTGCACCCTGGCCTTCTTGGTATTATCTATTATCATATTATTTTAAAAAGTGGACTGTGCTGATTTTTAAAAATCACCGGCGAGCTTCCTTTGTGGTCATATTATAGTTTTTTCTAGCTGCCTTCCTGCTTTCTTCCTCTTGGGGATGATGCAGAATAGTAGAGAATTTCAACTTTTAGCCCCTCCCATCCTTCTTGAGCCCCTTTTTTATTTATTAAAATTTTGTTCACACTCGAATCACGGACTTTTATTTATCTTTTCTCTGGTTTTTATTTTATTTATTTTTGGGGGTGTGTGTGAAATCTTTTATAACGTCTGGCTGTGTTCAACATTACTTTTCTTCACTTAGATCAACTTTCCAAGATGACATGGTTTCTTTGATACAATGTTCTGGTCACTTCTATATCACATACTTGTTCTTCCTTGTTCATTATACCTAGTCTTAGTTAAATAAATTGATAAAAAAAAAATCCACTCTCTTTCTCCTTCCTGCCTTCCTCCCACGCCTTCCACCCCTCCACCCTAGGGTCTTGTGCTTCTGCCATGAATTGTTTCAGACGTTTTGACAAGGCAAACATAATGATCTCTCATACATCAGGGAAACAAGCTTGTGTAATAACCTCCAGCAAGAAGATCAGTGTAACATATACTGTGCATATCATTGGCACAGTTTCCTTGTCTTTAGATGAGCTATAGTGGAATCCTTTGTGCCTGCCTCTATAGACTCTAGGTTAAAGTGACCTTTCATACTGATCCTGGGTCAAAGCTGCTTGTCATTTTTATTTTGAATTAGCCATACTCACTCTAGCCCGTGGGTGGGGAACCTGCAGCCTTGAGGCCACATGTGGCCTTTGAAAGGCCTGCACTTGAGGACCTAAAGGGCCACATGTGGCCTAGAGGCCAAAGGTTCCTCACCCCTGCCCTATGGGCTAGCTAATCTTCCTTCCTTCCTTTGGAATGTTAGCAAATTGGGCGGGACTTCGAGTGGTTACCTGACTCACAGAACTCACCTACCTGCTTATCCTTTCCTATCTGTTTTCATGGCCGTTCATTTTGAAGACAATAAAATAGGACTTGCCCAAGAATGTTTTATCACAGCTTTCTTTAATTAGTATTCTTAGATTCTTAAGTTGAACGTAATCTAAAATTTGTGTCCTGTTGAAATAGAAACACACACACGTGGGATTACATTTTGGAAGATGAAAACATAAAAGAGATAAAGTAGTAATGCAACAGGAAGAGTATTAAGTACTTTTAGAGAGGAAATCCACTCTTTTTCTAAGATGTTAAATTCCAGACGAAATGTACCAGACATTTTGCTTCCCTTTGGAGATGAAGTCTCACCTTCCTGCGGTACTTAGGTTCTTTTGAGTGAGTTTCAGTACTAAAAATGTCACATTGAGTAATTGGTGCCAAACAATGCAGTATCTTTCAACAATCCTTTACCCAGAATCGTGTACTTTTATAACTGAAAGAGATTTTAGAGATCAGCTTAGCATGGGAGAATGGCTTAATACATGCTTGCTGACTGACTGCCTTCCACTTCCTCCTGGACTCTGCTCCTGGGTGCCTTAGCTCTCATAGATCAGCTTTTGCCTTATCTTACTGGGGCCCAAGTTTCCACCCCATGGCAATATTCTTCCAACTCTACCACACTCCTCCCAAAGGCACATTGAATAAGTAATAATTTATTCAGATATGAAAACAGATGTAAGATTTGCTTTTAGGCCCAGCTCTATGAGGCATATGTCTGTGTGTGTACATAGATACACACACACACACACATATATATATATATATATTTGCATGTTATATCACTCTAATATTCAAGGGTAAACTCCATGAGGACAGTGACTTTTTTGGTTTTGTTTTTGTATCTCCTTATAGTAAATACAGATCTAGTTTTCTAAGGATGTCTAATGATTTAATAATCTGTTCTAGAATTTTACAGTGGGGCAGTGAGGTGGCACAGTGGATAGTCTGCTGGGCCCAGAGTCAGGAAGACTCATCTTCCTGGGTTCAAATCTGTCCTCATACATTTCTTTGCTGTGTGACCCTGGGCAAGTCATTTCACCTTGTTTGCCTCAGTTTCCTCATCTGTAAAATGAACTTGAGAAGAAAATAACAAAATATCTGGTATCTTTGCCAAGAAAATTTCAAATGGGGTCAGGAAGAGTTGGACACGACTGAAGTAACTTTGTGTCTCCAATGTCTTAACACAGTGACATACACTTAACGGATGCTTATTGGGTTGGGCAGCATCTGTTCTTAAACATGGAATATTGCCCTCACCCTTGTGCCTGGGTCACTTTCTGTGGATGATCCAGGCATTTTGGGGTAATGTGTTAGAGAGGAGAATCCTTTTAAATCCTGTTGAATTGTTAAAAATGGTCCTTTTTGGGTAGGGGAAAGATGGGGAGAAAATTTTTAACTCAAAATCTTGTGGAAATGAATGATGTAAACTAAAAATAAACAAAACTTATTAAAAAAAATAAAAACGGTCCTTTTAAGTTCCATTTAGTTAGCATATTTTTAAAAATACTAATATTTCTGCTCAAATGAGTGAAAGCTTTTTAAGATTATGATTGTTTACAAAGAGGAATTCTCCCGTCCTTAAATGAAATATTTTCTTGTTATTGCAGAGCATACATGGACATGAGGTAGAGCAGAGATTTGTGATCTTGTCAGTGTGGGATACCCCAGGAGAGCTGAACACAGGAATCATATTGTTGTTGTTGTCATATGTCCTTTGTGCTTGAAGAGGACTGAAATGATTTCATGATCTCACGGTCAAATAGGGGTCAGGAAATCTAGATCTAGAGCTAGAAGGAAGCGCAGAGGCCAGCTGGTCTAGTCCTCTTATTTTATAGCTGAGGAATCTGAGTTTAAGCGACTTGCAAAGTTTTCTGTAGCTTTTGTTGTTATTCAGTCATTTTTCAGTCTAAAGCCCCCAGCCCAAGAAACACTCATTAAGTGCATTTTGTTTCAGTCAAGTCTGACTCTTTGTGACCCCATTTGGGGTTTTCTTGGCAAAGATACTGGAGTGGTTTACCCTCTCCTTCTCCAGCTCATTTTACAGATGAGGAAACCGAGGCAAACAGAGCTAAGTGACTTGCCCAGGGTCATACAGCTGGTAAGTGTCAGAAGCCAGATGAACTCAGGAAGATGAATCTTCCCAACTCCAGGCCTGGCCTTCTATCCACTGCACCACCTACCTGCCCCATTACACAGTTTAGGAATCCTCAAAGCCCACCTTTGAACCAAGGTCTTCCAAACTTCAGGCTCAGCACTTTGTCTAACACTCTTTGCCTCCTGCTATTATTATAAAGTATTTAAATGTTTGTTGTGAATTATCCTTAAAATTCCTAACAATGTGCTGGGCCTGAAGAGTTGTAGGTATATAAGGTCACACATTTGGCTGGTGCCTGACAGCCATTGAAATTATCTGAGAACGAGGCTTTCAGATATGAAAGAATTGAGAGCCCTGTTCAGTTCTTGTGCTCAGTTAGAACTCAGGAGGGAGCTCATCCAGCCTTTTCACTTTACTGATGAGAAAACAGAGGCCTAGAGAATTAGTTTGTTCAAGAGCACACAGAGTAGATGACAGAGCAGAAATTGAAACCCTTGTCCTATTGACTCTAAAGCCAATGCTTTTTCCACTCTTCGGTCATTAATAGAAATAATTATGTAAAGATTTGATTTGGATAAAATTTTAAATATTTGGATACCACTCCAAATTTATCCGAACTTTGGCGCAAATGGACAAAAAGGAAATTGAGCAGAAAACCTCCTGAGATTACTATTATTTCCTGTTTTCAGAAGGACTCAACACTGAGAACAGACTGTAAAAAATTATGTTCACCAGACATTCTTGGATCTCAGAATACTGCCTTGCTGGTTTGTTCATCTTTCTAAAGTAGTGACCGTCTGTTGGACTTGAGTTTTGAAGATCAGGTATCACACTGAAAAAGAAAATAGTTTCATGAGTTGACATTTTTGGTCAACAAGCCCTTATTTGGAGAAAATTACCCTTAAACCCGGCTTCCAAAAATGAATCGCTAAAAACAGCTCCAGAATCTTTGCCTGAAGACATATACTAACCTGAACCCAAGAACTTCTGAACTGAAACTTTAAAATGAGTGCCTTAGAAATACTATAGAAAATTATCTTGTCATTGGATTATATAAATAGGTTTCAATGGAAAATAGCGATCATGTTTTATTTCTTCCATTTGAACTAACCTTTCTTTGAGTATTTCCTAATTAACGTTTGCCTAAGAGCTCCCACATGATCTTCATTGTAAGATATTGCTTTTTCAAGGGGGCCTCCATTACAGTCTATAAGATTGTATGCCATTGAACCTACAGATTAGCCTTGGATTGGCTAGAAGACTTCAGCACAGTGATCAGTTGCTGTTCACCAGTAGCATGCCACGCCTTCATTTATTCACTTCTTGGTTGGTGGAAGACAGAGGATATAGCTGCCCTAGGAAGCTACTGTTGGGTGTGGCTGGCCAAGACCTTGCCTCCTCTGACCCCACCCTGGTGCAGGTCCTCATCGCCTCAGGCCTGGATTATTGCAGTACTTTGTGGCTGGGTCTGCCTGCCTCGAGTCTCTCCACTCCAATCCTTCATCCATTTAGTTACTAAAGTGATTTTCCTAAAATGAAGCCTAGGTGTGACCATGCCACTTAGATACTCAGCAAACTCCTACGGCTCTCTGTCATCTCTAGGATCAAATACAAAATCTTCTGTTCCAGCTTTCAGAGGCTTTCATAACCTAGATCCCTCCGACTTTTTCAGTTTTTTTACAGTTTACCCCCAAGACACTCACTCTTTGATGCAGTGACATTGACCTCCTTGGCTCTTCCACAAACAAGAAATCCATCTCTAGTCTTCAGGCATTTTCTCTGGCTGTCCCCCATGTCTGGAATGTTCTAATTCAATTACCCTATTGTTGTTCAGTCATTTCAGTTGTGCTCTTGATTCTTTGTGACCCCGTTAGGGTTTTCTTGATAAAGATAATAGAGTGGGGGTGACTAGATGGTGCAGTGAATAGAACACCTGCCCTGGAGTCAGGAGGACCTGAGTTTAAATCCAGCCTCAGCCACTTAACACAAAAACTAGCCGTGTGACCTTGGGCAAGTCACTTAACCCTCTAAAAAGCCCAAAAAAAAAGATAATAGAATGACTAATCATATCCTTCTCCACATCATTTTACAGATAGTTAAACTGAGGTAAACAGGGCCCAGGGTCACATAGCCAGGAAGTGTCCGAGGCAGGATTTAAACTCCGATCTTCCTGACTCCAGGCCTACCTTGTGCCGCGTGGCTTCCTTTAAGTCCTGTATGGGATGAGTGAAAACTTCTCAATTTGGGGTGGCTAACTTTTTAAATTGCTTCTGTCAATCACTTTTATCTTCCTTTGTCTGTTTTCCCGCCTTGGTGGGACCCTCCCCTTATCTTTCCTTGCTGTCCCAGTTGGGGAAGTATTTGGTGAAGTGTGCCTCTCCACCAATGAGAGGGGAAACAGTCGGGGAGGGGTCTTGACTAAGTTAGGTTATAAATTCCAGCACTAACTTTTGTAACTTGCCTCTTCTCCATGATGAGTCATGGGGAAGACCACCCTCTTCTCCCAGGGAAGAGAATAAAGTCCTATTCTTATCCTAAGAGATCTCTGTGTTTATTTCTTTTCACTAAATTAAGGATAAAGGATATTTTTCATCCCAAACAGTCCCGACTACAGTCCTGTCTGGTATAGGCAGCCTTTCTTCTTAAT
>CM053582.1:280672738-280698632 GCA_028627135.1 Pseudochirops cupreus | reverse complement strand
TGCTAAGCTGCCATCTTGGCTCCGCTCCCCCCCCCCCCCCTTTGCTGCTTTTCTAAGTGAAGGAAGAGAAGTAGCATTTATCCCATATAGAGAAATGGTCTTGGTGTTCAGAAGATCTGGATTCAAGCCCTGGCTCTGACACCTACTAACTATGTGACCCTGGGAAAGTCATTTAACCACTTCAGCATCCCCCTACCCAACTCTCTTAAGACTATGGATTGCAGATCAGACACTGAAATGGTTAGAATTTCTTCAGTGGGAGTCCCCTATATACATGAAGTCTCAAGTCTAGACATAGAAATAAAACAACCACTATAAAAACTAACCAAATATGAAACTCTTAAATTGGTTTGATGCTTAGATTACTTGTTCTTTGTAAGTAAGTATTATTTCATTATTTTTACGTATATCTCTAGCACCTAGTACATTTAAGGTTAGAGTTGGAGGGTTAGGGCCATGGTTAAGGTTAGCGTTTGAGTTGGAGTCCCACTTAGGATTAGGGCTGGAGTCAGAGGCGGGTTGGCGATGAATTTAGGCTTAGAAGGGGCTAGAGTAGGAGGTGGAGGTAGAGTTAGGGTTTGGGTTAGAATCTGAGTCATTTAGTGGTAAAGTCCAAGTCAGAGGTGTGCCCTTTTAGGACTAGGATGAGGGTCAGAGGTGGAGTTGAGGGTTAGGGTTAGGGTTTAGGGTTAGGGTTAGGGTTAGGACTAGAGTCCCAGAGTTAGAGTTAGGGTTTGGGTTTGGGTTAGAGTCAGGAGATGGGAGGCTAAAGTTAGGGTTGGTGTTGGGAGGCATTTAGGGTTAGGGTTAGCATTAGGGTTGGGTTATGGTTCGAGTTAGGGTTAGGGTTAGGCTTATGGTTAGAGTTGGAAGGCTTTTAGGTTTACTGTTAGGGTCAGGGCTAGAGTCAAGAGGGCTAGGGTTAGGGTTAGAGTAGGGTTAGGGTTAGGACTGGGTTAGGTTTAGAGTAGGGTTAGGTTTAGGCTTCAAGTCAGAAGGCATTTCAGCTTAGGGATAGGGTTAGGGTTGGGTTAGAGTCAGTTTAGTGTTAGGATTAGGGTTAGAGTTGGGAGGCCTCTAAGATTAGGGTTTGGGTTTGAGGAGGGTCAGACAGGAGGCACATTTAGGGTTAGGATTAGTGTTAGTGTTAGAGTCTGAAGGTCTGTAGAGTCCGGAGGCTATTAGGGTTAGGGTTACAGTCAGGAGGCAGTTAGGGTTAGGATTAGAAGGAATAGGGTTAGGGTTCAGTTAGTGTTAGGGTTAGGGTTAGAGTAGGCAGGCATTTATGGTTAGAGTTGGGTTTGGGTTTGTTTCAGAGTTAGAGGTGGGAGGTATTTAGGGTTAGAGTCAGTAGGCACATTTAGGATTAGAGGCAGGAGGCCCATGTTTAAGTGTTAGGGCTAGGGTAAAGTTTAGCCTTAAGCTTAGGGTTGGAGACATTTTGGCTTACTATTGGAGCTTTATGGCCATGGTTAGGGTTAGAGTTGGAGTTGGGGGCCCATTTAGGGTTAGGGCTAGAGTAAGATGTAGGATTTGCTTATTTAGGAGGCACAGTCAGGGGATTAAAAGAGGTAGATTAGAGTCGGATGTGGAGTTTGAGACAGTTTGCATTAGAATTAGAGTCAGAGCTGCCCATTTAGGGCTAGGATTCAGGTCGGAGGTGGAGTTGGAGGGTTTGGGTTAGGTTTAGAGTTGGAGGCATTTAGGTTTGGAAGCAGAGGCAGAGTTGGAGGCTCTTTTAGACTTAGGGTTAGAGTAGGAGGTAGTGTCCTTGGGTTGGAGATTTGTTAGAATGGGAGATGGAGTTGGAGGCTCATTTAGGGTTACAGTTGGAGGCATTTAAGCTTATGGTTAGAGTTAAGAGTGGTAGATATTTAGAGTTAGGGCTAGAGTCAGAGGCATTTAAGGTTAGAGTCAGAGGCACCCATTTGGGTTAAAGTCAGAGTTTTAGGGTAAAGGTTAAGGTTAGGATTGGAATTGGAGGTGGAGTGGGATGGTAGTAGGAATCGGTGGTGGAATCAGAGTTGGAGGTGGAATCAGAGGCATTAAGGGTTAGATTTAGAGTTGGAGGCATTTAGGATTAGAGTTGGTTAGAGTTGGAGATGGGCATTTAAGGTTAGGGTTCTGGGTAGAGTGAGAGCTGGTGTTGGAGTTGGAGACATTTAGGTTTAGGGTTAGAGTTGGAATTGGAGGCCAAGTAGGAGGTGCTTTTTGGGTTAGAATTGGAGGCATTTAGGGTTATTGTTAGGCTTAGGGTTAGGGTCAGTTAGGGTTAAGCTTAAAGTTAGGGTTAGGGTTAGGGTCAGAGGTATTTAGGGTTAGATTTGGAGGGTTAGGACCATGGTTAAGGTGGTTAAGGTTAGAGTGTGAGTCAGAGGCCCTTTTAGGGGTAGAGGTAGAGTTGGAGACGGGATTGGAGGCTCACTTAGGAGGCAGAGTCAGAGGCTTAGAGATGGTGGATTTGAGGACAAGGTGAAGGTAAAGTTTGAGGTGGTTAGGGTTAGAGTTAGATTCTGAGGCATTTAGGGTTGGAGTCCAGGTTGGATGTATCCATTTAGGGCTAAGATGAGGGCTGGAGGCAGAATTGAGGGTTAGGGTTGGAGGTTAAGGTTAGGGTTGGAGGCATTTGGGGTTAGAGTTGGAGGTGGAGGCATGCTTTTAAGTTTATGGTTAGAGTAGGAGGCAGATTTGGAGGCTTTTAGGGTTCAAATCATAGCCATACATTTAGGTTTAGGGTTAGAGTCAGAGGCAGAGGCATTTAAGGTTGAAGTTAGGTTTAGAGTTGGAAGCATTTAGGATATAATGCATGTAGGCACTTGATTATTAAGTATTATTATGATTAGACCATAAACTTTAATAACTTAAACCTGTATTAATACTTCTGGGACACCTTGTGTTGAGGATTTGTTTATTGATATTATTTAGGAGATATGTGAGTTTCTCCAGTCTTTTCTTCATATCCTTATGTTCACCTTTTTTCTTTCCTTGAATGTAACACACTGTATGACTTGGTGCAGAGGTTTTATGATCTCTTTACCATGTCATCCATTACCCATGTGATATTTCTAGGGCAATACTAGAGGTAGAGTATGGAGATTTCTATTTAGGAGGCAATACTGCTTTATCTTCTTCTTGCAACTATTAGAATGAACTTGAGCTAGACAATCACTTGTCTTCCAAAGGAGTTTTGTACCTACTCCAGGAATTTTTACATATTTCGTAGGAATAGAAAATAAGATCCTCTTCAGTGTGATGGTCATGTCCATTGTCAGTTGGTTGTCAGTCAACTAGAATTTATTAAGCAACTTCTCTGTGTCAGCCATTGTGCTAAATGCTAGTGGTAGCTTCTATCTTCAGCTCTGTCCTTGGAGGACTTTTATAGTTACCTTCAGTTAAATAGATTGCTTTTTTTTCCCCATTAAAAATGCATAAAGTATTGAGGTCTTTTCTGTAGTCTTATAGCCTCCACCCAGTCCTACAAGCCCATGCTTCTTACTTAAATTCACTAATGATGATAAAAAGACCTAGTCACTGAGGTTTGACATTACTAAATTGATTAATATCAGAGAAACCTCAGAGTCATTGCAATAAGTGACATGAAACACAATGAAGTCCTACTATGCCCCCTAACCTGGAAATTTGAAGTAATAATGAGACTTGCAAATTTTAGACACTTCATTTAAAACCTTCCAACCTGGATGTTCCCAGGGAAATTTCATGGGGAAAATTAAATCAATTCTCCATTAAAAATGTCATTGCTCAGACTCTTCAGTACATGACTTAGTTTTTAACTAGGATATTTATATTTTGATCTTCCTGCTTCAGTTTTTATCATAGATTGTCAGCATCTTTATTCATGTCAAATTATATCTTTTTGTTTCCTGTAGCATTTGGAAATGCCAAAACTGTACGGAATGACAACTCCTCTAGATTTGTAAGTATTTGTATAGACAGAGGCGTTAACACCAATGTTCTTGTTGAAACATTCTTGTTGAAAATGAATGAGATGTTTAATATTGTCTTGATATGTGTATGTGTATATGTGTGCGTGTCTATCTTTAAAATGTACAAAGAGAACTCTATTGAAACACTGGTGATTAGAATGGGAAATGCTTTGATCTCTCTGATATCTTAACTTTTAATCCTTTTTAGAAAGATAGCAAACCACTCTTGTATCACAATCTCCTTGTTACTGATGGCTGTTAGAAAACTTCAAGGGCAGTGTTAATATGATGGCATGTAATAATACCTTCACCTTCACCTGACTGAAACTCAGCCAAGAGTCAGGAAGTGAGCCACAAAAAACAAAAAAACCCACCTGTAAAACCTCCTACCTAAAATAAAGTAACTTACATTAGTATGGCAGTTCAAAATTTACAATGCAATTTTCTGTAAGATAGGTAATATGAATATAATTATTCTTACCTTACAGATGAGAAAACTGAGGGGTGAGTTGGCTTGCCCTGAGAGTTATAGAACAAAGAAAAATGTCTGACTATACTTTACAAAGTCCAGACAATAACGGTTATATTTCAGGAATTAATTTGTACAAGGACCCAATAGGCCCTCATCCAGCCTATTTCCCATTCTTATACACAGTTCTGGGTAACTAGGTGGTGTAGTCCTGGAGTCAAGAGGACCTGAGTTCAAATGTGGCTTCAGACACTTAATAGCTGTTTGATTCTGGGCCAGTCACTTTACCCAGTTTGCTTCAAGTTTCTCATCTTTAAAATGAGCTGGATAAGGAAATGGCAAACCATTTTAGTATCTTTGCCAAGAAAACCCCAAATGGGGTCACGAGGAGTTGTTCGTGACCAGAGTACTCAATAACAACTATACAGCTTGATTTCTAAGCTAACTGCAAATTAAATGAAGGGCACAGGACTGTCACAGTGGTAATTGCAAGAGAAAATAGGGGGCTGGACCACAGGAGCTCTTAAGTTGCCAGTAATAGAATCAATAGATTTTAGAGCTAGAAGAGACCGCAGAAATTCAGAATAGTCATCTGGGACCATTTGGTATGGAATCAAGTAGCTCTGCGTGTCCCAGTAGACCTTGAAGGTATCATATTTTAGCACAGAACAACAGTTTTTTTAGTGAACCAGAATCCTTCAGAAAAGGTTAGATTATGTTCATTATCCTGTGTGAAAAACAACAACAACAAAAACTCAGGTAGAGTGTAATACATTCCATCCAGCATGGTTATAGGGAATGTAGTTACAGGGGAAACTCTGGTCTCTAAAGCAATTGATCTTGAAGGCTTGCAGTAAGCCAAGGTTTTTACCAAAGTAGCATTTCACCTCCCTCTGCCTTGAAGCAACTAACCTGCTATTATTAATGTTGATAACAGACAACTAACAGATATGAGGAGAGGAGGAAAAAGGTATATTTAATATTTCCAAAATCTTCTTGATAAATTATTTTAATGCAAGATGGATTCTCACTTGGTGGAAAGTTAGAGGAATCTAGGCTTATGTCTTTGGAGATCAGGGGTCTTGCATTTTCTCTCAGTGGCTTTTCCAGGGACCCTCCTCCCCTTCTTTTTCTTCCTCTTCCTCAACTTCTTCCTTCACTCTTCCACCTTCCCCTTCTCTTCCTCCATGTCCATCTTCTTCCTCTTCTTTCCTCTCTCTCCTCTTCTTCCACCTCCTCCTCCTCCTCCTCCTCCTCCTCCTCTTTACCTCCCTCTAGTTCCTCTTCCTTTTCCCTTCCTCCTCTCCTTCCTCTACCACCTCCTTCTCCTTCTCTTCTTCCTCTGCCTCCCTCTTCTTTCTCTCTTCCTCCTCCTCCCTTCATTTCTTATGCATGAGAAACTGAGGCCTAGACAGATGAAATGCTGGTGCCAAGTTCATGCAGCATAGTGATGAAAGAGACTCTAAAATCTCAGTTGTACTATTGGTGAAATAACTGTTCACGTACATAGATCTTATCATGTCATACTTCTATTCAGAAAGGTGCATTGTTTACCTTTGCCTCCCAAGTAGAATTCAGAGTCCTTAACCTGGCATAGAAGGCCCTACCTTTGAATCCTCATGTTATCTCTCCAGTATTTTTTTTACATTTTGTTCCCTTCCATGCCCTCTAGGATCCAGCCCCAGTGGTCTTCATGTTGTTCCTCACACACAGCTCCCCATCTCCCAGCCCTGCCTTTTCACTGGCAGTGCTCTTCCTTCTCACCACCTTCTGGCTTCCCTGGCATCCATTAAGGCTCAGTTTAAATTCCACCTTCAGAAGGCCTGTATTGGACTCCCTGCTAACTCGTGCCTCCTGTGTCTGGTCTGTCTTGTATGTGCATAGTTATCTGGGCCTCTCTGCCTAGGCCCAGAAGGGAGAAGACCTCTCCTGAGGTCACATAGGCCATAAGGAGCAGAGCCAAGACTCAAAAACTATGTGCATAGTTGTATATGCATAGTTCTAATGGAGCCCCAGTAGAATGTTAGCTTTTTGAGGGCAGGGACCATGTTTTTTGCTTTTTGTATTTATCCATATGGCTTTGATCAGTGCCTGGCACATTGCAAATACTTAATAATTAACATTTGCTTACTGACTGACTGGCTACTACTTCTCTCTGTGCATTTTAACTCTCAGCCAAATGGATCCACTGTTCCTCTTCTCTCCCCACTAACACACCCCGTACTTTTCCTGTTCTAAGCCTGTGTTCATTCTGTCCCCTTGGCATGAAATGCCTTACCTTTCCATCTTCTTGGTGAATTGAGCTCTAAAGAGGGGACAGCAAAGAAAGTGCTGCTTCTTTGGTAAGTCTTTCCTCTGATCTTTCCCATGAAGAGCAGACTTTTCCCCCTTTTACCTTACATAGCATTTTGTTTTGCATTCTCTGGTGCACCTCTTATATATTGTTATATATTTTCATTATCTGTGTGTGTGCCTTATTCTCCTATGGTATTTTAAGCTCTATGAGGGTATGCCTTCAGTAAATATTGTATTTACCCCTAATGTCTAGCAAAATTCTCCAAACACAGGTACTTAACATGGTAGTATTTAATTGAAATGAGGTAGTCATGGATGCA
Source organism: Pseudochirops cupreus (assembly GCA_028627135.1). Lineage (NCBI taxonomy): Eukaryota > Metazoa > Chordata > Mammalia > Diprotodontia > Pseudocheiridae > Pseudochirops > Pseudochirops cupreus. The sequence goes on along the minus strand of CM053582.1, from coordinate 280,691,604 downwards.
GGAAATAACTAGAGGTTTCATCTTCCAGACTTAGAAGAGAACTCATTAGAAAGTAGGGATGGCCTTGAATTACTTTAGAATCCATAGTTCTATGAAGTATTTACATCCTCTGTGCCATGTAAAATACAGAGGGGTGAAAGGAAGCTAGATATAATTTGGTAAAGGTTATCTGTGTCGAGGGTGGGGGAAGAGAAGAGCAGATTTTAAAAAGCATACGTGATTGTACTTACTGTATATTTGGGGAAGTTCTTTCACAAAGTGAGTGTGAGGTTGACTCCTCACTTGAAAGGAAACAAACTGATTATGCCTTAATTTGTTCAGTGGCTATTCTTACTCCGTTGACCACTCCTTATGGTCACTGAAAGAGCCAGACAAGGGATTTCATCATCAGTTTTATTTTTTTCTCCAGTATTTTTTTAGATTTGACTTACTTTGATTGAAGTTATGTAAAACTTGAGCATATTTAATACCTAAGCAGAATATGAATCTCTTTTTCTGCTTGTATGACCTTGGGGGAAATCATTTAACTTTGGTAGGCCTTAATTTTTCCATCTGTTAAAGGAGGGAATTGGACTAGGGGTCTCTAAGCTCCCTGCCAGTTTTAAATCCTTTGAAATACTTTAACTGATGATCTAGGACAGAGAGGTCAAGCTAGATGGAACACTCCAAGCCAAATTAAAATGTCATTTAGGATTAGGAGAAATGTTTAACAAAATAAAAAAAAATACAATATGACATAGATGATGTTAATTGGTGGATTTCTAAATCAATAAGCACTGGCAAGGATCCCTTTATGTTTGAGTTAGACAGCACTGAGAAGGGCTTATCATTCATTTAGAAGCTATCCTAGTAAAATATTCCATCACTGATAACAGAATAAAGACAGCTGGTGACAGCGGTTCAGTAGGATATTTTAAATTTCATTAGCTGTCAGAAGACTGTGTTATATCACATTTGTTATGCATGAAATTTTTCTGATACCTAAATATGTGTATGTGTGTTGTTGTTTAGTAGTTTTCAACTCTTCATGATTCCATTTGGAGTTTTCTTGGCAAAGATACTGGAGTAGTTTGCATTTCCTTTTCTAGATCATTTTACAGATGAGGAAACTGAGGCAAACAGGGTTAAGTGACTTGCCCAGGGTCACACAGCTAGTAAGTGTCTGAGGCCAGATTTGGATTCAGGAAGATGAGTCGTCCCAACTGCAGGCCCAGCATTCTACCCACTGTATCACCTTACCACATACATACATACATACGTACACACATGTATACAAACATATGCATATAGAAATACGCACATTCATATATATATATATATATACACCTATACACATATTTTTATATGTATATATGTTTGAATGGTGTTCTGTTAATTTACTGAAGAGGATTACTCAACTTGATGAATCATAAAGTACCTTCAAGCTTTCAGGTTCACAGCATCATTAGTTTAGAGCTGGAAGGTACATTAAAATGCATTGTTTAACTCTGTCATTTTATAGAGGAGGAATGCTTGGCCAGGAAGGTAGAGTGCTGTCCTCATCTAAGGTCATAGAGGCAGAGCTGAGACTCAAACTCAGATCATCTGAGTCCAGATCCTTTCCACTATGTCCACACTGCCAAATAATTATTAAGAATCTCCTTTGTGCAAAATGCTAGATGAAATGCAAAGAAGAAAAAGAAGAAATGAATGCCTCCCAAGGAGTTTATATTGTAATAATGAAACGTACACAAGTCACCACAGTCCACATTAGAATCATTGTGGGATATCTTTTCTCCCATCTCTATTAGTTTATGTTATACATGACTTTCTTTCATATAACTGGAGATGACATTTCATGTTTCCTTCACAAGGTGTTTCCTGAAGTATAGGCACTGTCAGACAGAATGGTGCAAAAGCTCTTGGTTTGTACAAGGTGTGGACTGAGAGCAGTCAGTCCATGATGTGGATTCAGATGAATGGGCTAGGTGAGCAAAGGTATAGACCATATCAGAAACTAGACTTGGCCTGCTTACTGGGGAAGACATTTATTGTTTAGACCCCAGATCCAGGAGTTGTAGGGGTTTTTCTAACCAAAAGGCCGTTACTGGCTTTGACCAGCTCCTTTTACTTCTATTTCATTGAACTGATGCTCACGTTGTTTCGAGTATACCCTTCATCAGTGCAGGTCATAGGCTGTGCACACCTCATCCTATATAATCCTTGTCCATTTTCCCCTATAGGTCTGTGGAAAGTCTTTAGACTTTCATGGACCCAGCTTAAGAACCTTTGCTCTAGATCAGTGGTTCTCAACCTGTGGGTCGCGACCCCCTTGGGGGTTGAACAACCCTTTCACAGGGGTCACAGGAGTTGCCTAAGACCATAGAAAAACACATATTTCCGTTGGTCTTAGGAACTGAGATACTGCTCCTCTATCCATCTCCAGGCAAACACGCCCACATGCAGACACACCCACATATGAGTATTAAAGAGTCGTGGCATTAGGAAGGTTGAGAACCACTGCTCTAGATGGATGTGTGTATGTCTGTGTGTCTGTGTCTGTGTGTCTGTTTTCCCTCATTTTGTTTGGTCGTATAGCACCCAGGCTGTCCATCTCTTAATCCTTGACTCTTGCCAAAATGACTGTCTCACCTCCTTTCTAATAATGGCTTTCCTGGATGATGATAAGATATCCTTATCTTCTCAAAATCCTCTATCCGTATCCTATAAGAATAAGACATCCTTGTGTTTAGATTGTCATCAGAAAACATGCTAAAGCCTACTTAGATCCACCATCTATCTGTTTTTGTGCTTTGCTTACCTGTAATTCTCAAGGGGAAAATGTGTTCTAGGGTTTACAGCCCTGTATCACTAGAAGAATAAATGCCCTTCTCATACGGCTTGCAGATCAACCACAGAAGATAGAATAGAATAAAAACAGTTTTTTTTCTACTTAGATATTAGGTAGAAATGTGATTTTTGCCCATATTATTTCATGTCTCTTTTCCTTTCTCTTCCTTTTTTGAATCCACCCACCCACCCACTTCCGTCTCTCCACCACCTTTTCCTCCAGCTGGTACCTATTTCCCTCTGGCTTAAATGACTACGTTTCATTTTAATAGGTCATTACTTCTTAATCCCACATATTATAAAATAGTTATGGGACCCTAAAGTTTATAGGAACCTCCAGGACAGACTGGTCTGAACAGAACTCCATCCATGTTTGCAACAATAGTTTTTGAAATCCCGTTACTTTTACTGGTTGTTTAATGAGTGTAAGTTAATATCACTAATCAAGCAGGTACAATGGGGATATATGGAGCAACTAGGTGGCGCAGTGGATAGAGCGCTGGTGTGACTTCAAATCCAGCCTCAGTCACAAGCTGTGTGGCTCTGGGCAAGTCACTTAACATATCATCTGTGAAATGGGGACACGCTGGGGAAGGAAATAGCAAACCACTCCACCATCTTTGCTAGAAAGCCCCATGCACAAGCCCACAGGGTCACGAAGACGCAAATGTGACTGAATGCCTCAACAACTAGGTGAAAGGCACTGTGCTATGAAGGCCAAAATAACAGCCTCTACCCTTCTAGTAGTTACAGTGACACCAATGGTTTTGAAGAGGCATCTTTAAAAGTCATAATCACATTTTCTCTCTATCCGTTTGCACCCCGCCCCCCCCCCCCCCCCAGTTATTTTGAGAATTAAAAATGAACAATGGAAGCTTCTTGAAGGTAGGAATATGGGGTTTTTTGGTGGCGCTGGGAGGCAGGGGGAGGGGCGGGTGGGGCAGGAGGTGACGGGGTTATCCCTAGCACTTAGCAGATCCTATCACATAGTAAGTGTACTCAAATAATTGTTGTTAAATTGAAATTAGGACAGAAGTAGTTACAAAACATTTGACTGTTACTAAAGTGGGAAGTAAAATGTAACCAGACTATTGTCATCCCCAAATATCCTATTTCAGAGGAGAAATTACCAACAGGATAACTTGTCACTTTTAACTTTATAGGTCTGTCCTTTAAAAAAAAAAGTGAGATTGGGTATCTCTGTGTGTGTGTGTATGTGTGTGTGTGTTTGTGTGTGTTATCTGTAGATGTGCTATGACTTTGCACCACAAATTGTTTTATAATCACCATCAAAAGCAGAGGAAAAATTTGCCATCAGCCAGTGATTGACAGTTGTCCATACGCTGTACCCATTGTTTTTGCTATAGGATAGATAGGTGAATGAGTAAAAGCCTAGAGATTGTTTTAAGGGTCTGCAAAATATTTTACTTGTAAGATGCCAGTATGGAGGGGAAAAGTTCCCTTCCTATGTTTATAATTTTTTTTCCTTCAGCATATAAATAAGAACTATTATTTATTTTCAACAGTTACCATTATTATTAAACCAAATACCTGTCACCTAATTTACTTAGGAGTTTGAAACAACACTTCGACCTGGAAGTCAAATGAGAGAACAATTTTCCTGTTAAAAAAACGTTGTATTTAGTTTTGAGGTAATGCTGTACTTTACCAAAGTATCTTATAGGAGCTGTAAAAATAGCAAGTAAGCCTTGAATAGAGACTAGGTATTATCACTTTACCCTTCACTTTTTCCTCATTATATTTAAGTTAACACATAAAATGTGGTCAAGGACGTTAGCAAAGGTCATTGTCTTAGAAGAAATACAACTTGAAGATATAGAGATAGAGATAGATAGAGAGATAGATCTATCTATCTAGATTTCTAAGCTAAATACACATAAACTGTCTTTTTGCAGGGCAAGTATATGGATATTGAATTTGACTTCAAAGGAGATCCACTGGGAGGAGTGATAAGTAATTGTGAGTATTGTTCTTGGTTTCATTTAGAAAATTTCTAAGTAGTTTTAAAAAAAATCCGATAATAAATAAATAGTAAAAAATAGTAAATAGTAAAAGTTTAACTTGGAACTTTGACTTCAGAATACAGATGTTATATGTTATAAGAACAGTGACATTATTCCTTTTGTGCATAGAATTTGGAGATTTGAATTTCTGATTATTTTCTTTTGTTCTCATATATTATAAAATGCAGAATGTAGGCATTTGAATTCTACATATAATTGTATATAATAAACTAATAAGCTGTTAAACTACTAAGGTAAGATGTATTCTAAAATCACTTAGTCTTTTTCTTTCTTTTTTTCTTTTTTTTTGCTTTTTGGAAGGCAATTGGGGTTAAGTGACTTGCCCAAAGTCACACGGCTAGTTAATGTGTCAAGTGTCTGAGGTCGGATTTAAACTCAGATCCTTCTGACTCCAGGGCTGGTGCTCTATTCACTGCGTCACCTAGCCGCCTCTTACTCTTTTTCTTTGTGGCCATTTTCTATAACTCCCTTTAAAAAAGTAGCAGGTGCCTACTTTGTGCAAGGCATACTCTAGAAATAAAACAGCAAAGAGGAAATTAATTCACTGTCAGAGAAAAGCTGCAGGTTTGAAATGGTGTCCTGTCTTATCCTTTTTTCTTCTTCTTCCTCCTCTTTAAGGAAACCTAATGTATAAAAAGTATGAGTTTAAAAGCAAATACAAAATTTGTTCTATAGGAAGGTTTATATTTAGAGGATTTTAAATGGCAAACTACCTTAGCATATTTAGAATATTATTACATTTACACAAATTTTAACTGCCACACTCTTTAGCAAAGTATCTGTTGTACAAAATGGAAAACAGATTTGAACTTGAAGATTTTACTATGAGAAATCTTTTGACACCATTATGTCTACGTGAATTAAATTTCATGATGCATTGGATGGAATCTCAAATTCAGTCTCTTTGTTTCTGCTTCTGTGCTCATTGCTGACCTGACAGTTGTCTTTCCATATAACTCTTCATCTGTGTAGACTTCTGTACGTATGTAGACTTCTACTGTATCATTACTTTAGAATCAGCCATTTGTTAAAGAGATGACTTTGGCAAAATGCATTACCATCATAAAATGGTTAGTATCCTAATGGACTTTCCATGAATAACAAGAGTGTTCATGCAAACAGGTCATGATGTAGTAAAATAGATATTTGTTACACTTAACGGACTAGCTAGGCTGCTTCCATTCCAAATCCACAACGTCTTATGATTCATTTTTGTTGCTGTTCAGTGGTTTCAGTCACGTCTGACTCTCCAAGATTACATTTGGGGTTTTCTTGGCAAAGATACTACAATGGTTTGCTGTTTCCTTCTCCAGCTCATTTGACAGATGAAGAAACTGAGGCAAACCAGGTGAAATGACTTGCCCAGGGTCACACAGCTAAGATGCATCTGAGACCAGATTTGAACTTGGGAAGATAAATCTTCCTGACTCTAGGCCCAGCATACTTAGCCACCATATCACCTGTCTGCCTCCTATTGGGAGTCATAGTTTGGTATAAAAATCCGTGTGTGTGTGTGTGTGTGTGTGTGTCTGTGTGTGTCTGTGTGTGTCTGTGTGTGTCTGTGTGTGTCTGTGTGTGTGTCTGTGTATCCACACATATACACATATTATATACACATATACATGCATATTACACACACACACACACACACATACACGAATGTTCTGAATCAATGTTTATCAGACGTGTGTGCTGTTTAGGGCAACTTTTTGCAATAATAGAGGGAGTTTCTTCACTGGGAACACTTCTGCCTGATGGTGTTACAGATCCAGCCTTCTCACCACCAAAAATGTTGAAGGCACTGGTCTTACAGAGATGGAGCTAAAAAGGTGATATAGGCCCTATTTAGAAATGGATTAAAATGTAGTAGACAGGGATAAAGGACATATTATACATCACCACAGTGCAAATTAGAATATGATCAAGTATATCTGAAGAGTGAGTGATGTGAAAGATAGGAGGAAGGAGGGATAACTTTCATTCTAGATAGCTATACCAGGGAAAGGTTCAGGTAGCTGGTAGCAGCTAAACTTGGGCCCTAACTCTTGTAATGTTAATGGGATTTAAGATCTTTCCTGCCCATTAATAGGCCTCACATGGAGCCCATTAAGAGAAGCTTGCTTAGGGGAGGCTTGCTTATAGAAAGGCTTTCATGCCTCTTGCCAATTTCTGATTAGGCTCTGAGTCATGAGGGTTATGATGCCTTCTGGCTCTGGGAAGTGTATGTACTCTGAGTTGGATACTTTTGTTTGGGGACTTGCTTATGAGAAGCTTCTTGGGATTTCCTGGTCAAGATTGTGAGAGGCCATATGTTCAGAGCTCCCCAACTGCCCAGATGTAAAGACTCTCTCCATCCAGGGATATATGTAAAGTATATAGTTGATTCAGGCAATCGGTGCCCTGTCTGTTGGTCTTTATTTCTCTGCTTGTATTTTCTCTTAAGTTCAGGGTGCTGACTTTTCCTCTGAACTAGTGAATGTGATTATAAAAGATTGTTGACCTCTTAAACATCCATCTTTCCTAGTAAAGCAGATCTGTGAACCTGTGCTAGCAGCCATCCTGGGTAAGCCAGTGTGGTTGCTGCTACAACTCTGAAGAGAAGTCTTTAACAGGTTGCGGTACTTTATGAATACTATTCTAAGGAGTATTACTTTTTTCAGAACCTAGGTCCAAAATGTGTTTATAAGTTTCTAGCACTTCCCTTTATGTATAAAGATAATTAAAAATACCATAATACTAATTTTAGTTGATTGTTCAGTCATTTTGGTCATGTCATTTGACTCTTGGTTACCCTATTTAGGGTTTTCTTGACAAGGATACTAGAATGGTTTGCTCATTATGAGCTAGAGAAGGAAATAGCAAACCATTCTAGTATCCATCTAGTATCTGTATAATGATTATACAGATGAGAAAATTGAGTGAAATAGAGTAAGTGACTTGTTCAGGGCCACACAGCTAGTAAGTATCTGAGGCTGGATTTGAACTTGGGTCTTCCTGAATCTAAGTTGAATGCTCTATCCACTGCACCATCTAATTGCCCTTGGATAATAGTATTGTATTATGTTGTTATAGAAAAATAAGCACAGTAAACACAGTAATGCTGTGTTGCAGGAATATGAGTATCACTATGTTTTAACATTTAGCCCCTTCTTAGCTATGTGACCCTGGGCAAAGTCACTTAACCTCTGTTTGCCTCAGTTTCCTCAGCTGTAAAATGGGAATGCTAATAGCACCCACTTCGCAGAATTATTCTGAGGCTCAAATGAGATAATATTTATAAATGTTCTACGTTGAGTTCTAAGAGAAAATATAAACTATTTAGTTTTTAATGTACTACCCAACTTGACAGCATGATCTTTCCATGCTTACTAGACATTACCACCCCACCCTGCCCTCTTCATTCCACCTAAATTGGCTTCTCTTTAGTCTTCCAATTTTACACGCCATCCCCAGATTCCCCTTTATCCTGGATTCAAGAGTCTCTTCTTCCTTTTAGATGGAATTCATGCACTATCTCCTTCATGAAGCCTTTCCCAGGTCTCCACGACTGATCTCTCTCCCGAATGACCTCGTATTTAAGCTACTCCACATATATTCGTGTTCATTTACTTTATTTTTTTTTTGTTGTTGTAGTACATGTTTTTATATGTAATTGTTGTCTCCTGTCAGAGTGTAATCTGAATGGGGAGCAGAGCTGGTTTTATTGTATTTGGATCTGCAGGGTCTAGCACAGTGCTTGGAAAACCGTAGGCATTTAATAAATATGGATTCTTTGGGGATTGGATTTCATATGTTTGTATTTCCTAGCATTTGTTTTCATAGTGAAATTATTTTGACATTTATGGTAATGGGAAACACCCAGTCATTTCTAAATGCCCTTTCCCTTTTCTTGGGAAGAACAGGAATGAATTAGTGGTTAAAGCAGGAAATGTCTTCCTATGGGCATCACTGTCTCATAGGATGCTCATGAGTATAGCAATCAGCCCTGTTTCTATAAGCACATGGGCAGGCTATCTAAGGAAATATAAAACAAGGGAGAAATGTGCTTCCTTCCTCCAAAATGTGTGGTACATCCCTGAAATACAAGCATACAGATGCAAGAACCCTCCACCCCACCCACACACATACTTGCTCCTTGTATCCTGAAAGAAAAGTCAGATCCCTGGGGCTGGCTGTTATGCCTTCACACAGGGAATGCAAAGGATTCTTCTAAGCCTTACTTAATCTTCTTTCTGGCCAGTTGGATCCTATTTAGGAGAGTTAGGGAGAAATGTGAAGTCAAATTTGCAATTATCATTTCTTCTGTTAAAACAGCCTCACTGGGCGATCTCATCCACCCCCTTGGCTTCAGTTAGCTTTGGGCAGATGACCCCCAAGCTCTCTATGGCCCCAGAGCTTCAGTTCTTTCTGAAAGCCTCTTGATAGCTCTAGATCTGGCTCTGCTTCCTTTCTCAAACTCAAATCTAAAACCAAACACGTGATTTTCTTCCCAGAACCCATCCCAGCTCCCAACTTCCCATTTTCTGTAATTGTCACCATCATTCTCCACTACAGTGTGCTTATTATGGGGGGGTAGGGAGCAGCAGGGGTATGCTGGTAAATGTTTAACAACTGTCTCTCACATTTTTCTCCAAAAAAAAACAACCCCAAAATGTGCCCGTGACACACTTTTAAAGTTTAATTCATATTATTAACACTTTTAAAAGTCTAGACCAGACTATCAGTGACCCCAGCAGGGTACAGAAGTTTAGATAAAACTCATCTCCTGTCCTTTGGGAGATTGTATATATAGTCGGGAGGGAGGAGGAGGACAGATAAGAAACTTAGAAAACAAAGTACTTTGTGGGGTCCGAGGAGGATGGTTTTTATTGCAGCTTTATAGATTCTCCTGCTTTTTAAAGCCCTTTCACAACTCTACCCTCTCCATAGCCTTATTATACTTTCCTTCACACACTCTGCAGTTCAAACTGGCCTTGTAATGCTGCCCCACTCACGAGTTCCGCCATCTCTTGTCTGTGTCTTTGCCCAGACTGTCCCCTCCTCCCATCCTACTCCCATACTTGGGCAGAATGTGCACCCTCCTCATGTCTGCTTCTTAGTATCAGCTATTTTTCCATCAGAACTCGTCTTAAGTACTACTTTCTGCATGAGACTTTTCCTCATTTGCCTTCCCCCCAAACCTCCCCTAGTGCCCCTGCCCCCACCAGCTGCTAATTCCTCCTCTCCTTCCCTTAATTCTCTGTATATATTTATAAATACAACATGTCGTCTCTCTTGATAGAATATAAGCTTCTGCCTGGCACATTGGTGGCCCTTAATAAATGCTTGTCAATGGATTTATCAACTGATGAGATCAAGCAACACTTCCTGGAGGTGGGAACCTTATCCCTGGGCTTTAATTAAAGGTTGAGTTCATGAGCCAGAGGCTGGTGGGAGGCCAGCTATTCGGAACAGAGGGCCTAGAAATAAGAGTGCTATATCTGTTTTGACTTCTCACACTCCCTTAGTTGCCAGGTCCTTATACTTCTTGACTTTGTTGTTTGGTTGTGTCAGACTTTTCTAAGGTCCATGAACCATACTGGCAGATACTGGAGTGGTTTGCCATTTCTTTTTCCAGTGGATTAAGGTAAATGGAGATTTAGTGACTTGCCCAGGCTCACATAGCTAGGAAGTATCTGAGACCAGATTTGAACTGAGGTCTTCCTGACTCCAGGCTCAGTGCTCTCTCTACTGAACCACCTAGCTGCCCTGCTTCTTGACTGGGAGTATCATAATGGCTTTTTATGGAAAGATGTCCCTGCCTCTAGGGACTCCTTGGACAACTCTGTTATTCATGGTGTTACTGGCAGTTTTCCTATTGCATTATTCTGAACCTCTCATTCTTCTGCTTAAAGCATTCCATGGTAATAGACCACTTCCTGGCTCCCCCTACTATTACCTACCACAGAAAGTTGGCATTCAAGGCCCTCCACTTTAGTACAGTGCTTTGCATTTAATAGATACACAATCTATTTATTGAGTTTAATTAGGTATAAGATAACTGGAAATACATTGTTTCTCAAGATTATAAAAGTAGCATTATACTTATAAAACTCAAATTCTGAATTACAAGAAAGTTTGGAATGTGGAAGTTAAGATCTCTTTCACAATCATTTCTTTAAGCAGCGTGATACAGAGGGAAGAGCACTGGGTCTATAGTTAAAAGGCTTGAATACAGATCTCACCTCTTATGTTTAGGGGGTGCAGTGGATACAGTGCTGGGCCTGGAATCAGGAAGATTCCAGTTCAAATCTGGCCTCAGACATACCCTAGTATGTCAGACATACCCGTGGGCAAGTCACTTAACCTCTGCCTTAGTTTCCTCATCTGTAAAATGGGGATGATAATAATAATAGCATTTCCTTTCCAACATTGTTTTGATGATTAAATGAGATAATAATTGTAAGTGCTTATCACAGTGCCTGGCATGTAGTAAGTACTATATAAATGTTGGCTATCTTTATTATTATTAATCTGAGTAACTTTGGGCAACTCACTGAGTCTGTTTCCTCCTTTGTAGATCTGAGTAATCCATTGATCTCTTAGATCTGTATGAGGCAAGTTAAAATATATTTCTTGGCTGCTAAAAGTTGATATAGCTACTTACTTAGAAAATTAAGCCTGGAATTCTTTAGCTTCCTTTTTATTTTTAATTAGATTGAATCTAATTATGAATTTTTCCATAAAAAGTAAGCAATTTTTTTTAAGCTCCAGAAGCTTTTTTTCTAGCTATATCCAGGCAAACTTATCAGGTTTGCATCTGCAAGTAAATTGTAGGTTTTAACCTTGAGGCTAAAAGGGAGAGGAGGAACACACCTGTCTCAACAAGTTCAAATACACATTCTCCTTTCCTTGACCTTGTTACAAAATATTTCTCTAACCTCTGCCATCCCTTCCGCAGTAAGTGGATAGCCAAGTCAGTTCAGTCATTTAACTAATATGTACATTCACTTTCATATTTTGCTTCTTTCTGCCATAAAAAAATAACATTTTCTGATTGTCATTGGTTCTTAAAATAATAAAAAATAACTGACATTTTTTTTTAGAAATTATGTATGTGAAGTGCAGGCATCATTATCCATTATTTGGCTCCTGTGGTTGATAAGTTTAGAACAGTGGGAAGGGCGAGGTCTTGGGCTCTGGGGTGTTATCTCATAGCAAGAATAAACTACATGAGCCCATGCTAAGAAAAGCAGTGATAAGTCAGTGCTTGGATGTACTCAGCTAGATTAACCCTTGTATCCCATACCTCAGTTCACTTGTATCAATCTTTTTTAATTTTCCAATGTCATACACACATATAGTCAGGATGCTGTCTCTATACTAATAAACTAATATTTTTAAGTACCACATCATTGGTGACTTTTAATGGTCAAGTGTTGCTCTTAAACTATTCTTATAACTGTTAATAAATAAATGTTACTTATTGTTTCCTGAGATATCCAAGTGGCTCAGTGGATAGAATGCCTAGTCTGAGGTTGGGAAGACTCATCTTCTTGAGTTCAAATCCAGCTTTACCTGGGCAGGTCATTTAACCCTGCTTGCCTCAGTTTCCACTGCTAAGAAAACCCTCAATGGCAGTGGTTCTCAACCTGTGGGTCGTGACGCCTTTGGGGGTTGAACAGGGTCGCCCTAAGACCATCAGAAAACCCATATTTCCAATGGTCTTAGGAACCGAGACATCGCTCCTCTATCCATCTCCAGGCGGGTCCACCCACATGCAGATACGAATATTAAAGGGTCACTGCGTTAGGAAGGTTGAGAACCACTGCTGGATTACAAAGAGTCAGACACAGCTGAAAATGCCTGAACAAAATAGGTATATGTTAAGGTTATCAGATGATGAGCAGCATGGCATAGTACATGGATAGAGAGCCTGTCTTGGAGTCAGGAAGACCTGAGTTTAGGTCCTGACTCTCACATTTAACCTCTCAGTGCCCCTTGGCCATCTTCTAGGACTATAAATTATAGAGAAGTTGCTGTTCTGCATTGATAGTGGGAACTTTCAGCACTACTGAAATTACAGGTCCCATACCAAAAAAAAGACAAATTATTTTCTCAGCTATGTCTTTAACATCTGGTTACATTAATTAATGGATTTATTTTTAGTTACTAGGGGAAAACACAATGGTTGCTATTTATGGATATTTAAAAAAATAAAAAGAACGTGCCATTTGCTTATAGAAATGAATCACCACACTTCTTTCTATTGGTTTACCTTCATTGCAGTGTTTTAGCAGGTTTACATTCAAAGAGAGTGACATTGACAGGCAGACCATTCTTATTTCTTGGAACAATTATAGCACAATATAAGACTTTTTTTTCAGATGAAAGGAAGTGCCATTATCAGGTGATATTTATTTTTCATAAGTTTATTGGTAGAAGAAATGAGACAGAGTCCTAGTGTAATCTAATTGTATTTTCTGCTTAAATGAAAAAGGCTGTAATTGGTCACCATTATGTGTTATACTCTGGATCAGCTAAAATAAAACAGAACAGCTATATTTTATGTCAGTAAATAAGCAATAAAGATGATGTTTTATTTAACGGTATACCTTAAATGTCAGTTTGTGACAGAGAGAGAGAGAGTCTGTGTCCCCACCCCACATTCAAAAATGTCAGAAGACATTATTTGGTAGGTAAATTCTGAGCCGTTCAAAGGGTACTCACTATATGCGAGTTTAAAATATTGAGAGATTTGTAGCTTTGTTGTTGGGGGTTGGTTTGGAGGAGGAAAACGTGTTAAAACCCCTAGAGACACCTTTAATATTCAGGATTCCTTATATATCCCCAGAAAATGCAATTCTGCTTACTGATCCTAACCTATACCTTCTGCCAGCATGAAGTTTGACTAGGAAGATCTGGGGATGGGAATGAAAATGATTGGAGAGAAAACATGAAGGCTGTGAACTCCTCTTTCTCTTCTCTCCAGGAGACTTACATGGAAAAGATGGGTGTGTGTGTGTGTGTGTGTGTGTGTGTGTGTGTGTGTGTGTGTCCGTCCGTCCATCACTAGGCTAGGCACTGAATTAAATGATGGGGCCAGATCCAAAGATGAAATGAAATAGTTCATTGCCCTTTCCCCCTCCTTCCCTTCCCGTCTCCTCCATTTCTCTCTCTCTCTTCCCCCTCCCTCCCTCCTTTTCTTCTTCTCCTCCTCCTCCTCTCTCTCCCTCTTCTCTTACTGCTAGTGTGTTAGTGAATTATGCCATTTTTATGCTTCTCTCCTTTATGTTCATTTTGTCCTGTATCCCCTAAATGTCAGATGGTGTGACTTATTTGTTTTGTTAGTACCTTGAGTGCCAAGCACAGTAGTTTGTACACAGTGGGCAGTCATGGACTCTGTTGACTTACAAGGGACAAATTATAGAGTTGTTCCCCAAAGGTTTAACATAATAAGAAATTATTGTATCAGCTTCATTCATTGTCTATACATTTGAGTTTTGTGAGTCAGTTAAATGAAGAAATAAATAACAGTAAGTCAATGTGTACAGAATCCAAGTCTGTCACTGGCTCGGTTGCACAGGTCTGTGCCTTGTGTACTGTCCTGCTCCTCCTGGCTGTGCTTAGGAGGTGAGGGGGAGGGAGGGAACATCCAATTACAGTGCCAGAGGTCAGCTCTATCAAGGGGAATGAATTCCCATGTGGTACTTGGGAAGCAGACTTGGGAAGAACTGTAGAGGCAGGAAGCTGGTCAAGCAAGTAGGATTCAGCACATACATACTCAAATAACTTGGGCAGGGAAAGAGATGCCACCAAAATGTGTCAAACTCTGGTGAAAATGACACCAGAGACTTTTCCAGGGAATGGCAGTGTTGGGTATGGAACTGTTCATAGGTGCTGACACAGAGAAGTTCCCCCTTTTCTTGTCCACACTTAGTTCAGGGAGTTAGGTGTGACCAGGGTCTGATACCAAAGTAGCCTTACTGAGACAGCAGTCAAAAGGGTGTCTATCATTGGTTGATAGTGGGGTATGAAGCTTGAGTTCTACCAAGCTAATTAGGCAACCCTGAAGGGGCTCAGGTGTGTGTGTGTGTGTGTGTGTGTGTGTGTGTGTGTGTGTGTGTGTGTGTGTGTGTGTGTGTGTGTGTGTGTGTGTGTGTGTGTGTAATGGATGCTTAGTAAATATTTATTGATTTAAATTTATAGGATCTCAGAGTTCAAAGGTACCTTAGAGATCATCTAGAACATCTAGTAGTGTCAAAGCAAAACTAAAATACAAAATCCTTGTGGGCTTTATTGTGTTTTTATTTATTTTGTTAAATATTCCTCAATTACATTTTAATCTAATTAAATCATATTTTTGACACCTGCGATCTAGACTATTTTGAGAAAGAAAACCCATTTGTTAGGTGTCATCAGGAAGCCTTTTTTTTTTTTTTTGTTTACTAGGTAGAATGCTGTCTCTGGTCTCAGATAAGTCATAACCGTGCTCCTTCTAGGATCAGTATGGCTTTTGACAAGTCACTTAACTTCCCTGAGACTCAGTTTCCTCATCAGTAAATTGAAAGGTTTGGATTAGATGCAGGTGCCTTCTCAAGTCCCTTCTGCTTCTTGATGTATAACCCTATGCAACTCCCAACTCAAATTGAAGATGGTCAGTGGTAGAGAACTCACTACTTCTCAAGGCTACCCAGTTCATTTCTGAACAACTTTATTAAAATAGAGTTTAAAAATTTACAAGACTATCACACTTGGAACTTGTCACAATATTTCAGTGATCAGAAAACAGAAATTCATTGTAACATAATAGTACTCATGAAATGGAAAAAGGTATAGTGAAAGGAAGGGCTCCAGCCAGTTCATCGGAAGACATGAACAAGAATAGCGTAGGCTCAGGAACAGGGTATGCAATCTACATCAGTGCAAGGATTGTCTACTTTAGTGAGTCCACAGATCCAATTTAGACAGAAGAAAGTTTCAGACTCATAACTGTAGTCATTACAAAGTTTTAAACAGTTGGAAAGCACAAGTTGATTAAAAACCTTAGTAACTCACTATCTAGTTCAGCTCCCTTTGAACTAAAAGTAATAAATCATTTAAATAGACAGGGCATTCGTTTATGACTAATTTATATATGTAGAATCCAGCACGTCTGCCTAAAGGACTTTTAAAAAAAACTATTTCTGCTTTTTTTCCCTTATAGTTGCATTTTTGCTGTTAGTCCCCCCAAAATCCAAATCCAAGTATGTGATAAACTCTTAGAAATTAAAATTTAATTAGCTTACACAGACACTGTGCCAGCTTTTCAGCATATTTACTCAAACCTCACATTAATTTTTCATGAGCACAAAATGGAATATCTTTGAAACTTTGGCACTCAGCATATGCAGCTGTCTGGGGGTTAAATTGGATAACTTTGTCACGGTGACTTAGTTAAGGCTTTTAGTTGTTTTATAAAAATTCTGGGGAGGGGGATGGTTCTTTTGTTACTTTATGCCAGATGTTTTAGCTCCCTTTTGTCAGCTTGATTTTAAACTGCAAATACATGACTAAAGTGCAAAAGCTGAACTATACAACCAACAGAGTTGGCAAGGCTGAATCTTTGTTGCCACCAAGACCCTTTTTCTTTGAACAAATGCATTATTTTGTGCAGCATTTTGTCATCCTGTAAATGTTGTAAGAAGACATAGCAGGCAGTTTTCTGCCTTTGAATTTCAGATTGTTTGTCAAACATCCTTATTTTCAATTCTGAAGATGCTACTTCTGTACCTCCCCCACACCGTTCCTCCCTACAGAGGACACAGAGAATTAATTTTAAATGGAGCCAGGAAACTACTTTTGGATTGACCAAAACATCCTGGGTGTTGCAATTCATGTGGAAGTTACCTTTTTAATTATACAGAAGGACAGGAAGAAAATAGAGTTACTTGGCATCAGAAATCATATGATTAAAATGCAAGAAACAGAAGGGATTGTTGAGGATCCTCTCATCCACTCCCCTTGGCTTTCAGACAAGGAAACTGAGGCGTATAGAATTGGGTATATTGTGTCCTTTCAGGTTTGAAGGGGAAAAAAGAACTAACACACTGTAGCGGCAACCACACTGGCATACCCAGCATGGCTGCTAGCATAGGTTCCTAGATCTGCCTGACTAGGAAAGATGGCTGTTTAAGGGGTCAACAATCTTTTTTAATCACATTCACTAGTTCAGGGGAAAAGTCAGCATCCTGAACTTAAGAGAAAATACAAGCAGAGAAATAAAGACCAACAGACAGGGCTCTGACTGCCTGAATCAACTATATACTTTACATACATCCCTGGATGGAGAGAGTCTTTACATCTGAGCAGTTGGGAGTTCTGAACATATGGTCTCTCAGAATCTTGACCAGAGAATCACAAGATGCTTCTCATAAGTGAGTCCCCAAAGCAAAATATTAACTCAGAGTATATACATATACACACACACACACACACATACATATACATACATGTATATATGTGTATACACACACACACACACACACACACACACACACTTCTCAGAGCCAGAAGGCATCACAACCCTCATGAGTCAGTGCCCAATTAGAAATTAGCAAAAGGTGTGAAAGCCTTCCTAACAAGCAAGCCTCCCCCAAGCATGCTTCCCTTAATGGGCTCCACAAGAGGCCTATTAATGGGTGGGGAAGGTCTTAAATTCCATTAACATTACACATATCCAGGCTAATTTTTATACCTTAGGATCCCAATAATAAATTCACCCATTAAACCCTACCTATCTGTGTGCCAAAAAGAGCTATAACAGAGAAAATGTTTTATCATGAGACCTGAGCAGTGGTTTGACAGGCCTCAAGCCACAGGTTTTCTTCTGGGCAATAACTGTGTCCCATTAGGACTATTAACTTTTTAAAAAACATCCTCCTTCCATAAGCTCTGAAAGAGAAACCTATTTCTTTTACACATAATAATGCAAAAGAGAAGCATTGTGGCAGAGTAGAAAAAGTGGTGGATTCAATGGTAGAAAAAGTGGAACCCCACTTCTGTCATTCATTCTCTGTGACCATAAAGGAATCACTTGATTTGTCTGAGCTCAGTTTTATCATTTGATGAATGGAAATGAAAATACCTGAGAACCAACCTCAGGAAAGTGGTTGTTGTAAGGTTCAGTTGAGAGAATATATATATATAGTACATTTCTAAAACCTTAAAACAATATAAAAAGGTCTGATGATGATGATGTTGATGTTCAGCCATTTTTCAGCGTGTCTGACTCTTTGTGACCCCCATATGGGGTTTTCTAGGCAAGAATGCTGGAATGTTTTGCTATTTCCTTCTTCAGCTCATTTCACAGATAAAGAAACTGAGGCAAACAGGATTAGGTGGCTTTCTCAGGTCATGCAACTAGTAAATATCTGAATCTGTATTTGAACTCATTAAAATGACTCTTTCTGACTCCAAGGCCAGCATTCTATCCACTGGACCACTTAGCTGCTGCCGCTGCTGCTTAATTACCCTCAGAATATATCTTAGGAGAGTGATTGGGTTTTTTTTTTGACTTGTTTATTTACTTTTAATTTACAAGATTCGGTTCCACATTCACTTCAGTTTCAGATTTTCTCCCTTCCCTTCCTCTCCCCCTCCCCCCCTGGTGGCATAATCATGTATAGGATCTGCAAATATTTTCACATTGTACAATAGTTTGGTTATATAGAAGGCTTGTAACCAATGAGTGATCACTGGGAAAAGAAAAAAGAAAGCAAAACCAGACAAGAAAGAGAACAAAAGATTGTTTTGCTTCAGTCTCCATTTAAACTATAGTCTTTCTATATCTTTCTCTGAGTTTAGATATCTCCTTCCATCCTGAGGCTTGTAGAGTTGTCTTTAGCTGTGTGTTGTTGAGGATAGTCCAGTTTATCAAGGTTGGTCATCATATGTACGATGTGTCTGTGATTATGTACAGGTTTTGCCTGGTTCTGCTCTTCTCACTTAGCATCAGTCCATATAAGCCTCTCC
>CM053582.1:280588819-280672238 GCA_028627135.1 Pseudochirops cupreus | reverse complement strand
TTTGTCATCTTAGCCAATCTGACTGGTGAGATGTGGTACCTCAAAGTTGTTTTGATTTGCATTTCTCTAATCAATAGTAATTTAGAGCATTTTTCCATATGCTTAAAGATATCTTTAATTTCTGCTTCTGAAAATTGCCTGTTCATTCATAAATTGACCATTTATCAATTGGGGAATGTTAGGAGAGTGATTGTTGTAAGGATCAGTCGAGAGAATGTATATGAATCACAGTCACTTTGCAAACTTTAACACACTATAAAAATGTCAGATGATGATGTTAATGATATTAGCATGTGATAGAGATACCAGTAAATGGTCAAAATTGAAAAGAAGCACCAACTGATTGTGTGGTGCCCTCAAACAAGGCTTGGCACATAGTAAACATTGAATAAATACTTGCAGAATGTCTAAACGGTCTTATTTTTTTGCCAACGCCCAGGTTGTAACGAGAGGGCAACGTTCTAATGTTAGGATTTTTCTCTTTCCCCCAGAATTTGATGGATAATTCCATACACTGGTAGCTTAAACGTAAGCTAATATAAAAGGGGATTTAGCTACGTGAAGTGCTTACAAATTCTTTCCTATATTGAATTTCTTTGTTAGTGGAGGCAAAAATTGCCTGGAGCAGAAGAAAATGCTGTGCCAATTTTCTATTTAGACATAAGGCAGGGAGTCTTTCAAATAAATGAAAATGGTCAGGTGGTGGCTATTTGTAAATAATGAACTGAATTTATGCTCAGTTCCTAAAGTAATCACCTGCTGTGACTTCACGCAGTTCTATTGTGAGTGTGCACACATGCTTGTGGAAAATGCCAATGAATGGTTTTAAACATTTACATCGATTTTGGACAAGCTTTTTATCAAACGAATTACTTCTCTAACTAGCAGCTCATAACCTCTAAAAGACAGTAGAGAGTTTGAAACTGGAATCTCTGGGAATTTCATAATTCATTTTGATTCATCAAAGGGTTGCTGAGCCCCATCCTAGGCCATCAGGCTCTGTGCTAGGTGCTGGGGATACAAAGATGAAAATCAATACTGTCCCTACCCACAGAAAACCTGCAGTCTAGCAGCGAATGAAATGTACATGCAAATGCCTGTATTGCATGCTAGAAAATTATAACATGATGGGATAATGAAAAAATGTCCCTAGAGCTGATTTTTTTAAAATTATTTTTTAGTTTTCGGCATTCACTTTTATAAGATTTTGAGTTCTAAAATTTCCCTCTTTCTCCACTCTTGTCTCCCCAAGGCACTATAATCTGATATAGGCTATACAAGTACAATCATATTAAACATTTCCACATTAGTCATGTGTGAAAGAGGAATCAGAAAAGAAAGGGAAAAACCATGAGAAGGAAAAAATAGAAAATAGTATGTTTCCATCTGCATTCAGACTCCATAGTTCTTTGTCTGGATGTGGATAGCATTTTCCATTATGAGTCTTTTGAAACTGACTTAGATCATTGTATTACTGAGAAGAACCATGTCTATCAAAGTTAATCATTGAATATGTTGCTCTTGCTTTGTACATTGTTCTCCTGGTTCTGCTCACTTCACTCAGCATTAGTTCATGTAAGTCTTTCCAGGTTTTTCTGAAATCTACCTGCTGATCATTTCGTATTCCATTATGTTCATAAACAAGGGAATCACAACTTGTTCAGCCATTCACCAGTTGATGAGCATCCTCTCAATTTCCAATTCTTTGCCTCCGCAAAAAGGGCAGCTATAAATATTTTCTTACATGTGGATCCTTTCCCCTTTTTTTATGATTTCTTTGGGATACAGACCTAGTAGTGGTATTGCTGGATCAAAGGTATGCACAGTTTTATAGCCCTTCAGGCATAGGTCCAAATTGGAGAGCTGGATTTTGAATGAAAATGATTCACTTCAGTTCAACAAGCATTTATTGGAAGGGTGTCAACTGGTGGACATTCAAAAGAAGGCACATTTTGGTCACAGATGAAATAGTGGGACAAAATTAAATTAAGGAACAAATATAGTCCAGCCAGTCAACAAGCATTTATTGATCTCTTTCTAAGCCCTGTGCTAAGCCCTAGGGATGCAAAGAAAGTAAAAAAAAAAAACAGCCTTTCCCTCAAGTTACCCCCATTCTAATGGGGGGTATGATATGTAAATAACTTTGTGTGTGCAAATAACTGTTCACAATTTATGAAGTATACAAAGGAAGCACCATGACATGAGACTGGGAGGAAGGCACCAGGTCTCGAAAAGCCCTGAAAACCAGGCCAAGGAATTCATATTTTATCCTGAAGGCCATACATGCCCTCTGAAGGTTTTTGAAAAAGGGGATGAGGTGATTGATCAGACTCCTGCATTATTTACTCAGCCAGTGGTGAAAAAAAAAATGAATGCTAGAGTGAGGGAAAAAAACAACAACAACAAAGTTAGAAGCAGGGAGAAGAGTTAGGAGATCATTGTAATAATCTAAAAGAAGGGCCACATAGGCCCAAACTAGGGTAGTAGTAGTAAGTGTAGGAAGGATTGGAAAAATAGGGAACATGTTTTAGAGGAAGGATTCTGCCTTATTTCACCTGGAATTTTCAGGTTGCTTTTATTTAATCACTTTTCTCCATCTGAGTTCTGCTTCCTTCATTCGTTTTTTATCTGTTAGCAGCATTTGGCAACTTATTGTGCATGGGAGTAAGGGAGAGGGAAATTCAAAGATGCCTAAAGTTCCCATCCTGTTAGATGGGAAAAATGTTGGTACCTTCAGCAAAAATTGGAAGGTTATCAAGATGGACCGTGTTTTCCTTGGAAGATTTGTTTAATTTTGGATGTGCCAAGTTTGAAGTATTGACCAGATATTTACATAGAGCTCTACTGCAGGGAAGAGGAAATGAGGGATTAGGGCTCAGGGAGGAGGTCAGGACTTGACATACACATTTGAAAGTCTTCTCCAGAGAGGTGACAAACCTTTGTAGTGGATAAAATTTCAGTGGGAAGAGAATAGATAGAAGAGGGCTTTGCTGGATTCTCACATCAAGGTGATAAGAAAATGGAAAGAAACCAGTCATTGGTCACTTTGGTCAGTGAGGTGGGAGAAATGAGAAAGCAGTATCACGGAAACCACGAGAGGAGAGAGTACCAAGAAGTACAAATAGTCCTCAATATCAGATCAGTAAGAATGCCAAACCTGAGCTAAGTGCCGGTGATACAGAGAAAATCAGAAACACTCCCTACCCTCAAGAAGCTCTGATCCTAATGAAGAAGACCACACGTAAGTACCAAGATACACATAGAATAGATGGGAAAAAAATCTGAAAGGGAAGGCTCTAGACACTGGAGTGACCAGGAAAGTCCTATTGCAGAAGAAGGTATTTGAACTGAGAAGGAAACGACAGCAAGGTCAGGGAGAATGAAATTTGAGATGAGGCTGTATTTTAGATTTGGCAGTTAAGTCATTGGTTCACTGGTGACCCTTAGAAAGAACAGTTTTCAATAGAATGGTAAGACTGGAAGACTTTATGTAGATGGTAAGGAAATGAGAGGTATCAAGTGGAGACTCTTCATCTTAGAAAGTTTAGTAGCAAAATGGCCAAGAGACAGAGCAAGAATTATATCTTGAAGAATGGGATCTGGGTCAAGAGAAGGTTTTTTGTTTGTGATGATCTGACTGCATGGGGATACTGAAAAATGGGGGATGAAGCCAGATAAAGCCAAGAAGGACATGACTAATGGAATGATTGGATGGGTGATGTAATGAGTATTCCATTGGACATGGAGTCAGAAAAACCTGAGTTCAAATCCTGTCTCAGACGTATAATTTTGTGGTCCTGTTTAAGTCACTTAACCTCTCCTAGACTCTTGTCCTCATCCGTAAAATATGGATAATGCTGCCTACTTCACAGGGTTGTTATGAGAATCAGATGAGATTACATATGTAAAGTGCTTTTCCAACCTTAAGATGCTCTATAAATGCTGGCTATTATTATTATTAGGGCCTAGAAAACATGGGAGGGGATAGAAGGGGTCAGGCGAGGATGCTCACCTTATCCTCTCCACCATGAAAATAGGATAGAAAACACAAGGAAGTTTTGAGGTATAGGGGTAGAAAGATGAAGACTAGGGTAAATCTCCTGGATTACACATTGCAGTAAAAGTTAAGGTCATCTGTTAAAAGGAAGGAGAATAGATTTTGGGACTGGGCATCTTCAGGTTTAGAACAGCTGTTATGGAGGATATGACAGGGAGTTAGTGATACACTTAGAGTGGACCCTGTCAACATTGCCCAGAGACATCCTGTAGCACTGCTGTTCTCTGGAGTAGAAGGGAAGAAAGTAGATAAAAGAAGTGATCTAAGGTTGGTATCATTAGGGTAGGAATCATTAAATCCTTAGAAGGCTAAGGATTCAACAGGGAAACAAAGGTATATCATTGAAATGCCTCACCATAGGTTCAAAACTGTCAAAGGTAGATGGAAAGAAGATCCAAGAAGGCACACTACTTTAGGACGTTTAGGAGGTGTATGAGATGTGAAGACTGCAGGTTTTGGTAAGAGAAGAAAACACTAAAAAAAAAAAAATAGAGATTTTGGAGATTGAGTCGCTTCCTGGATGGTGAGCTCAGTCGAGGGAATGGAAGTCATAGTTGGCTGAACAGGTTAAGAGGTTGAGAGATGTTGGGAGGGTCATCAGTTTGAACATTGTTATTATCATCAGGGATGATGAGGGGAGAGAAGGGAGAGAAGAAAGTAAGCTGGGTCCTGAAGTCACTGAGGAAAGTGAGAGAGCATCCTGAAGGTTATGATAGCAACAAGCATCTGTAGAAAAAAGGTATAGTAAACCTTCAAAGGAGCAGTATTTGTTGAGTAATGAGCTTCATCTGCTGTACAGTAACAGATGTATATTATTGTGGTTCAAATGTGGTTTAGATGTAACACTCAGCAGGAGTAAGAGGTCTTTTGTGTTCAGTCAATTGAGGCTGTACATTTAGGGTGTTACACATGTGCGTGTGCACAAACACACACACACACACACACACACACACACACACACACTCCCTTGTAAGTATTGAAAATGCAGAATAGACAGATTAGGCCAGCAGCCCATGGCACATGTGAATACCATTCTTTAATTTGTAGCCACAGCTGTTGTTTGCAGAGATCGTTGCTTTTGGCACTTCTCACTTTTTAACCCTCTATCGACTGAAATTCAGTCTTTGTTCTGAAAAACCCAGCCGATTACTAATTGCTGATGGTCTCTGTGTTTCTTTTGCAGTTCATAATTACGCTGCATTGCTGGGGGTTATGATATAGTGAGTCTCAAAATATTGCTGGTACCTACTCTAACTTGAACTCATTCATGCTGCAAGTTTGAATATGCTACTTTTCATGTTTGGAGTTGCCAACTTATGGCATACGTGGTACAAAAGATGACTTTTTTCAGTGGTGGGTGTGGTTGGCATTGGAGATCCCTAAAAACCTTTCCCTTAAAGCTCTGTTGCTCTCAGGGCTCATTGCTCTTGTCATGTCTGGATGACAAGAACATACTCATTGTTTATCCCTTAGGGTCCTCTGGTCTCTACAGATTTACCCTTTATAAAGAGTTGAGATGGAGCCTTATATTTATGATTGTAAATTCTTGTTTAGACCTGACCCTATGTAGAAGTCTGTCTGGCACACCATACCCAAATGTGGGAACCGATCCTGGCCATCAGTATCTTTGGTTATATGGTCTGAATGAGATAAAATAGAAAGTGAAGGACAAAGGAGAAAAACATGCAGAATTTGAAAGAAAGGTGATCGATGTTCTGTCATTTTCCTCTTTTTTCTTCAGATCTCTTAGAAAAGTCCCGTGTTGTTAAGCAGCCAAGAGGCGAAAGAAACTTCCACATTTTCTATCAGCTCCTGTCGGGAGCCTCTGAAGATCTGCTTCGTGAGTATTTGTCTTCTTAGTGAAGCTGCCACAGTTAGCAGTCACCTTGAGAGTGTCCATGAGTTCCACCTACTTTCTTATTTCCATTGAATTTTCACGTGCAGGAGAAGCCTACAGCATCTCAAGTGGGCTCACTTTGTTGCCACTGAATTACTGTAAGGACGAGGAGGTGGTAGAATGAGTGAGGGGGAGGCATCATGGAAATAAGTTGAACCCAAGCTCCTTATTGACAGTACCCTCTGTTTGTGTTTGTGACCCATTAGAAAAGCTCAGACTGGAGCGAGATTTCAGCAGATATAACTACTTGAGCCTGGACTCTGCCAAGGTGAATGGAGTGGATGATGCAGCAAATTTCAGAACAGTTAGGGTAAGTCCTTGTCTATAATGATAGATATCTCCATCTGGCATCTCTGAGACTGACTTTGGTGATGTATATGGAAAACCCAGCTTGTTTCCTAAGATACAAACTTCTAGGGTGGCAAGTTGTTATAAGAATGCTTCAACTTAAAAAAAATATATTTATTTTTGCCTAGATTGATGATTTCATTACCAGTGGTGATAGAATTGGTGAAATTTATCCTCCCTCTACCATGCAAGTTAGCAACTCTTCTGTAACTTATAGTTTTAAAGAGCTTCCTGAGGAACTGAGAAGTTAAGGAACTTGCTGTAGTCATTCATATAGATTTTGTCAGAGACTAGACTCGAACTCAGGACTTTCTGGTTTTAAGTCTTTTCATCTATCTACTGCCATGCTGCCCCTCTCTTTCTTGCTTTGTTAGCTCAGATAATTTCCATGCTGTAAGGGTAGCGTTTCAGTGGCATTATCACTATAAAAAGGGAGTAAGACATTTCCTTCTTAAATTACCCTGAGGTTCTGATCTTTGGGAACTATTGAGCATTGAATCATAGGCTCAGTTATTGATTTAGAGTTGGAAGGGACCTTTAAGGCCACAAAGTCCAACCCTCTCATCTTACAGATGAAGTTAAGTCAGAGAGAAGTTAACTGAATTACTTAGGTGTCAGGGGCAGAAACTCAACCCAAAATTCGTTGGACTCAAAAGTCCAACACTTTTTCTACTATGCTTTAGTTCCATGTTTTCACAATCAAAATTGAGTGATTCATTTCTAAGTATATGAGTATGCTTGGAGTATACAAGAGTGTATGAGAGAGATTTTATGAAGGTAGAAATGACAAGACTTGGCAACAGATTGGATATGGGAGTGGGGTGGGTAAGAGTGTTCAGTGGAGAATGATATCTCCATTGTGAGTTATTGGGAGGATGATGGTGCTGTCAACAGAAATAGAAAAGTTTGGAAAGATCATATTTTTCCATTGCTTTTGCCCCTAATGTGTATTTCTTTTCTGGAATTGATTTTTAGAAACAATTCTCTTTAGTTAACAAAATTTACATGTTTCCTTTTCTCAGAATGCCATGCAGATTGTGGGCTTTATGGATCATGAAGCCCAGTCTGTCTTGGAAGTAATAGCAGCAGTGTTAAAACTGGGGAACATAGAGTTCAAGCCTGAATCTCGAGTGAATGGCTTAGATGAAAGCAAAATCAAAGATAAAAATGGTAAGTCGGTGAACTTTTGTGTGGCAAGTTTGCTTTGAACTTCTGCCCAGTTTTAAGTCTCAGACAAGAAATTTACCTATATTTTTCAGTAGCTCCATCTGAATGTTATTTCACATGGTATTTAAGCTACGCCTAAATGTAATCCAAAGTAAATTCAGAGCGTCATGAATGCTTGGAGAAAAGTCAGTTGGCATGAATTGGTAGTAGAAGGTGATGGAAAAAAAGATTAAAATTCTTATGATGAATTCTTAGAGTGTGCTTTGCAATGCACCAAGTCATATTATAGGTTTTTTGTTTTTGTTTAGTTTTGTTTCTTTTTTTTTTCCCTCCACAGAGCTGAAGGAAATTTGTGAGTTGACTGGCATCGATCAGTCAGTCCTTGAAAGGGCTTTCAGCTTCCGAACAGTTGAAGCCAAACAGGAGAAAGTTTCAACAACACTAAATGTGGCTCAGGTAAAATCCCAAATCCCAACTGGATTCCCTTGTTGTCTGAGTAAAGAGAATGGTTTCCCTGCCCCTTTTTACTTTAATTTTCATGAACATGGAGGACATGCATGTCCAGCAGCAAATACAGTCCAATATAGTAGTCACCGTAGTCTTTATATATGGTGTCAGTTTTATTTATGTGTTTGTTTAAGCAAAATCTTATTTAAATCAGCTTTGCATTTCATTTTTTTCTAGCTTAATCAGACCAAGAACTGTAAGCATGACTTTAGTTTTCTCTTACAAAAGGGATGTTAAAGTGAATATTTCCTTTATGTGCTACTGAGCTTTTTTTTCTCACAGTGAGATTGGCACTACTAACAGCATATTTAAGTGGTTTTTTTCTTTCTTTCTTTCTAACAATGGTAGTAATAATAATGATATTCTGTACACTTTTTTGTGTTTTAGAGTGCATTCACATGCATGATATAATTTGATCTTCATTTTGTTCAAAATAGGGACTGTAGGTATTCTAACCCCCATTTTTAAAATGAAGGAAACTAAGATCCAGGTTGTGTCTCTTGCCCAGTTTCTCCCTGGTCAGCAGACTAGAGCAGAGCAGAGCTAGGCCCAGGGTTTCCTGTCTCTCCATTACTACACAATGCATTTGCTTAGTCCCTGCATATCCTTTAGTCCCATCCCTGTCAGACTAGTGGAATGCGGGGTGGGGTTCAGCTGCTTGCCTCCATTTGTCAGTCTTCTACATACTTTCCTGTTATATACCTGCAGTAAAGGTAGATTCAGATCATGAGCTTCATACAATTCTGTATTCCTTACAAAGGTAAATACTCATTTTTAGGGCCCCCCCCAAACACATACTGAGGTCTTCAACTTTGTATGAATTAGAGCAGGGGGTTGTCTAACAACCCCCAAAAAATGTCAGCAACATATTTTCCATTTAAAAAAGGTTGGCTATTTCTTACGTTAGAAGAGTTATTTTTTTTTATTGTAGTTTGTACTGTGTTTCTTACTGGGTGAATTCAGCTTATAGTTACATTTTTCTTATAGGATCATGAAATTAGAGCTTGAAGGGATATTTCCCCTCTTTATTTCTGGTATGAAATAGTTAATAGAGTTGGAAGGAAGGTAGCTCAGTCTTGAGCCAGACCAGCTTTATTTGAAAAAAATCAGTTTTAGTGATCTTTTTTTTTTTAATGTGTAATGAGCATTTAAAAAAATAAATGTTTCTGTCAATCCTTTCATGTTAAATGGAGGCTTTCTTCTCTTTCTCCTCCCCCCACCCAATGAGTAAGGAGTTGGATTTATTAACTTTTCCTCATAGCTTACATTCTTCTAAACTACTATCATTTTTAATGTCCCATAGCTTTCACTCCCTGAAGTAGTCAGATCTTTTCTTTGATACAGTGACTCATACGGAATTAGAATTTCAAACATTGTATGATATTGAGCAATAGTCCAGCCTCTTCTGACCCACTCTCAAGGCTGGAACCTTGAGGCTCTTTACAATAATTTCCCAATAAGCACCCTCTACTCATTATTTCCTGGTTGTCACTTTAGCCCTTGTCAGATAAGTGGACTTTCCCTTTCTCAGACTTCTTCCTTTCCCTCCATTTAACACTTTTCCTTCCGTACTCTCTTCGTCCCAAGTCTGTGACCTCTCTGCCAGTCAAGAGCTGCAAATATTCTCTGTTTAACACAAAAACTGATAGTAAAATCCTCCTGCCAAACACTGGTTTAAGGAAAGCAGTGACTTCACCATAGGAAGCATTTAACTGATTGTATATGTGTGTGTATGTACACACACACACACACACACACACACACACACTCAGTCACTTTCACACTTGTACATGAAACAGAAATAGGAGACCCAAATAAGTTGGAAGCTTTCCTGCAGATATTTCCCCAAACTTATTGCCCCAAAACTCTTTTCTCTTAGTTTTTGCTTTCTTAAAATATCTTTACCCTTTACAGTTACTTTATGTAGTTCTTTCTGTTCCTCTTATATGCTCCAGTGTTTTTAACATATGTCACCTTAGGTCTCAGGTTCTATAGCCCTACACCTTAGCATGACTGAGCTTTTCTTCTGTGAAGACCCAGTTCTGATTCTGACAGCTGTGTCCTACAAGGCCCATTCTATTTGGCCTTGATCGAATAATCAGGATTGATGCTTTTAAAAACACTTTTGCACCTATTCTCCTCATAACAACAGTGAAAGATAGGCAAGGCAGATATTAGCCCCATTCTCCTGACGTTGTCCTGACGTTGAAGGAAAGCGATTAGCGTGGCACATGTGAAGGCTGGTGAGATGACTGACTTGACTGGAGTAGAGATCTGGAGTGTCAGCCAGGAAATATTGACATCGGTAGTATGATGAGTACTTCCTGGTTCCCCCATTGGAATATCAGTTTGCCATCGGTAGGTCACCCGTTTGATACCCATGATAGGTTACAGAATTGTTCTAACCTCGTAGAAGAGTTCCAGTACTTTTCATGTAGGCTGCTTTCTTTCCCTATCTTAGACATTTAATCGATTGATCTACTCTCTAGACTTTCTCAGCTGCGGAATATAGAATTTCTTTTGCAGAAAACCAAAAATGCCTTGTATTTGGGGAAATTTGTAAAACTTTAAACCATAGAAAATAAGGAAACTGAGTACGTATAAAATAGGCCTGATTTTCCTTTTTTTCTGTTATTGACCTTTGAAACTTAGTCATAATAGCAACAACAGGAAAGGACTTATAATGCTGTAAGCTTTGCAAAATGCTGTACATGTGTCATTTGAGTTTCACAACAAACTTGTGATATAGGTGTTTCAGAAACTAAGGCTGAGAAAGTCTGTGACTTGCCTAGGGTCACATAGCTAGTCAGTGTGTGAGGCAAGATTTGAACCCAAATCTATCTGACTCCAGGTCCAGCATGCTAACTCATTGTACCTACTACCTTCCTAATCTTAGCATCAAAACTACAAACAGTAGTAAAGGCTTATTTTGACAAAGAAACAAAACCAAGACTCTTATGAGTTTAGGAGATAGTCTTCAGGTATACACGTAGAGCTAGAGTAGAGCTAGGAAAGACTAGTAGGAGTAGGAAACTGCTATAGGAATCTGTGCTTGGTTCCTAAAAAAGTTTGGGGAAAAAAATCATTGAAATTCCTTTAAAATGTTTCTAGTGGGTGTATGTGTCTATGTGTTTGTTTTGCTTACTTATTTTTCATTCATTTTTTCTTTCTCCACTAGAGTGAAACAGCTTTCATCTCTTCCTGTTTTCTTTTGATTTTGTTTTCTATGGATAGTGTTGGATCCTCTGAAGAAAGCTTTGTCTCACAATTATATACTGGACCTTTGATGCATCTACTATGTTTTTTATAGTCCAGTAAAGGTTTCTATATACGACTAATATATAGTGCATTACATAGTAGCATATATAAATGTTAGCCATTTTTATTATTTCAGCATTTAAAAGGGTTTTAGGACCTAGAGATGTGACCTAGGTTAAGGTCAGGTCCAGGGAACCTACTTTCTCTTACTGGAGCTACTACTAAGCAATTCATTCATTCAACAAGCATTTATGAAGTGCCCATTGTATTCTTGTCACTGTGGTAGGCACTGGGAATACAAAGTGGAAAAAAGTTGGAACCCTTGCCTTCAGGGGGCTTACATTCTATTTGGGGAAAGCATTATGAGCACAGATAAATAAAATCAAGTTATATACAAAGTAAATTTAAAATAATTTCCTTGGGGAAGGCACTGGTGATTGGAGAATTGGAGAGGGGGTCAGGATGGGTTTCCTATGGGAGTTGTCACTTCATCTGAGCTTTGGAGGAAGCTGGGGATTCTCTGAGGCAGGGGTGAAGAGGAATAGAGTCCATTCCAGGTGTGGAGGTCAGCCCAGGCAGAGGTGTGGGGATGGGATTTGAAATATCTTCTGCAGAGAATATTATGCAGACTGGCTTGACTGGAATGTAAAGTACACGAAGGAAAGTAAATGTGTGATCAGCCTAGAAAAATAGAATGGAGATTGTGAATGGGTTTTTAAAGCCAAATGGAGGTCTTCATACTTTGTTTTAAAGCAGTGGTTCTTAATCTTTTTTTGTGTTGTGGATCCCTTTGTCAGTCTGGTGAGGCCTGTGGACCTCTTCTTAGAATAGTTTTAAAATAATTGATGGAAAGGGTGTGTGTGTGTGTGTGTGTGTGTGTGTGTGTGTGCGTGCGTGTGTGTGTGTGTGTGTGTGTGTGTGTGTGTGTGTATTCCCATCCAAGTATGTGGATTTCATGAAATCTGTCCATGGGCCTCTTTCTAGAAGCAAAAGAGAAATACTAAAATTTCTTGAACAGAGGATAACATGGTCGCACTTGTGCTTTAGGAATATTTTTTTGGTACCTATGTGGAGAGTGGATTACAGAAGAGAGACTGGGGACAGAGAAACCGGTTAGGAGGCTGGTCCAGGCTAGAGGTAATGAGGGCCTGAACTAGGGCAGTTATCTTAGGGATGGAGAGAAGGGGAAACTGATGAAAGACATGTCAAGGCAGCAGAGACAGCGGGCAGCTTAGTGGTTAGAATGTAAGACCTGGAGTCAGGAAGACCTGAGTTTAACTCTTTCCTCAAATACTTACCAGCTGTGGCAACTGGGCAAGTCACTTAGCCTCTGCCAGACTCAGTTTCCTCATTTGTAAAGTGGGAATAATTATAGCACAGGGTTCTTGTGAGAATCAAATGAGATCATAGATGTAAAATGCTTTTCTAACCTTAAGATGTTAAATAAAGGTTTGCTGTTGCTGTTGCTGTTGCTGCTGCTACCACTACCACCACCATCACCACTACTACTACTGCTGCTGCGCTTCTGCTGCTGCTAATACATGGCATTTGACTAGGTTTAGTCAGGGAAGGAAGGGTAATTAGTAACCTCTTATAGTAGCGTTACATAATAATTAGAGTTCTTTCAGGCATTAGTAACTGAGAAAAACAGGGAAATGCTACATATGTTTACTTACGGTTTTTATGAAATAAAATAATCTTTAAAAATTTAAGTGACATAAATTAGTTAAGTTTATTGCTTACTTATTTACTGTGTACCCCCAGAACATGTCATAGAAACAAAAATTTCCAAGGACAAATGTTGCACCTTGTTACTGATAGAAACTCTGATTGTCCCCCTCTCTACACACGCGTACTTCAGCTCCCCACCTGTCTTCCAAGTTCTGTTCTGAAAGATCTTGCTGTTTGTTGGGTGTTACTACTGGGATGTTTTAGCACCTATTTAATTCCTATAGCTTGGCATGTGTTTAGCCCCTGGTTAGAATACAGGTATTAAGTACCTGGTTAGCTCCTCTCTGCTTGTCATAATGAGCTATCAAGTCAAAGTCTAGTCTTTCCTGGTATTAGCCTAACCCGAGTTCTAGGATGCAGGATGTGGTGGTTGTTACTTTAGATCTTTATTGTGCTCTGAAGAAGAGACCCATATTACTGTGTTTGCCTGAGCTATTGTTAATTCCCTCATTAAAGATCTCTTCATGCATCTGAAAGGAAATAAAGATCTTTTAAAGGGGCCAGATTCCTTCTGCCTAGTTGAAACAGTTAGAAATGGGATTTTTTTTCCTCATAATGCCTACGAAAATAGTGATTGTAATAATTATATATGTGTATTTTCAATAGGCTTATTATGCCCGAGATGCCCTGGCTAAGAACCTTTATAGCAGGTTGTTCTCCTGGCTGGTGAATCGAATCAATGAAAGCATCAAGGTAATAGCTGTATTTGAACATAAATAAATCTGTTATTATAACGATGGAAACTTTAAGGTACCAGTGGATTAAAAATTACTAATTATACCTTAAATAAATTAAACCTTTTTCTTCAGTGATCAGTAGCATTTAAAAAAATAATAATTTTGTAGAGATTGGTTTAAGGGAGACGTGTTTGGCATATGAATGAAAGCATTTATTAAACACTTGCCATACACCAATCACAGTTTTAGTAAATAGCTGAGTCGCATGCTCCTTTGCTTTTTCTTTTTGCATTTTAATATAAAAACATTCTAAAATAGCTATTATCAGCCATTATATTAAAATATCTCTGTGGAAATAAGCAATTGGTAAAAGAAGCAGTAGACTGAAGGGTTTTTAGAAAACTTGGATTTTGGCTCTTCCTGTTGCTAACCAGCTATGTGACCTTCAGCAAATCATTGAGCGTATTTGTACTTTTCTCAGTGAAATAAGGAGGGTAGGGAGTTTTATTCAGAGCCAAGAGTAGAGAAAAGTGAGAGAAGCAACCAGCTGCTTAGAGCACAGCAGGTAGAGAGAGGAGTGCAACTAACTCCACATTTTGTTATCATTGGCACGTTTTTTAATGCTACTAGGTCTCCTCTCCATGGCACATAGGAGGCATTTATCTAAAAGTCTTAAATTGTGGTGAAGGCTTAATGTCTTTGATATATAGTAATATGAGGTGCATGATTTTAAAACCTTTCATTGAATGTGCAGGTGTGTTGTTGAGTATCTCTCGTTTAGAGCCAGGAATCTAAGAGACCCTTCTAGATCTAAAATGCTATAAATCTGTTTTATTAAAGACTTTTATGTCACATGGACTGACTTACCTACTAATAAAATTTCTGGAAGATCATTGCTGATTTATAATCTTTTTTCATACACTCAACAAATTAAACTCATGTCCTTCATTACTGTTATATTCTTTTTAAAGAAAACCATGGGGTAATGAATTCACGTGATTTATCGCTAGACCTCATTTTTGCTTTGTTATTTTTATGGCAATGATTTATTTCATGCTGAAATTACAACTCTTGTTTCTTACTTAAGGCACAAACAAAAGTGAGAAAGAAGGTTATGGGAGTTTTGGACATTTACGGCTTTGAGATTTTTGAGGTAAGTTGACTGAGAATTAAATTATTTGGGGGTAGACTAGTGTCCATTGGCCTCAGGTCTGAGTATACCATGAACTTCATGCAGATTTAATGTCGGATTTTCCTAAAGTTGAGCACCACCATGTTGAATGCAATGTTGTTCTTAAACAGTTCGTTCTCAGAATAGCAAGTAAATTTTAAAAGCACAGATTCAAACTTTGTACTGTATATGTATAGCAAAGTTTGTGTGTTCATTTCTATAATTCATGGGAGAAGAAGGCAGTATGATCCTATGGAAAGAAGTTTGTCCAAAACTTGAAAAAGTAAGCCTAGATTTTAGTCCAGATCCTGCTATTAACAAGTTACATGCTATAGGGAAAGTCATCTAATATTTCTGAGCCTCCACTGCTTCATCTATTTAAAAAAAATGGGTTGTGTCATCTCTAAGATGAAGCTGTAGATGTGATTCTATAACGTGAGTTATGTTATAAAGGCTGAAATAATTTCTACTGTATGTATCAATATTCATCACTGACAAATAGACCAACATATGTGGAAAATATGGCAGTGCATAACACTGTCTCCTATTTGTTCATACAGAATTCAACATTGATAATACAGCAATAAGTATTTGATAAGAATAATTCAGTGTTATGTGACTAAATGTTAATAATTGCATGCAGATATGGGATAGCTAATTAAAGTCTAAGAACTCATATGTTCCTTGTTTAAAAAGAAATGAAGTAGATTAGAGTCTTTGTGTGTCCCTCAATGTCTCTTGTAACTTGAAAATAACCTTTTTTTTCCCCGTGGATTTGCCAGGTCCTACAGTTGTTTAAGCCCTGCACAGGGTCCCCAAAAGACCTCTTGAAGAGTAGATATTTTACATGTATTGATTACTAGAACCATGGAACAATTTGGAATGTCTGGAAATGTCAAGGCACTTCAGCCTAATACTTGTTTGAAAGGATTAGTTGAATGAAATGGACTTGGTCCTTGGCAGGAGTGAGGAAGAAGGCTCCTAAACTGGTATCTAGAACCTGCCCACTGGTGATGCTGTGTATTGTGATCACACTTGCCATCTCATTGATGTCCTGGGTCGGTCAGTTTGTCCAAAACTCCCTCTCCTCATTTGTAAAGTGAGTAGGTTGAACTAAATGATCTTTATGTTTTCTTCTAGCTCTGGAATTTTTGATTCTGTAAGGTTGGAAGGTATGCTAGAGCTACCTCATACAAGCAGCCAGTTGTTAAATTTTGAATGTGAGCATTTACAACTCATAAGTCGATAAATGATACACATCAGGGCTTGATTATTTGTTTTGTTGATTGTTTAGACCTGAGAAAGTGGAGAATATGTTCCTCTTGCTGATTAAACTTAGAATTCTGTATGTCAAGCATATACCCCTACCCCTGTGGTGAGCCAGTTGCTAAATATTTACAAGTCAGCTCCTTAATAGCATATCAAAGAGGTAGCACTGCAGAATAATCCCTCCTTAAGTTAGAGATCTGTCACCCACTAGTAGAGCTTTGTTTTGCAAAGGGCAGTCCAGCAATTCAATTCAAGAAACAATTACTATCATTCACATTGTAAGAGTAGAGAATTAGAGATACAGAGTTGGGATGCCTGCATCAGTCCCCCCCAGCAAAACCTTATACAGATCTTGGCCCTTTTCTAGCAAGACTTTGCTTCACTCCCACTAAATGGGAAGAATGAGAGAGGCGTTATGTTTCATATTTGGCAGAAA
Organism: Pseudochirops cupreus; assembly: GCA_028627135.1. Lineage (NCBI taxonomy): Eukaryota > Metazoa > Chordata > Mammalia > Diprotodontia > Pseudocheiridae > Pseudochirops > Pseudochirops cupreus. Next base: position 280,655,720 of record CM053582.1, on the reverse strand, counting down.
TAGAATTGCTCAGCCTGGCATACAGCTTTTCTGAATTTTGCCATTTTTTGATAACAGGGCAGATGGTGAGCAGAGTTCTCACTTGAAGCAAGTTAAAAGAAAGGACGAGCTTCCTGATGTTTTGAAAAACAAGGAAACTGGAAGAGATTTTCTTTGCTATCTCAGCACAGTATCTCTTAGATGATTTCTCAAATCCCTTCCAACTCTGGATTCTGTGACCTATATTCTAAACTAGCCAAAATTTAATTGGAGTTAGCTGGGGAGAATTTTCTTGGAGCACCCTATTATACAGCTTCATGATGGACACATTATGGTCTTTCGCTTAAATTTTGGTTTAACTGACTTTGTATCTACATCTAGTGAAAACAAATCTACATATGGAGAAATATATGGGCTTTGACCCAATGGTAGCTGTGTGCTCAGCTCCTTGACTGTGCCTGGCACAAAGTCGGCAATGAAGGAATATTTCTGAGTGATTGATCTGAGATTCAGGAAAACTCTTTTAGCTGAAACTGTGACAGTTTCATTCCTTTCAACTGAACTTTACCCTCATTACTTATGTTGTTGGTGGTAACTTTGACTTTAAGAAAGAACCAGGAGTAAGGAAGAAGACTACTCATTTTGTCATTTGGGATTGGAAGAAGAGAAGCTAGCTCTTTTTCCAAGGAGAGATTCCATTTGATCCAGAACGGTGGTCTGGGGCTCAGCTTCTTGACAGAATTAGTGCTTCAAATTCTAGTATAATAAGAGGATGATGGAATGAGAAACGTTTAAGCTCTGCTCTTAACAGGCTTAACTACTCAAACTTAGATGAGACTGCTTTATATATCTAGAGACCAGTATATTCATTTGTGTTAGGAGACAAATATAGCACAATGTGCTAGTGGTTTGTTGATCTCGTGATGTGGCCATTCCTCCTAGTGGCACAGCTTTGACATTGAGACATATCAGTGGAACAAACAGGCAGTGAAGTCATTCAGGCAGTGTAGACTTGGAGTCAGGAAGACTTGAGTTCAAATCCTGCTTCAGACACTTAACTAGCTATGTGACTACTGGGCAGATTTACTGAGCTCTGCCTTAGTTTCATTATCATCTGTTTTGTTATGTGAACTCTCTGCGGGGGTGGGGGGTGGGGGAGAAGGGCTACCCCACCCCTTCCACCTTTTTTTCTGGTCATACATTTCTTTGATTGACATCCTTCATATTATTTCTTCTGTAATTGCTTGTTTATAATGTGTTACAATCTAATCCCACCTATCCCATGCTTCCCCCATTGTGCTTGGGGTGACCCCCCAACTTCCCTCCTTTGGGGACTCTAGTATTGTGTAACTAGCAGCCATCTAGTATACAAGCATTTATTAAATACCTGCTGTTTGCCAAGCATTGTGATAACCCTTGGGAAGATACATGTTTTAGATAAAAACACAAGCCCTGTTCTTTAGAAGCATACAGTCTGGGAAGGGCTGTCCATACAGATAACTATTACCTGGTAAATCCGTTAGAGAAATGTTATGTGAGGTCTTGGAGGAAGGTTGTTACCCACTGGAGAGATCAGATAAACTTGTCTGGATAACTGAGGATTGGCTTCAATTGCCTGTTTGGGTGGGTGGTTCACTCAAGCGCCCAAATAACCTTCCTTATCTCAAGGTTATCTGTGTACTGGATTGAAGCATCTGAGGTTAGATATGTTTCAGGGATATTCTCTTTCAGTTACTGGTGACATCCCTTTCTCTGCTTCAGGAATATTTTTGTCCTGAGAACCCTGGTGTAGGGGAAGAAACACATTTGGGGTTTGAGGACCCGGGTACTGCTTCAGGATAAGTACCCAAGTGACCTTGGGGAAGTCACTGAACCTCTGTGGGTCTCACTTTCCTCATCTATAAAATGGGGGTGGGGGAGACTTGGACTAGATGGTATTCAAGGTATTTTCTTGCTCTAACCACGTGATCCTGGGAGCCTGTCTTCTGATTAGATGCAGAAGCATGGCTTTTCACCTGGGGCCGTCCTTTTCAGGACCTTAAGTTGCCATCTTAGAACTTCTGATGTCACCCTTTTCTTAGGTCTCTAACAGTGGTGGACTGTTAGTAAATGGGCCTGGGGTGAGGCTGGCATGTGACTCTCATTTTATTATTGCAAAACTACCTCAGGCAAAATACCAGCCTAGAAAACCCTGCAGCATAGAGATATGTGACTTGAGGAAGAACTGAACACTAACTGGCTGTGCATATGGGATTCTTTACAAAGACAAACTCTTAGTTTACTTACGCTGCATTTCTAAAGTCTTTGCTCATACTTCTCTGGGAAGACCTCCCCTCCACACTAAACTACCCTCAGTGTGTGAATTCCTTCCATTTTAGACCAATAGACATACTTTTTCCCAACATTGACAGGCTCTGTATATGTATATATGTGTGCCTATATATTATGTGTGTGCATGTGTATATCTATCTATCTATCTATCTATCTGTCTGTCTGTCTGGCTGTCTATTTGTCTATCTATCTATCTATTTTAAAGGACCAAATTTGGTTCTTCTGAATCAGAACTATGAGCTAAGGCTAAAAGCCATGTTGTTTACATAAAGCTCTTTAAAGACCATAAGGTCGATAAAAATTAATTGTCTTTCTTTGACTTCTCTGCTTCCCTTTTCCTTTTGTTCTTTGAGGAAAATTAAAATGTAAGTTTTTATAGTTGATTGCTCTGTGATTTGCCATTTTTATGCCTCCTCAGATTAAGCCTTCAGACATCTTGGTGCTCTGTCACGGGAGCAGGGGGGGTAGGGGATCCTCTGATTTCCTGTCAGGAAGTCCCAGGACAGATTTGGCTTGTTTCTTTCATCCTTTCTCTGAAATAAAAGTAGAGGATTTTTTTCATCTGTTCCATGTTTGTCTGAAGCCCCTACTAGCATCCTGGGCTCTTATACAGTGAAAAACTAGGAAACTTATAAAATTGAGTGAAGTAATTGAAAATCAGGAGAGGAAGGGGAAAGGGATAAGCATTTATGAAGTACCTACTGTGTGCCAGGCACAATGCTAAATGCTTTACAGATACTGCCTCGTTGATCTGATTTGAACTCCAGAAATGTTGTATATAAGGATTAAACAGATTGTAGACTCTGGTCTGTCATTTAAGAGCCTCCCCTCTATACTTTCACATACACTTCTGACCTCCTACACCCCCCAAAACTCACACTCCCTCAAGATTAAAAGCAGCTAGATGTGGTGCAGTAGATAGAGCACTGGGCCTGGAGTTAGGAAGACCTCAGTTCAAATCCCCCCTCAAAGATTGATTAGTTATATGGCCTTGGGCAAGTCACTTAACCTCAGTTTCCTAAACTTTAAAGAGTATGTGTGTGAAAGCATACAGGAAAACTTTTCTTGTTTGTTTTTCTTTGCAGATTTTATTATTCTGACTAATTCTGAATAGTCCAGCGCTGCTTTGGAATATTGTGAAATCTTTAAATTGGTTTTAGAATTAATTGCATTTTAATATATTGGTGTGGATTAGCCGTGTGCATGGGATATCACTGCAATTATTTATTTCTCGTTCTTTCTGCCAACAGTTGTCCCTGTGTCTGTTTTGTCTTGGTAGGTTAATACCTAGATATTTAGTACAATTTGCTATTGTTTACGTTTCTCTACCAATTTTCTCAGGTGTCTGTGAAACATAAAAATGCCATCTTTTTTTTTCATTGTTACCTCCGTGTCTGTCAAATTCAGTGTCTTTGTTGTATTGATCTGGTTTGCAATTTTTTTTGAGTGATTATTGATGTTGATTACATTCCATTAGTGGGGGATTTCAAAGAGTCCTACTGTTATTATTATTATTATTTTGCTTTTTGGAGGGAGAAGGCAGGGCAATTGGGGTTAAGTGACTTGCCCAAGGTCACATGGTAAGTAAATGTTAAGTGTCTGAGGTCAGATTTGAACTCAGGTCCTCCTGACTCCAGGGCTGGTGCTCTATTCACTGTACCACCTAGCCACTCCTGTTATTAATTGTTCTTAGAAGATTGTCTGTTCTTAGAAGATTGCTAACTTTTCCTTTATAAATTTAACTACTACTTGGAACAAAAATATTCAAAACTGATATGTTTTTGTTATCAAAGGCACCTTTGAGCGTAATATGCTTTAGTTTTCTAAATAGTTTGAATTAAACTTTGTCAGTTATCGTTTCTTCAGCTCCAGATTTTCTCAAGTAACCTGGTAAATTTTAGTTCAGCCTCTCAATTTCTTTCTGCTTACTTCTTTTTGACATTAAATTATAATGGTGGCAATAATCATGTCTCTTCCACTGAAAAGCATTTTAAAAAAATTAAAGGTTGACCCAATATGCTTCCCCTTTCTTGTCCCTTCCAGTTATTCCAGAATGAATTGTGTTGGAAAAGAATTGTGGTTGTTTAGTTTCAGATCATCTTATAGCCACTGGGTACTTCCTGCTGCCACTCAGGTCATTCACTTTTTGCCCCAGCCAGCTCTGCCAAAATGGCTCTGTCTGTCTGCCTAACATGTCAGAAGAAGCTTTGAGCAGATTGCTGTGTGTTTTCTACAGAACGTACTCTGCCTTATTACACACACACACACACACACACACACACACACACACACACAGAGCACTAGGGGACATTATTTCCTCCCCAACCTGCTGTTCACCCATCCTACAAAATAAACCTAGAACATCAGAAATACCTTTTATCATATACTCCCCAGTACAATACGAGATCCTTATAGGTAGGGAAGGTGTAAAGTCAATTTTGACTGGAATTTTAAGGACTTTAAGAGGAGGAATAGTATTAAAAAACATGGGAAAGGTGAGTTGACCTCATATAGTACTGAGCCTTGAATATCAGGGCTAAGCATTCATATTTCATTAGCTAAGCAGTAGGGAGTCACTGACAGTAGACACTTAGTCACCCAAAAGTTATAAACATGTAGGTGCTAAATAGTGGGACTTTGCACAGAAGACTGAAATAGAAATGAATCTCCTTTCTGCCTTATTATGAACATTACAGAAACTGGGTCAGTGTTTGGCTTGGTGTGACCTAGGAGAGGTATCTGGGGTTTTAGGAGTGATCTGGGGATATTGTGGAGAGCAGAGCTAAAACCAGAGGACTGGTGATAGTTCTGAGGACTAAGAAGAAAGGTTGGAAAGGAAAAGGCATCTCAGGCAGCAGCCATCAGAATAGGAAATTTCCAAACCTCACAGTTGAGTCAGGAGTGTCATTAGTCTTATATGGTGTTATAGGTGGTTAAGTCAAGAATAATCCTATATAGTAATAATATAGTATATAGCATAGTATAATAATACAGTATTCTGTATAGTAAAATTTAGTAACATATTATATAGTAAACTGGAATTTTGCTATGCCATTTAAAATGCGAAAGTAAATAAAGGTAGTTTGTCTTAGGTTTTATTTTAAGGGAGTTTAATTACTCTAGTACCAGAAGGACCTCACATTCCCATCACACCTATCCCAAGGCTAGAGCTATATAAATGGGCTCTAATATATGACATAAAATAGTCTAAATTTAGTGGGATGTAGGGTAGATGAATTGAGTGTGGCTCACCTTCTCCTAAAGACTTAATTTTCTTTTTATGTTCAGCCTTGAGGGATAAATTCAGAAGTGACTAGCAATTCCAGGTGTACAACTGAAGTAGAAATGGAAGAGGAAGGAGAAGAGGGGGAAGACTAAGGAAGAAATTAATGGAGCCAGCTGTCTCCCTAGTCTCTCCTGGGGGGCTTTGGGCCATGAGACAGAAAGGCTGGAAGGAAGTACCCTGCTCATGAATAACTTGGTTCTTTCATGTTCTCTGTTTGTTTATTATTTACAAAGATGACTTAGACCAGTTGATTGGAACTCATAGCTTTTCTAAAACTTCAGACAGTTGCATCTTAAAAAGGAAGAGAGAAACAATAAAAAACCTGATATTACTTAATGTTGTACAAATTAGAGGAAATAGGCATGTGCTAGATGGGACTGAAGATACCATGGTTACATTTTGCAGTACATTCCTGCTTTACATTGAAAAGTATGATTTAGAATAAAAATTCACCAGAATTTTGCAGATCAAATTGTTATGGATTGGATTCGTAAGTCTCATATCATATGTTTGAGGGGGTGTGTGTGTGTGTGTGTGTGTGTGTGTGTGTGTGTGTGTGTGTGTGTGTGTATTGGAGAGAGAGAGAAAAACACACACAGAGACAAAACTCACTTGGTATCTCCGTAATTCTAAAAAGGATAATAGTCAACTATGCTTCACATTGAGATGCTCAAAAGCCCAAAGAATACAATTGGTTATAATTTCTCTTCTTAGCAGGTACCCTGGAAGAAAAAAAAATTCCTTTTTGTTTAACTTCAGTTTTTATTTGTTTCATCTGAGGTGGAAAAGAAAACCTTTGCTCCTGAATTTCAGTGCATCTCACCTTCTTTGGTGGTGTCTGTTTACCTCTTCCTGAGGCTATTATTGCAGCTGGATGTGGGCTGTGTTGTGGGCCTGTGTCACACAGATTTCATTCATCCTAAGAGTAGAAGAACATTAACCCTCCTGTGTGGAGTCTACTTCAGGGCATCAAGACAGTCACTCAACATTGTTTCAGTTAAACCCATTTTTAAAAAAATTGGAAAGACCTGTCACAATAGGACCTTAGTGAATAGCACTGAGTGGGAAGGAGGACTCATTCTTACATGGTTGGTTGATCTATGACACCTACTCGCGTGTTCTGTGTAATATAGACTAAGTTTGAGATGTGTGTATTTGCATCTGTGAATAACTTTATCAACGACTGTTTTTGTTTCTGAAGTTCCTTATTCTTAAGAACTGACAGCATCTTATATAATTTGTCTTTTTTGCATCAGAATGCAGTAAGTATGACCTGTTTGCGGTGACGCTTTGTTGCATGCTATATGTTAATCTCTTCAGCTGTGTGAATTTTGCCGCAAATCGACCTTAGTGAAGCACGTGGCCATTAGGGCACGTTGACTCCCATAGGAATGAGTGTGTGTATGTACTTATAGAGATATATTTGAGTTTGAAGGGCAAATTTAATTTGCCTTTATCTTAATTATTTAATTGTTGTGGGTACTTTGTGCAGCTTTGGTCCTTGTTCCTAATCTGCGTGTGCATATTTCATATTCCTTGTTTTGTAGCTTAGCAACCAGAGCAGGTTATATTCTCATGTCTAAGAAAACTCATTGCCTCCCCCACCTCACTTAAAGCTTGTCAGCATAATAAGAGTATTGTAAGTAGCATCGTGGCTACTTCATGGAGACTTCCTGAATAGCGTCAAGGACTTTGTGGCTTATTGTATAAGATCCTGTAAATACATCTTCTGAATTAGCCAAATGTCTGTTCTCCCCATTAACCTTTTAGGGAATCCTTTTTTTTCTTAAGGCCACCCTTTTTACCACTTAAGAACTCTAAATGTTCTCTTATCAGAGAAGCAATAGTGTTATTAGGGTAGGGCTGATCACCGAAATAAATTCTCTGGGTACATAATTGAATTGTTCCATACTAAAACTTTTAAATACCCAGGAATTAGAAGCACTTTTAAAACTTTGTGGAAAAAAATTAATGTCAGGAAGAATACACTTTAAAGTATGTATATTTTGTAGTAAAAAGACTGCTGGATTTGGCACCAAAAGACCTAGGTTCAAGTGTCGGCTTTGTCCCTGAGCCTCAGTCTCCTTATCTGTAAAATTAGGAGGTTAGTATTAGATGATTTCCAGGATTCCTTCTTACTCTAAATCCTTTGATCCCATAAACCTGTGATTGTGTCCTTTTAAAATATTAAAAACGACTTTTACCTGTTTAGTTGACTAATTCAGTTAGTATTCAGGAGTATTTAGGATTTTTCTACCTTTCCTTTTTTTCTTCCTTAACACAGTCCAAATGGGATCACACTATATAATGTCATATTCATATCATTTGTGGCTTAGAGCTGAATATTTTCTGTCACCAACTCATCAGTTGTGACTAGAAATCCTGGACTGCCTGCCACAAGAAAAACAAGGTCAGGTGCTTTCTTCCAGGTACCAGATTCTAATTTCTTTCAGCACCTGCCCTTGTTCCTTTCCCATCTACCTCTCCAGTGTTCTAAGGTTCCTACCTTCATCCCTTCTTGTAATGAGGGAACCAGAGTTTCTGTTGTCAAGAAACTGGAAGTTCTGTGATGAACTCCCATTGTCACAGAGTGAGAGCAGATCCATAAACCCATGCTAACAAACCTGGGCCTGAGGAGATCAACTTAGTATGTGAGGGTTAGGTAGAGGAGGAGCACCTTACTGCCTTCTTGATTCCCATACCACCATACTCTCTAATGATCGCTCAGCAAAAAGGGAAGAAGCAGGTGATGCTGCTGCCTGAGTTGAGGTGGTTGTAGCTATCTCCACTGGGGAGACATTGGACCCGTTTAGGATGCCCCATAAGGATCTCAGTTCACCCATCTGCTGGTTCTGCATCCTTCATATATGAAAGCATAGAATGCCTATGGCATGATAACTTTAGGCCACATCATTATGAATCCCACTCTCTCTTTTCTGACCTTTAAAATAGAAAAAACAACAACAACAAAACCCAAGGTTCATATTTCTTCCACCCTGGTGCAAGACCAAAAGCTGACCTACATTCCTGCAAATGGCATCATTTGTGTGCCATTTTTTTTCTTTCAGTTCATTCAACCAACATTACTGTGTGCCTGCCAGGCCTAAGTTGCTGTCCTTTACCCCACTGTAGCTAAATCTAAAAAGCTTGTTCCTCATCAGCTGAACTGTCAGAGTGTGGGCGCTATAAATACACTGAGTTGTGCTTTGTGAAAAACCACGGCTACTTTTTTCTTCTACAGGACAACAGCTTTGAGCAATTCATTATTAACTATTGCAATGAAAAACTGCAGCAGATCTTCATCGAACTCACCCTCAAAGAAGAGCAAGAAGAGTACATCCGAGAAGTAATGTCCAGATACTTTAAAAATATTTTTTTTTCTTTTACCAGTACTGATAAATAATACAGGCATTTAAAACTGTTAATATTGGCTACGATCTGTTTAGTTGTACTATGTTTGAGACTACTGGACCATAAGACCTGGGTTTGAATTCTGGCTCTGTTCCTTATTAGCTGTGCCATTCAATGATTAAACTATGATTTTCAGTTTAAAACTAATACTCGTGCTGCCACCTGCCTTCGAGGGTTGTTGTGAGGAAAACGCTATATGAAGTGAGCTATTATTAATTTATTTATTATGTAGTACAATAGGAAGAGCTCATACAGAGAGCTCTGAAATAATGGAGTATTTGGAAAAGTATCCCAAAAACTTGCTTTTATTGGCTTGTTTCCTGAAGAAAAAAAATTTATTTTCTAAAAATACTTATTTCAGATCACTAATAGGTGTGATCTGTCAGGTGCTTTCAACCTTAGTTGAAAAAAGAGGAATATTTTGCTTCTCCTGTCCCTCATCTTCAATATTTATATATTTTCTAAGTATGAACATGTCTTAATTTGAAGAAATTTTCGAGTCCCCAGGACTTTTATTTCTCATTTTTCCAATTTATTTGCCGTATGCCTATTAAATAATACCATTATTGTGAGGGCAGTGTGGCTTAGTGGTTTCAAAGTCAGGAAGATGTAGGTTCAAGTCTTACCTTTTGACATATACTACCCAGTATCCCAAGTAACTGGCTAAGATGCTAAGTTATATAGCAGCTGCCAGTCTGTATTGGCAGAGGGAGTTTCCTCCCTAGAAGTGCCCTCTCCTAATGAAATCACAAGATCAGTCAAAAAAATCACCAGAAAAACTTTTCCATTATTATTTCTTCAGGTCCAATAAAAGTTGGTTATTTGTTCTCTTCAGCCTCGTTTGGTATTCACTTCCTTTGTGGATATGAATTTTACCCCCCTTCCTGACCCTGACCCCTCTCTATGTTGATTTTTCTAATGTGGTAGTTTTCCCCCAGTGAACTCCTAAAGCAAACCATCTACTTCTTTGCTTTGAGGATATATTATAAATATTTTGTCTTTGTTTTACAAGGAAATTATTACACTTTAGTAATATGTTTTAAGTGTCTGGCACCTTCTGGCAGCATAGACATTCTGTAAGCCAGATCCATTCCCTTCCTGTGTCATATCTTAAAGAAGATGGTGGAACTTAAAAACAACTTAAAATTGTTTTTACAGTTTGACTAGGATACTTCTACAAGTTACTGTAGTAGAGTGTATAAATTAAATTTCATCTCCTTGGAAGAAAAATAATTTTTTCTTTAAATTTAATTTAAGCTTAAAAATAAGTTTAATTATGTGAAGTTTTAATATACAAAGTGGAAATGGACTTTTATTTGATGATTGCAGTGATTGCATCTTGCATTTAAGTTTTGGCTGTACTGACCTGATAGTCAGAAAAGATTCATAGTTTTCCATGCCTTTAAAAAACAAAATAAAACAAAGCAGACAAAAAACCCTCTAATGTGCACTGTGGACTAGCATTGGGTCATTTCACATTTGAAGTAGTTATTAGTTATGTGGTTAATATTCTAAAATATTTGACCAACCTTGATTTTTTTAAAGTATATACTCATAAGATTGTATCTCTATTTAATTTTTTCTCATGTTTGAAAATCCAGAACAAAAAAAAAATCTCGAATCTCAGATACTTGGACTCTAATTCTGACTTATTTCCTTATAAACATTGTAAGTATACACAAAGCATTATTGACCCAAGGATTCTCAGTATAAATATTTGGCCCCTTGCCAATGAGAAGTGCATGGGAAATTGACACAGATTGGAGAATGGAATGGAAAGCAAGCCTGGAAACAGTTCAAGGGCATTCATTTTGGTTAGATAATGTCAGTGGTGGACCACTGCACCCAGATAAACATTTGGGGACCCAAAACCATGTTTATGGAACTGATTCTTTAAAGGTAACAAAATGAGGGGGATTTAAATACACGGAGATGAGCAAGATCTGCATTATTGATGGCATTTTTCATAGAGTCTACATACATGATGGCATTCTTTCTTTTTTTTTTTTAAAGGATATAGAATGGACTCACATTGACTATTTCAATAATGCTATAATTTGTGACCTCATAGAAAACGTGAGTACCTGATATACAACTTTCTGAAAATACCTTTGGTATAATAATGATTTTTAATTATAAATGGAAAGATATCATTGAGTTGAGTTTTACAGTTTTTGTTTTGACTACTTGATTGATCCTAGGAATTAGTGAATATTTATTTATTAAATACCAAGCTGGACTGTATCTGAATCCAAATAGGTTCTAGAAAATTCTTGAGGCTCCATAACAGACATTTATAACAAGGTGAATTGTTGGCTGTCATTTGCTTTGGCAAGCACTCCTTTCCAACACATCAAGTTTTTGAATACTCCTTACCTGCCTATTTGGAGGCTGGGCCAAATTCAAGACTCCCAAGATTGTGGACTCAGACCATAGTGAGTTACATCTGTTTGCTACATCTAACCTTTGGTTTCATGGTAGTTGCCAGGAATCCCTGCAAGGGATGTGTTAGTTCCAGGGTCCCCTTTCGAGCTTTTGCTCAGGAAATGGTGAAGTTCCAGGCAGAGTGTGGGAAGTGGTATCATCGCAGATAACTTCTACTTTCTCAGCCCCCCTTAGACCATTCACTTCTCCTGGGTATATACCCCAAAGCCCATCCAGAACCAGAATGGCCTTCTCAAGAAGGCTGTAGCCTGTGCCACATACTCACTGTAGGCCCAACCATGGATCCAGTGGCCATGGAATATGCCAGTTTTCTCAATCATTTTTACATCACTAAAACACATATTTACATCACTAAAAAACATATTTTATCTTACCCATATTGCTACCCAAAAACCATCCCTGGAGACCATCTCTCCCCACAAAACTTATACCACATAAAAACACATTAGTGTGTACAAACAGACTAGTGTATACACATCATTGTTAACCCTGTCAGATTTTTTACAATAAATAAAAGTTACCAAGATATAGTAGAACAGACTGGACCAAGCCAGGGGATCTTAACTCAGTCACATCAGCCTTAGAAGCCTTTCTAGGTACCTTATTCTTTCTGGGACTGGTTTCCTTATCTGCAAAATGGTGAGATTGAATCCCATGATGTGTAACATTCCTACCAGTTCTAAAATTCTCAAAACTTGAAGGGACTGTGATGTTGTAAAGTGTTAAGAATGTCAGCATGCTTATATGCAAAGGTAATCTATTTCCTAGGACACTAGAATGCAAAACCACCAGATGATATGGTTTAGGAAGCTTTCTGTGGCCATCTTGGGCTGCAGGAGTTCAAGAGTCTGGTTTCTTTCAGTGTTTTGTTGGAAAGGCTGTCCTAAAATAAAATGGCCTCTTTTGAAAGTTAGGGGGTTTCCCCTTCCGTACAGGTTTTCAGGTAAAAGCTGGATGGCTATTTAAAGAAAGCCTTTATGAGTTGACCTGTATGACCTCTGACATCTCTTCCAACTCTGAGGTTCTATGTTTCTATAGAAAACATTATGGGGGAGTCATTTGTTTATATGACATGGAAATCAGGATTCTGATAGATACTAGCATGACATTCTGTATGCTAGAGTAAGATCAATAATCCTATTGGTCTGAGCTTTTCCCTGTGTCTGTTGATGCCTTGACAGTGATGATAATTAAAGTGATGAGCAGTTCTCAATGATATTGTTCTCTGTTGCCCATCCCTCCCCTTATTTTTGCTTTACCTTTAAAATATGAGTGTTGATGTAATTTTTCAACATGAGCCCTCAAATTCAAAGAGTAAGGGTTCCCAAACTTGTTGGTACTTGTGTTGGTTCATTACTGTTTACAGTAAACAGTAACTCGTCTATTTTGTGACTTGAGTTAATTTGTTCCAGGAGTCATAACTTGTGAAATTCCTGACTAGCATGTTTCCCTTCTTAAACATAACATCACACTTAATTACTTCCCTTTAAGTTTTGGAGGGGAAAGCCTTCTAGTAATGTGCTTATTCAATCAAGTTATCTCAGCCCAGAATACCTACATTGTACATATGATGGAAGAAACGCATGTTCACCTAAGAAAGAAGCTTGATACCTACAGGAAGTGTTTCCTTCCAGCATTAAGTTCAGAAATCCTGTTTATTCTTGTTGCTATTGTAATTACATTGTACTTCAAGAGAGTCTGTACTTCCCCTTGGTTCCATCTGGAATGAATACATGCTGTTTAAAGGATGTCCTGATTCCTGTGGGGAAAGTTAGAAGAGAGGAGGGAAATTTGCGCTGATGGAAACAGGTGGGGGTTTCTTTTAAGTATTATAGGGCTGTACCCTTGGGAGTGGAGGTGGCTGTCACCATCTCTGGGGAGGGAATGACACATGAACACCTTCATAAAGTATACAGTTGGGATTTTCCTATGAAATTTGGACGTGAGTACCGTGTCTCAGTTTAGTGAAAAAGTGACAGATTGCGAAGGCACACAAAAGTAGTCCTCTCATATCCAAAAGAGGGAATATTTTTACATTGATGTTAATGAGAATAAGGCTTTAAGCTATTTAGGCTTAAAACTGCACTAAGACTTTCAGGACACTGAGTACACAAATAAACCTATGTGTGTTTGTGTACAAACATATGTATGTATCCATATCTATATATTTGTGTGTGTGTGTGTGTGTGGTTTCCTCCAGTAGAACGTACGCTTCTCAAGGGCAGAGACTTTTATTTGTTTTTATATCTGAAATTCTTGACATATAATAGTTGCTTAATAAATATTTGTTGATTGGGGTTTTTTATTAGATTATAGTCTCACCCTGAATAATTACAAATGCATGCATGCATTTCTGTATTTTTCATTAAAAGAAAATGAGCCTTGTATTCTGTATTATCTGTTTGGGAAGTTTGGTAAAAATCTGAAACAAGTTTCTCACATTTCCTTCCTAAAGTGAAAATCAGATGATGGCTTGAAAAGTATCTTTCATAGACCAACTCCCATTGAACTCTGCTATGTGATTTAAAAATCTCATAATATAAAAATAAAGCAATGAACATTGATTTCCATTTTCTAGATTAATTGCTATCTCACTTTTTAAAAAATAAGCTTCAAATAAAGCTTTTTTGTTCTAAACCGGATGAGTGGTATTCATCGGCAAGATGTTGAGAAACCCATTCCTTTCCCCTGAAATGAATTTGGGTTAACATCCCAAAGTCCAATGAGCTATGTTCTTCTAACCTTGGGAAAAAAAATTGGCCCCTGTGTTTTTAGATTTAAACACTTTGAGTAGAATGGTTTTGTTTTTGAGTTAATTGTATTTTAATGTACTCATTACAAATAATTATTAAAACAATTGACTGAGGAAGGAAGGAAACTTTTTTTTTTTTAAACCTGCAGAATACAAATGGAATCTTGGCCATGCTGGATGAAGAGTGCCTCAGGCCGGGCACAGTGACAGATGAAACCTTTTTAGAAAAGCTGAACCAAGTCTGTGCCACCCATCAACATTTTGAGAGCAGAATGAGCAAGTGTTCACGGTTCCTAAATGATACCTCTTTGCCTCACAGCTGTTTCAGAATTCAGCATTATGCGGGCAAGGTACTGTATGAGCCCTTGACTAGTGAGCCTTCCTCATTTTTATCTATGGCAAGGTCATGCTCCAGATTAGGCAGTCTCAACAGTGTTGACTGATTTCAAGGTTTTGAGGGTAAGAGTAATGCAGAAGATGACTGAATAGTGAGAGTTTTCAGATCACTGAAAGTTCAATAAAAACCATATAGGTTTCTTTAATGTACCACGTACTGGAAATTTGCCATAATAATAATAATAACTAACATTTACATAGTGCCTTCTTATGTACCAGACATGCTTTTAACAAAAATGTCTTGATTTTAAAAAGGAATTCAGCTTCATGCTACATGCTTTTAACAAAAATGTCTTGATTTTAAAAAGGAATTCAGCTTCATTACTCTCAGATCCAACCATGTATCTCAAACTTTATTTATAGATGGTTTATACTTATTAAATAAAACAAATTGCTAATAAATGAAGTATGCCAATTTAAAAATTGAAAATCACAATAGATGAGCAATAATATGTAAATTCAGAAAGTCATGTAGAGTACAAGAATTCATTACTAGGCCCAGAAGTCGAAGGCATGTTGCAGGAATCCATAATTCATCACCAATCATTAGGAAGGATTTGATGCTACTTATATAAGAAAGATAGTGAAACTAACTTTGGCTGCTCTTTGGTTAACTTCTGAAGCCTTTGATTCAAGAAAGCTGCCAATTTTAGTCAGTTTTTCTTTATTTACAAGTATGGCCCTAAAAATTTAGAGGAGAAATTATTTTGAACTTTTTCCTCAGAAGCATATGTACTGTGTCTGAACTAAAATACATTACAAATGAATACAATTAAAAATTGGTGAGATTGATATTACTACATTCCTTTATTTCTTGCCCGGCTTCTGATAAAAGTATATTTCCTGACATCAGATATAGATAGATAGATAGATATAGATATATATCTACATAAAGATATATGTATATGTATTCTGTGGTACAGAATACCATCATTAAGAAAACACAAATAATATCTGAACCATTTCCTCCCTTCTCTTGTTTTTTGATAAGATTCAGACTTATGAAACATGTGACTTTAGCAGGTAAAATAGAACTTCAGAAGATGTGTTTAGGCAGTAATAGAACTAAACTTGGAAAATGTTAAGATAACATATTTGGAGTTCTTATAAATCTTGGAGGGCAAAAAAAATACTTTGAGATAGATCTATTTAGACAGATGGGAGATAAACTTAGAGGTTTTCTTGAATGTTTGGAGCTAATTTGGTATTACAGTGTGACTAAATCATTGGGATGTTTCATGGAGAGGGAGGTATCCAAAAAACAGAGATTGTCTTGAAATTTTTCTTTAAAGAATTTAACATTGGTGGGTCCAGCATCAGCATGCCTGCCACCAACTTCAGTGTATTTCTTACAGGTGATGTATCAAGTAGAAGGATTTGTTGACAAGAACAATGATCTACTCTACCGTGATCTGTCTCAAGCCATGTGGAAGGCCAGTCACTCTCTAATAAAGGCATTATTCCCTGAAGGAAATCCTGCCAAAATCAACCTGAAGAGGCCACCTACTGCTGGATCCCAGTTCAAGGCTTCAGTGGCCACACTGATGAAGAATTTACAGACCAAAAATCCAAACTACATTAGGTACTTTAGGCTTATCAGAAACTCTAGAAAGTCACTTGTAAAGCTACTCTAGATCAGTGGTGTCAAAAATCAAGTAGAAACAGATCTCTGGGGATTTATATTGACTTCAAAAAACACAAATTGACATTATCAGTATTATATTGTACTTCATTTTGTTGAGCATTTTTCAGTTACACTTTAATTTCTGGTTGGGTTGCTTTTAACCCCTCTGCTCTAGAGGGTAGAATATTTTCATGTCTTATTTGTCCACCCATAGACCAGTATATTTAACATATTCTTAAACTTGTTCCTGAACAGAGCTGTAGGGGAAGCCATTGCTTCAGTGATAGTAATCGTCAGTAGTCATATCCTTGTTACCAGAAGGAATTGTTTCATTCTTTGTCCTTATATCCTCAGGGCCCAGCATATATTAGACATAAATAGTTGTTGATTGAAATGAACACAAAACTGTATCCAGTTACAAATGAGGAGTTTGTTAGGGGAAAAGTATCTAGATTTTTCCTGTGAGAGTTATAAACCTAGAAGAGGGTAGAAAGAAACGAGTTTATGTAATGTTGAGTAATTCCCATCATAGGACTAGAAGGAAATTCCTTAAGAAGTTAGTTCACCCATTCTTGCCCCTAAGCAACAAATGCAGATTATTCCATACTCACCATTGCTTATGGATTTGGTAAAGGATAGGTCTTAGTAGTGTAGGCTGTACAGTTGATGAGCTTTGTGCCAAAAAGGATATTTCTGGTGGAGCAAGCATCATATCAAATATCCAACTTCTTGTATTACTTTTGGTTGAGATTGCATTAACAAGGCTACTGTACTGACAGGACTAATGGTTAAAGCACCTTGTACCCTAATTCATTACAGTCAAGGGTCCTCTTCTAAATCTGTATCTATATACATACACACAGATATATGTATATGTACACATATATGTTGATGACAATAATATGATCCTTTTTAAAAACCTGTGAATAAATACTGTTGGCATTTTAAATTGACAGCATGATATTTTTAAACATAATGAGGAAAAGGTGAGATTGGCAGATCAAACTAAATCAAATGAACTATAATTCTATTATATTTATCAGTATTTGTGTGGGGGGTAAATGTGTGGGTGGGATATATATATATGTATGTATATATATAATTTGATAATCCCAGTCTGGCCACAAGAAATGGTAGATGTTTTAGAGTAGCTGTTCCCATGGATTTATTATAGGGTTCTTTTAAATGAATTTCAAATAAAGTAAGAAAGTATCATTCATAATTAACATGTTTTTATCTTATAATATGTGGAAAAAATAGACTTGTAAGAAAGTATAATATGCTGTTGGGTTATTTTTCTTTTAAGAAACACAATGATTAAAATCAAAATACTCTTCATTTTTCAGGTGTATCAAGCCTAATGACAAAAAAGCTGCCCACATCTTCAATGATGCCCTAGTGTGTCACCAGATCAGATACCTTGGTCTCCTAGAGAATGTCCGTGTAAGAAGGGCAGGCTATGCCTTCAGGCAGGCTTATGAGCCTTGCCTAGAAAGGTATAAGATGCTTTGTAAACAAACATGGCCTCATTGGAAGGGGCCTGCCAGGTAAGAAATTGGCATATTTCATCATAAACTTTTAATAGGAAAAAAAACTTGTCTTTCCCCTCATGCGTTAGCCAAAATGTTTAAAGTGAGAGTTTGACTATGATAATAATAATAATTAGCATTTATACATACTTTACCATTGTGAAGATAGAGTCTGCCCTTCAGAGCAACTGTGAAGAGTAGGTAGCCAGTGAGTCTTACTTACGCTGAGGCTCAGAGATTAGATGGAATAGCTTCTTAGTAGTAGAGCAGAAACTCAAACAAAGAATACGAAATCCAAGTTCAAGGCTCTGCCTGTCTATTACATCATGCTCCAAAACAGGTTAACTTCCACTTTGCTCACTCTTTTTTGAGGTTATCATTTAATTTTGGAAACCAAAGAGGATTCAATTCTATTTTGTTGTATTATATTATCAAAGGAAACTTTTAAAAATAAGCATATGGCAGGTGAAGAAAGAACTGATCGATCAGTGACTCCTAGTAGAACTTTACAAAGCATCTCTTTGAACACCTCCATTTTATAGGTGAGGCCATTGGGATCCAGAAAGGTGGACCCAATTAGTTATTGACAGAGATAGGCAATGATACAACTTTGAGATTATTAAGAAAGAAACTATTCTTTCTGTTACGTTGTATCTCCTCCAGTTTAGTTCAACAAGTCCTTTTTAAGCATCTGCCATGTGGGAGGGATGTATACTGTTTCAGGTGCCAAGGACAGTAAAAAGAAACAGACCAGTACCAGCCCTTAAGGAGCTTACTATCAGCATTTATCTCATCTTTTACATGAAAGTTCACTGGCAGTTTTAAATATCTGCCTTGTGCCAATTGATACTTTTAGTTAAAGATAGGAAGCCATAGAAAGATGGTGTGGTCTAATGAAGAGTTCAACAATGGTATCATTGATTGGAGTTCTTGGTGTCATATCAGACTGTGGTGTTAATTTTCAGAGTATTATGATATAAAATTCTTATATTGGGGGAAGGGTAAGAAGTTGAATTAAATAAGCTCAGAGGTCAGTTCTTATGCTAATTCTATCCTCTGTATCCAGGTGATTTAATGTCTTTGTGTTTCTTTTTTTCCCACCTGTGAAACAAAGGCAGAGTAGATAGAGGGGGAGCTAGCCTCAGAATCAGGAAGACCCAGATTCAGATCCTGCCCCTGTCACGTTTTTTTGCTTTTTTTTTTTTTGGAGGGGGGAAGGCAGGGCAATTAGAGTTAAATAACTTGCCCAAGGTCACACGGCTAGCAAGTGTTAAGCATCTGATGCTGGATTTGAACTCAAGTCCTCCTGACTCTAGGGCTGGTGCTCTATTCACTGTGCCACCTAGCCGCCCCCCTCTGACATATATTGGTTGTGAAATCCTGGACAAGACATATCACTTCTTGGTGCCCCTAGGCAATCAAATTAGAGTATAAATTAAAGAGCTGGTGGTGAGTAATTGGAACTTCATTATTAAGAGTTATCCTCTGCCAATGAAATCATAACTGGTTTAACACACACACGGAGGAGGAGAAGAAGAAGAAACAATGAAAGCTCATGTTTCTGTCTGCCCAAATCCCTACTATGGAAATAAAATTTTGTGGGCATTATGCAAATAGTTTTAGTCATGCCTAGGAATTACTGTGCCCAAGCAGGGTCTGTATCATGAGTTTCCCACCACCTGGCACTTTTTCTCTAGCTTTGTTTCCCCACTCATGCCCCAGGGGATGGGAATGTTTTAAAAATAACTTTCAGTGGGTTAACTGAGGGGGCTCAGAATAAATCCTTGCACACATTTGACAGTACTCTTCTCTGCATTGCATAATCCCTTCTGTGCAAACCCACCTCTGGATAGTACATAAATATGGGTAGATGAATGCAGAATGTTGTTGTTATTGGCCAAATGCAAGAAAAAATTGGCTGTATGTCCAGGTTTCCATTTAAAAATCAATGATAAACCTAAATAGACCAGTATATACAAAGGATTAAGAGGATTTGATTTAATCTGTGATATTAAATCTCTCATAGTCTTTCTCCTTGAAAATTGGGGGGAGGAGAGTATAGAAGGAATGAAATAAAATAAGAATGAAAGGACTAAAGGAGAGCTTTTTAAAAAAGCAAAAAATAAAGTTGATACGCAGAGATTTTTTCCCATTAGCACTCAATAAATAACATAAGTGCATGGTCACATGAGCAATGCTTTAAATAATTTTTTGGCTTGCCCTATTTTCTATTGTATTTCATTTTTTTTCTTGTTTGTATAGTTTAATCCTTATAAATGGGGAGGCAGCTTGGTGTAGTGGATACAGCGTTGGCCTTGGAGTTTAGACATTATAGGTTCAAGTCCCAACTATGTGACCTTGGGCACCTTGGTGCCCAGGCAGCATTTGAAAATACATAGCATCTGTTTTGGTAGAAAGAAGTGCTGCCTACACTGATGAAATCCCAGGTCTGGACCTATCAAAAAAAAAAGTAATAGAATTATTTTTAGAAATTTTTTACAAGAAAGTTTTTTTATAAGAACAGTAGACATTTTAAGCATGAAAAGTTTGTTTCTTATTTTTTTCTGCACCAAAATTATATAAGGCAGTATAGTTTATTTGGAAAGAAACTTTCTGTAGCTAAAAAGTGAGAGAAAAGGGGCAGCTAGGTGGTGCAGTCAATAGAGCATTGGCCTTAGAGTCAGGAGGACCTGAGTTCAAATCCAGCCTCAGACACCTAACACTAGCCGTGTGACCTTGGGCAAGTCACTTAACCCTACTTGCCACTCCAAAAAAAAAACAAAAAAAATTTAAAAGTGAGAGGGGAAAAAACCTCATTCTTTTCCTATTTTCCTAGAGCTGGTGTGGAAGTGCTTTTTAATGAATTAGAATTCCCTGTGGAAGAATACTCCTTTGGTAGATCAAAGATATTTATCCGGAATCCACGAACGGTAGGTGACCTAGACCATCTTCTTGGAGGTTTTATAGATTTGTGTTGGCAGGTTCATAAAGAAAGTCTAACTCTAAAACATTACCTGGAATGGTATTTACTAATTACTGGTAATTAGTGGTAATTAAATGGTAATTACTAATACACTAATAGGGGAAAATGTGTTGTTTCCTCTTTTTTTTTTTTACAGCTACACAGAATTGCTACAGTTTGAATAGAAAATTTTTATCCAACCCATTGACTATAAGACACTTTAAAAGTTTTTTTTAATATACATAATATGAATATTTCCAGTGAAAATGCAGAAGTTTACATAGCTTTGATTCTATTAATTGAATGATATTGTAAAATTTAGTACAATTTTATCAGAATGTTCACATCATTGGTCACTATTTAAAATGTCATTTTTCCCTTCTTGATGATGCTGTCACCTTTGCCTTCATATGAGGCTTTGAGTCTGTCTCACATAGCTGCTGGTTTCTGCTGCTAGGTGACTTTGGTAAATCAGTCACCCCAGCCAATCGTTGCTTTCCATTCTGTTTGAAAATACCAACACTGCCTATTTCATTCCTGAGAAGGCCCAGAGACCAGCCAGGATCACATGGGCTAACCCAGTGGTAGTTGACAAACCGATTAGGGTATGTAGAATTTTGGGAAAAGAAAGCAAACACAATTGTCTAAATAGTGACGTCAAACCAGCAGTGTTTTTAAAAGAAAATTTCTGCTCCATAGCCGCAATTCACTGTGCTCAGAAGCATTTCCATCCCTGGGCGGTCTCATATCCGTGTGACTTAGAGAAAAGCCATTCTATTGAATTACGAAATAATTTGTAATAGAATTTTATTACTTTAAAGTCGTACAGAAACTGGAATGAGGCTAATAAAGGATTGCCTATTCCAGATACTTAAGGGACCTACCTTAATGGCTTGATCAAAACAACAGATAATTAGCATAGCAATAATTCCGTACTTTTATACAGTGCTTTGAGATGTATAAATCACTTCAAGACAGTGTGCAAGTATTATTAACTCGATTTTTCAACTGAGGAAACTGAGGTGTAAAAGAAGACCAAGGGACATGTCTCTGGCCTTAGACAAGCTATAAGTGACAGAGCTGAGATTCTTTTTAAACCTTTGTTTGTACACAGTATACCCTTAATGAATATTCATAGGATTATAAGATTTCAAGCTAGAAGGTACTTGAAAAGAAGACCTAGCCCAACTCCTTCAGTTTTAAAGATGAGGCCCAGAGAGAAGAAGTTACTTTCTCAGGGTCATAAAGTAGCAGAGCTGAGATTTGAACCTAGGTCCTCTGTCTCCAAATCCACCACTGTACAATGCATTAAATTGGATAAATTGTACAAATATAAATTTCAGCTCATCCCCAAAATATTGCCATAGAACAGGTAAATTCCACATTAATGAGGTTTTACTTTTTCTATATTTGCCAGCATACTTTTTGCATAAGCTAGTCCCTAGTTTGTTATGAAACTAAAGTATTTAAATATTCATGTGGCTAAACATTGTATCATTATGTTAATTTCTTAAGAATTATCTTTATATGCGATATTCTGGGTTTAAATGGTTCTTTTTTTTTTTTATACACTACTCAACAGCTATTCAAATTAGAAGACCTAAGAAAACGACGCCTTGAGGACCTGGCCACTCTCATTCAGAAAATTTTTCGAGGTTGGAAGTGCCGGACACATTTCCTGTTAATGAAGAAAAGTCAGATTGTTATTGCTGCCTGGTACAGAAGATACTCGGTAAACTAGCACTCTTTAAACATGTGGTCTTCCTTATTGTATGAGAAATTGTCTTAACTTTTACCTGTGTTCATTTTCCTCATCTGGAAAATGGGGAAGTTGTCCTAGATGTTGTCTGATGTTCTTCCCATCTCTTAAGTCTATGAAACCATGACATGGGAAATCAGTACCAAAAATGGAATCCAATACCATTGACCTAGCGTTTATTCATTTAACCTTCAGTAGATGGTGCCCTAATGATTCCAGTTTAAAATCTCTGTTGCAAAATACATTTTCAGGCATTGTAAAGAATAAAAATAATGATAGCTAACATTTTTGTAATGCTTTATGGTTGGCAAACCAATGCACACATGCTGTCTCAGGCTGCAAACCTGGACTAAAAGATTTTATTTCTGAAAAAAAAAGAAGAAAAAAAAAAGAAAGATTTTATTTCTTTCGATTCTTGAGCAAATTCATCTGTGTTGATAATATGTGCAAAAGTGTGCTTACATAAATTGGTGAAGAATTGTAGTTATTTGCTGTGTTGTGGATTCAAAATTTATCATTACAATTAATCAGATTTCAGGTATCTGTTCATCTTTTTTTTTTTCAACTTAGCATGTGAGTTGGAAAATGAAAACGTGAGTGCATGTATCTCCCTTGGAGCCCTCTGCCTATTTTTAGTCAATAGACATGTTTAACACTAAGGCCATGTTTAAATCAATGACAAATGTTGCTGACATAACTCCCATAGTGCCTTTTAGTACAGTACAAATGATCTTGAAGTTTGGGGGATTAATGAAGTACTTAACTACTTATTGATTTACCCTAGGCAGAGAAAGAAAATCTACTTGATCTTCAGCCCTTTGAAGACAAAGTATTTGTTTGATTTAATATAGTGCAGTCAGACACAGCAGAACTTCAAATATGAATGTATGTAGACAAGTTAATGCTCGATTCCTTCATGGCATTTTCTTAAAGATGGATTATTTGGCTTCATTATTGCTAGATGGTCCTGCTCTAATGGATTTCCCACTGGGGAGAACTCTAGTTCCGCTTGACTGGATTAAAAATTGTATTGTGGTGCTTTGTATTTATTTGAGATAATAACAATGTAGAGTCAGCTCTGTGAAGGCCCATAGTATTATTTCCTGTTTTGAAATCATAACTGGAGATGAAAAATATAATACACAATAATATTATGGCTGTTGTATTATTAATTGTTTAGGTGGTGGTTGGGTGTCCAAGTGATATTAATTTTTTAGGTTTATAAGTACTAAGAATGGCCCATTCTCTAAGTAGAAACTAAATTTTCTATGGACCTATGACTGTTCCATAACTAAACCTCAAATTACTCATCTGATCTAGTCATTAGACTAAGTATTTTCCTTCTGCTGTGGCTATTACTTCCATTGGGATAATATTCTGAAATTATTTTCATTTATTTGATAAATTTATGAGATAAACTTTCAGTTCATTTTTTATAAACATCATTACATACATAAGGTCCCATGACTCCTTAAGAAAAACTTTAGGGGTGTGGCTAGGTGGCGCAGTGAATAGAGCACCAGCCCTGGAGTCAGGAGAACCTGAGTTCAAATCTGGCTTCAGACACTTAACACAAAAACTAGCTGTGTGACCTTGGGCAAGTCACTTAACCCCAATTGCCCTGTCTTTCCCCCTCCAAAGGAAAAAAAAGGTCTTCATACAGTCAAAAGTACCCACTGATTTGCCCATTCATTTGACACTTCTTAAAAAGTTGGTCTCATAGCATACTTTAAAGATCAGTGAATTTTAAAGCTTTCTCAGTAGTTCAAGGAAAAGAACTCTGAGGAGGGAGAACCCATGGGAAATAGTCCAAGTGTCTTGTTTACCATTGTTGATCCAGAGAAAGTAGACAGTCTCTGTACATTTGAGGGGTAGATACGTTCAGTATTTCACAGTGATTGAGCAAAATATTGCATCCTCATTTTTGTGCTGGAGCCTCTCAGGGAGGGGACAGGCAACCATAAAGTAGAACCCTCCCTGATTTATGTTGTCTTTTGTTGGTAGAAAACCATCTGATTCAAATATATTCATCATCATTTAAAAAAAAAATACTGTCGTAGGAAAGTCGTATTTTGTTACCAAAAGGTATTTGTTGAATAATTTCTCTATTCTTTTGCAAAATGTATCCAGAGAGCATCATTTAATTTCATATGTGTATATACATATATATATTCTATTCAATACATATGTAATATGTGCATTATATGTATACACATACATATTGCTTGGTACCTTATTACATTTAGTCAAGCTTCAATTCAAAGAATACTTACCAAGTAAACATTTACTATTTGTCTAACATTGTGCTGATTGCCAGAGAAACAAATATAAAAAGTTAACATTCCTTGTCCTTGAGGTGCTAACATTCTGAAGATGGGCAGGAATTATAGTATGTGTCGATAGACAAACAAATACCAGCTAATTAGAGGATGAAGCCTCAGAAACTGGAGAGATCAGGAAAGGATTCACAGAGGATCCACCTGAATCTAAGGGAAACCATAGATTGCAAGAAATGGAGGTGAGGAGGAAGTAGGATGGTGTCATGAAGGGCAGCCTGTGAAAGCCACATCAGGATTCAGGAACCTCTAGTTTGTATGTAAATTGTGTGAAGAAGAGCAATATGAAATAAGCTTGGAAAGAAATATGGGACCCAGAGTATGGAGAACTTTGCGTATTGCCTTAGAATCAGTAAAGAACCACTGAATAATTTTGAATAAATTTGGGATGGTGGTGTGATGGGTTCATATCTATGCTTTAGGGTTAATAATTTGGTAGCTGTGTGGAGAATGGATTGGATAGGGTAGATTCAAAACAGAGAGAAATAGTTAAGAAACTATTTCAGTAATCTAGGTGAGAGGTGATAAGAGCTGAATCTAAGATAGTGGTCATGTGAGGGAAGAGAAGGGGATAGACAGGTGAGAGAGATCCTGAGAGTATAGTGAATTAGTGAATTAGTGAATCTTGAGAATTAATTGGCTGTGATACTGGGGAGGGATAGGAAAAAAAATCCAAAGAGGACTCTGAGGTGGCAAATTTGGATATCTCATATAGAAAATAGGCAAGTGTAGGGCAAAGAATTCTTTTTTTGAGATGTCTGTGAAGTAAAGCTATCCAGCAAGTAGGTAGATGGTGATGCAGGACTAGAGTGGAGGAGCGATTAGGGCTGGATATTAGCTGTGGAAGTCATATGTATAGAGCAACATTGAAGCAATAAGAATTGATTCTATCACTAAGGGAGGGAATATAGAATGAGCAGAAAAAAGCACCCAGGGCAGATTTTTGCGGGGCACCTGTGCCTGGTGAGTGGGAGATGCTTGATGATTAACATGGTAGACTGAGAAGGAGCAGACAGACCTGTAGAAGGAGAACTGGGAAAGAGCAGTGTCTCACGCTCATGGAAATCAGAGAGAGCATCCAGGGGAGCAAGTGTCAAATGCAGTAAAGAAGAGAAGTCAGAATGTGAGGATAAAGGAAAGGTAGCCCCACTACCACTGCTGCTCAGCACAGGTGTAAAGGGAGGAGGGGACAGCAGGTAACTGGAAGTCAGAGGAACTAATTCCCTTTCATCTTCTCCCCTACCCCAAGAGTCAACATTTGCCTTTGTTCAGCCTTAAAGCCTGTGTATTTTATGGATTTGTAAATAGAACTGTTCACACCTTTTTTTTTCCTTACCTACAGCAACAGAAGAAATATCAGCAGATAAAGAGTTCTGCCATTGTGATACAGTCTTTCATCAGAGGGTGGAAGGTGAGTTTGGATGGAATGTGATTTCCTTATTTGGAATCCTCACATTCTTTACAGGTGGTGGGTCCCTAGAGTTGGTGGAGGAGGAGGAGGAGGAGGAAGTCTCCTTTTTCTCAACTCTGCCCCCTTAATCAGTCAGATGTAAAGTCATGCACATTGGTGGCCAAGTGGGTGACCTAATGCTTCATTATGCCAGATTCACTCTGTTTTTGTTCTCGGAGAAAGGCTTGGGCAGGGTCAGTGACAGAGTAATCGCCTTGCCAGATGCCTATACTTGAGAAGCTACAGTTCTCAGCAGTTATGCCATATTGTCTCAGTTTAAAAATGTAGAGTTATTGATGTTTTATTATACTTTTTATTTTGTTAAGTATTTCTCAGTTACATTTTAATCAGTTCTGGCCATCCTGGGGCGTGTTTGACACCTCTGGTTCAGAAGGCCTTACTCCCATGCCCTTTGATCCTGCCAGGCTATAGGGCATCTACGTTTTTCGCTTCTTCTCTCCTCACTCTCAGGCCTGGGGTGGACTCAAGGATGCCTGAGCTATCATAGAGTGATATGTTCTGGATCCAGATCAATTCTAGAGTAGCCATAGGTCAGTCACCTGCTTTTGGGTCCTTCCTACCAAACGACAATTCCAGGACTGTTCTAATGTCCCTGTTCCAAGACACTTTAGACTGTTGCTTATCCACTACCTTACCTCAAAATTTCCCGGCTCAGGCCTGGATAAAACTTTTTGACAACGCCCCAGGGTCAGAGATTATGCTTTAGTTGGCTACAAACTGTCTCCTAAGTTCTGGAGTTTCTGTAGGGGCCAAGGTCTTGGGCCAGCCTTGGGAAGGATTGACCTTTGTAATGGTAAGAGCTGATTTTTCTGAAAGCAAAATACTCGTCATTGTAGCAAGTGCCAGAGTAGAGGTATGAGTCCAAATAATAAACAAGATGGCTGTATCATATGGGTCCTCCCTACCGTAATTCCTAAGCCTGAATCCTACTACCATTGACTGACCCCAGCGTTCTTCCAGTTTGGCCTGATATTATTTGTTCCACTGACAGCTTGTCTTCTCACCTGATAACTACGTTTGCCCACCTTTCTTTACTTGGCCCACTCCCTATGGTTCTTGCTCCTTTTTTGGTGCCTATCAACCCAGCCTTGGCTTTTCCTTCTTTTCTGGATTAAAGTCATGCCTTTATCCCACCTCTGCCAAATCTTTTGTTCTTTGTGCTATACAAGCAAATTTTTTGTTTGTTTGTTTTGGTAGAGACATATCAAACAAAGGAGACTTCCCTTTCATGCAAACTGGTGGTTATTCTTCCTTTCTTTAAATGATCTAAAAGTTCTAGTTATTTACCCGAGTTTGTCTGATGTGTAAGGACAGAGCTAGTCAAAACTTCCTTTCCCTACTCAAGTGATTATCACATTCCTTTGGTCTGAACATTGTATAGCTAGGACAGAGACACCGCTCTCAGTTACCATCATCACAGCCAGATCTGTTGGGAAGAAGAGCATTGCTTTTTCTAAGACGCCAGTGAGTTGGTGATGTTGTTTCTGGTCTGTATAAAATGCCCTAGGAATGGGTCATGCCAGAAATGGAGATGGAGGCATTGTCACATTTCATACATCACTACTAAATGGGATCACACTGTTAATGACCTGTAGAACAACTAGTGTTCTTTAACCTACATTCTGAGAACCACTGTCTTACCATAGAGTAGGCTCAGTTCCTTCTCTTATGTGTTGGTTTTGTCACCTATGAGAATGAGGTTCTGCTGGTCTGTCCTGAAATAGGAGCAGTGGGATGTAATGGAAAGAAGGGTAGATGTGAAGATGGAAGACCTGAGTGTGAATCATGGGTTGAATGCTCAGAGACAAACCACTTCATTTCTGAGCCTCCATTTAATTCTCTGTAAAATAGGATTGGAACACTTTGACTCTTACCTCACAGAGTTGTTGTGAGGACTTGGCTATTGTGTTTTTTGACTCATATAAACCTAATGGTGGTGAAATAACTTCTTAACATATAAATATTAGTTCTTTTAAAAAATAAACTTTTAAACGATAGAATTAATTTTTTAAAGTGCCTTATTGATATCTTTCATTTTTCTATCACCTTAATTTCCAAACATCTTTCCCCACCCAGAGAGCCATCATTTTTCACATAGAATAAAAAAGAGGGAGGGAAGTGGTTCAGCTTAAAACTAAGAAATCCATCCATGGAATTTTGACAGTATATGCAGTGTTGCTGGCTCCATCATCCCCTCCCCACCTCTGCAACGAGGTGGGGGTGTGGTGCATTTTCTCTCCTCTCTGCTCTGCAATCATTAAAAGAGAATGGATGGTGATGATCATCTCTTGAAATTTTTAAAAATTGTTATCTTTATTTGAAAAGTATCTATATTGCACATACTGGGTGCCAGGCACTGCGCTGAGCACTTTTTACAAATATTACCTGATTTGATCCTCCCAACAACCCTGGGAGATGATGTTATTGTCTTCATTTTCCAATTGAGGAAACCGAGGCAAACAGTTTAAGTTTTGAGTGGGATGGGAGATGCTCTGTTTTAGTTTTTAATTTTTCTTTCTCTTTTGGATGCACCCTAGGCTCGAAAGATTCTGCGTCAATTAAAACACGAGAAGCGCTGTCAGGAAGCTGTCACCACCATTGCTGCTTTCTGGCATGGAACACAGGTAGGCGAGATGCTGCCTTACAAAGCCCGTGATTAGGGGAGAGACTCGGGAGCAGGATTGTGGTCCCTCCCCAATAAGGAACAGATAAATGCTTCACTGGCTCACACTCCCAAAACTTGCGTTTGTTTCCCTTTTTGCTTGCTTGTTTTTCAGCAGTTTGGGCGTGGAACAGCAGCACATGCTTTCAAGTTAACTGTTTTGTACTGACTGTCTCTCTCTTTCTTTTTTTCTTTCTCCATTGGGAACCAGCAGTAACCATTTCTGCCTTAAACTTTTCTATAACTCCTTTTCAAATACACCACAGGCGCGAAGGGAACTGAGACGGCTGAAGGAGGAGGCTAGGAATAAACATGCTATTGCTGTTATATGGGCTTACTGGCTTGGACTGAAGGTACTTCGTGCACACATCCCATCTCTCCCTCTGTGACTGATGGTCCCCAACCCTATTCAGTAGCTTATAGAGAGGATTATTAATGACTAATGTTAAAGTTGGCTAATATTGGTGCATGCATTTGATGCCACAAAAAGACTTTTAATGTCAGTAGTGTTTGTAGGAAACTCAAGCATGTCCAGAAAAACAGTACTAATGGCTTACTAATGAGTTGCTAGTGTAGAATTTTAAAAAAATGTTTTAAATTTTAAAGAATAGGTTTTGAAATTGTTTGAACTAAAATGCAGCATGCATGTTTCTCTTGGCTACTAGCCATTTAACTTTTTATGGTCATTTGTTTTTAACACAGATTGTATCTCATGCAGTCTTTTTACAATGGAAATGCTAAAAACAAACAAACAAAAAAAACCCCCAAAATAACGACATACTTTTAAATGAAGTTTAAGAATGAAATTTATTTACCAGGCTTAAAAAAGCAACTACCAGCTATTGGGAAGAAAACATTATGAATATAAAATATTATCATCCGAGTTTTAACAGAATGCTGTTTCCATGCAAAACTAGGCTTATGGCCCCCAAGGAATCCCCGGAATTTCAGCATCAGCTGTTTGTTTTCAGAAACAAAGTCCTCCTGAAATACTCTTGCTAATCCCCAGGCTAGAGTTGGAGGCTGTGTGAACACTGAAAATACTCCAGGGAGCAATATTTTAGATATTTTTATTACTTTAAACAGAGAAAGGTCTCTTTGCTCAAAATTTGGATTCCTTTTTAAAGCTAAAATTGTTGGTGTGGCCCTCCTGAGGCAGCCTGATATGATGAATATCGCACTGGACTAAGGAAGACCTTGATTCAAGGCCTACATCTGACACAAACTTTCAAATGCTATATAAGTGTCATTTTTTATTACTGTTATCACTGCAAACTAAATGAGAAAAGTCATATGAAGAGCTCAAAGCTATCTACAGGAGATTTACGCATATTACGAATATGTCAGTAGAGCATTCATTAAGTGTACACTACGCACCAGATCTTTGGAATCATGGGGGAGACAAATACAAGTGAGTTAGACAGCCCCCTACATTCAAGGACTTTCCATTCTAATACACAGACAACACATAAACAGAAGTGAAAAGGAGGACAGGGAGTGGCCAATATCAAGAGTCACAGAAACCTTTAATGCCTCATCCCAATCCATGCAGTTTGCTTAGTTTGGTTTTACAATTTCATAATAAATTATTCAGGTTTTGCTATTCCACTAACTTCAAATGTGAACTATTTCTTCATGTAAATCAAAGTTATTTCCATCTATTTCTGAGTCAAAGAAATGTTTCTTGAAATTCCATCTGTAATTGGAACTGTAGTCATTTAGTTACGTCTTTGTCTACGAGCCTTACGTTCTTCAGTGACCTTCGTGATTCTCTCCTTGAGCCGTACATATATTTGAGATGTACGTAGTCAGAAACAAGCAACCACTCATTTTAAATGAAAAGAATTCTTAAGAGTGTGAGTACATGGCTTACATCTACCTTACAGAAAATCATTGCTCCCGTTGATGGTTAAAAATTCATAAACCATATAAATAAATACATCTAATAGTTGAACCTTTCCCAAAAGCTAAAATAGGAATGTCATGAACTTCTGAAAGTGGAAAAGTAGAATTCACTATTTTGTCTACAATTTCAACAAAGTACATGAAATTGAAAGGTGGAAAAATATCCAACATCATCTTCCACCTACTCTGCCCATCATTGTTTATTTTTATGGCAGAATAAATACTTAAATCTTAATTAAAAATTGAGTACATATGTTTAGCTTTAAAAGTGGGCAGTTTCTTCATTTTTTTTCCATGCTCTAAACTTACTGAGGTATGAGGTTAACTCCACTCTATTTCCTTTTGTGTACTTGGCTATAATGACTGAGTTTTCATAAAGAATATTTCAAATTTTTAATGCAAAAGAATTTTTGTTTAATTTAAAGGTCAGTCTTCAGGGAAACAAACTCTACTTGTATTTTCCCCTTCGCAGTCATTATTGTTAAGAGTACTTCCTTCTAAAAATCTTACTTTTTAATTAATAAAACCAAACAAAGACATGTGACTTCTTTAGTCCTAATGCACCCAGTGTTTTAAGGGGGTAGGTGTGCAAGGAATGCAAAAGAATAAGGAAAAGGAAGGGGGGAAAGGAAAGAAAGAAAAGAGGGAAGGTACAAGGCAAAAAGAAAAAGGGAATAGTGGTAGAATGCTACCATTCTTTGGCCTCAGGTGCCCCAAGTTGACTCTTGTACAGAATCTTGTTGCATTGAAAACACTAGTGACCTTTGCACCATTTTCACACTGATCCTTTGGGTTTAAATGGTCATGTCTTGTTCTTCCATCATTCTGTAACTTTCATTCATAAATCAGCTGTTCTATTTGGGAGTGCCTGTTTTTCTGGACATTGTGCTATCTGCATTGGGCTGTCTCTTTTACTCACTATCTAAACCTTTTAGGCTCGGAGGGAATTGAAACGCTTGAAGGAGGAGGCTAGGCGTAAGCATGCAGTTGCTGTCATTTGGGCTTACTGGCTTGGACTGAAGGTACTCTCTCAACCACTCCTCCTTCTCAACGATGAACTCAGTAAAGCGTGGCACCTACTAACGTCAACCACTGGTGTTTTTTGTGCTTCCTGTTGATCTGCACTATCTTTTAGACTACTATTACCTAATTTGTTTTCTTTGGGGGGATAAGCCATTTCAAAATTCACTATCTTTTAGACTACTCTTACCCAATTTGTTTTGTTTTCTTTGGGGGGGGATAAGCCTTTTAAAAATTCTCTTGTTTTAATATACTTTTTGATAATCTTTTTTTAAAGTGACACATTTTAGAATGATCTTTAGAGACATTTTTATTCCATCAAACTTCTAATTTCAATTCAGTTCAGTTAAGTCAACATCTTTTAGTAGTATTTCTTTTATTACTTTTCCCAGCCTAATTTTAATGCTTTAAGATTTATAGAAAGAGAATTCCTCCAAAGTGCAGCTTTCCTTAAAACACCCATCAGAGAGCAAGTTCTATATGTAATTCAAATCATGCTTCACTACATTTCTACATTTAGATGAAAGAAAGGCATTCTGTGTTTACCCTGGAGGCTTGGCTAATGGACCACTCAAGTTAAACCAGGGCGCTAAATTCAGATAATGTGTTTGCTTTAAAGCACGTGTTATGGCATTAGAATTGTGGTGTACAAACTAAATATGGCTTTAGAATTCAGAAAACTTTCCAAATGATCCACTCAGCCATTTTTAAGGATTTTTCCTTCCTTGAGATATATGTCAGAATTGTGCAAGTTTTGTTGAAATTTGTAACTACAGAAATTACTTTGTTCCTCTAATTATGAATGTCAGATGAGGCTTAAAACAGAGAGACAGATCTATATTTATCAGAATTGTTTCCCACCCCCCTGGCAGAGTTTCATCAAGTATCGATAAAAGAGGAATTCCCTAAAGATGCTGAAGCATTCCAGATGATCATTTTTGCAGATCTCACGATGCCAATTGAATTCAGCGTGGTAACGTTGCAGAACCTCTTCTAGGAGATACATCATCACTGTAAAGAGTTTGGTCCAACTTTCCATTTAGGCAAAACCAAGTAGATTAAGAATGTCTATGGTCAATATATAAATGTCTTGGGTAGTAAGCTAGGCCCAGAACTTGAGAAGAAGAGAAGAATTAGCTGAATTAGCTTCAGAGCATAGCAGTATTTTCAGTGACCTCAAACATATCCTAGAACCAATGGCCTCTCTTTAACAACAATAATTCTAGTAATTTTGCATGACCACAAATCATGACACATCATAGTCTCCAGATATTTTAAAGTGGAGAATTATCCATCAGGACATGGAAGGTATGATTAGGCCATGTCAAAATATGAGCAACAAAAAAAGGCCATAAATAGCTTTATAAAAGAGGTTACATGAATGGAAAAAAGAGCTAATTATGAGGCAGGCAGCCAGGTGGCACAGGACCTGTAATCAGGAAGACTCAAGTTCAAATTTGACCTCTGACACTTCCTAACTGTGTGACTTGGACAAATCACTTAACTTCTCTGTCTTAGTTTCCTCGTCTGGAAAATGGAGATGGTAACAATACCTACCTCCCAGGGTTGTTGGGAGGATCACATGAGATAATATTTTAAGAACCCTTTAGAAACATTAAAGTGCTATCTGTATAAATGCTAGGTATTATTATTGTGGAGCAAGAGTATGCTCCACTGATGTCCACACAGTGTTAAAAAGCTCTAGAGGAAAATCCCTCAACACGCTGTGCAAACTGGAGAATCCCAGAAGGAAATAGACAGGAGTCACACAGGATGAGATGGCGTGAGTAGGTTTCA
This sequence comes from Pseudochirops cupreus, assembly GCA_028627135.1. Classification (NCBI taxonomy): domain Eukaryota; kingdom Metazoa; phylum Chordata; class Mammalia; order Diprotodontia; family Pseudocheiridae; genus Pseudochirops; species Pseudochirops cupreus. Next base: position 280,622,055 of record CM053582.1, on the reverse strand, counting down.
TTCTGTACCAGTGGAGGGAATACCCACATTTATGAAGTCCCAGATACATTAAAGAGAGGTGGGTTCACACAGTCACTGGCCATAGTAACCTATTTTTGCCCTCTCTGACATAGGCTGGTTTTCCTCTTATCCTCCCATCGATAATTTGACGATTACACCTTGTCAGCAAGGTGAAATATGTTGCAATTTACTTTTAGGCCTGTTCAAGGAAGAGGAAATTAATTATGAAAAGAGGACTTAAGCACTCTTTATAAGATCCTCAAGTTTCTGAATTTGAATAACTGTAGAAATTCTAAATCTCCACTATGAAGAATCTGATTCTAATTACTAGTTCTATGTGTAAGAATTTAACAGATTACTGTTTCAGTTAATATGTCTGAAATTAAAAAATAGAGAAGTTAACTAAGGAACATTGACAAAATGCCTTAACAAAGAACCCAGTGTTCTTGTTATGGATACACTGTGTCCTTAAACTAATACTTTTTAAAAAAGAAAGGAAAGGAAAAGACTTTGACAAATGTTACCTTTTGAGTACTCAGGAAATGTACTATGTGATCATTTTGTTTTTCATTATTTAACTAAACCTTTTATTTGTTTTCTCATTTTATCTATATGTTGTGATTTGCATGTTTTCTTGCTGAGGAATCAGTGATTTTCAAAATAAGAAATAAATCACATTAAGTTGAGATCTTGGCTATGTAATCCTTGTCACCATTATGTGATTCATTTGCTTCATCTGAGTAGTCTAATTCATCTTTTTTCCACGGGGCATGATGGAAATATTAAAAATAACAGCTATCAAAATAAATGGATTTTCCCACTTTAAAATAATTGTTATTTAAGTGATATGAGCCAAACATTTCAGGTTCAAGAATTTTATCCAGAGTCAGTTGCAAAGAACCTGTGGGGAGTGTTTTTATTCTGTGGATTGATTTGCTACTTTAGTTAGTACCACTTGGAAATAATTTCACATTATATTAGAAGCCCTTTTATATTTTATCACAGTGGACAAGTTAGTATTTACTGAATTTCACAAATTGGATCAAATTTTTGATCTAGCCCCCATTTTGCAGGCTAGCCAAATTCTAGTAGGCTTTGGACTTGGTTTATTTTTTTTTTCTGTTTTAAGGATAATGGTTTTCATATGGTATTATCTAACATGAGGTACCAATGAATTGTGTTATGGTGGGGTTCTCCTTTCTAAATCAAACTTATGTGCCTTGTCCACTTCTACAAACTGTACTGTAGTGAAGATAGCTATTCAAAAGTAGTCTTTAGATTTTAAAGTTTGTCAGTTTTATTCCATTTTTCTTGTGGCCAAAAATGATTAGAGAACATAAGTTAAAATATTCTATTGATCTGGTAACTGTTACCCAGGAGAAACAATGGTCATTGATCCCTTAAGACCCAAAGTAAAAGATAGGTGATGGTAAAATGTAGAGAAGTATATCTGGCTCTTGGTTAGAGCATAGGATTTTGGACTTGTAAAATTTACTGTGTTTTATTGAAAAAAAAAAGACAAAGGGAACTCTCTTTCCTTTTAATTATTTTTAAAATAAGCCAAAATTTTGATAGCTAAATGTTGATTGTTGGATTCATATCAATATGATGATGAATATTTGAAGGAAAATCTTTTACTTTTGGTTAGATAATTTAACTTCTTTTATAGTAGGTAATGATAGCATTGCTATAAGTGCTACATATTTGTATATTTTTAAATCTTTATATTCACTTTTGTCAAAATTTGGTTCTAGGTGGGTCCAAATTACTCACTTGAAATTCTGATTATTTTGTCACTTGTATATGTGTTAGAATTTAAATATTCTTATTTAATCTATTCTAAGTAGTTTTGTAGCATTGATTTTTTTTTAGCGAATAGTTATATTAAAACATTGTGTGTATTATTTTCTGAAATATATTCATTTGATTTATAAGAGTTTATTTTTAAAATGCTAAACTCTTAAAAAGTTAATCAGGGTCTTAAAAATAATAACCCAGCACCAAAACTCTTGGAAAAAATCAAGTATTACTTCTTGGCATTTTTTTCTAACTCCCCCCATCACCCCTTTTTTTAAACCTAATTACCACTTTTTAGTATGCTTGAATTATTTTGGTTACTCCTGGAAAGCATGTCTTTAAGTTCACACTTTGCTAATATTTTTCTCTTGAGTAGAAAAATACTACCTTTTATAAGCAAACACCAGGAATTGCTCTATTTAATTATCCTAACCTTTTCTCTTAAGGTACGAAGAGAATACCGGAAATTCTTCCGAGCCAACGCTGGCAAGAAAATTTATGAGTTTACGCTTCAGAGAATCGTAAGTTCAGACCATTTGTACTTTTTTGATGTCTTATTAAGACTCTCATATAAATGATAAACAATATTAACAGTAAAATAAGAGGATTACAGGTTAGTTTGGGGGGAGCCATAAAGTATCTTAGTTCTGACTTGAGTTAGAATAGTTTTTAATACTATTCTTCTGGCCAGACTCTAGTTCAATTAGATTCAAGAATAGTTAAATGAATACTCGTTAATAACTTGATGTTATCCCAGAAGGAGGTCTCTAGTGGAGTGCCTCACAGATACATTCTTGCCCTGTTTGATACTTTAACAGTAACTTGGGAGAAATGCTCCTGTGGTTTGCTTATCAAATGTATAAGTCACAAAAAACTGTGGGAGATAAGTAACATTGGATGTTGGTTAGAATTCAGAAGATCTTAGGCTAAAATGTTAGTTCAGACTTGATCTAGTGAAATTAAATTCAGACTGAACAAATCTAAAGTTTTACATTTGAATTTTTAAAAAATCCACTTCACAGGTACAAAATGAGGTGGGGGTGGGGGGGAGGGTGGAAGTGTGCTGTTAGATAGCAGCAGGTCATCTGACAAAGGTCTGGAAGTTTAGTTGAAATGCAAGCTCCGTGTGTGGGCAGCTAGGTGGTGCAGTGGATAGACTGGATCTGGAGTGAGGACCTGAGTGCAGATCCCTCGTCAGGCACATAGTAGAGCTATGTGACCAGGGCAAGTCACTTAACCTCTGTCTGCTTCATTTTCCTCAAATTAAAATGGGGATAACATCAGGGTCATTGTGAGGATCAAATGACTTAACAGTTGCAAGTTTTTAGCACAACAGCCTGGTGCGTGGTAGATGCTGTATAAAAATGCTCATGTCCTTCTTTCAGTGTGTCTGCAGTTTGGTGTGGTAGGGAAAGCAGCTAATCAGACTTGAAGTTCATTAAGAGACACATAGTCTGTGAGATTGGGATCTTTCTGCTGGGCTCTCTCTTGGTCAGTTAGTTAGCAGTTTAGGAAAGTCCTTTATAACCTGACAATGCCCAGAAGAGGTCAGTTAGGATGGTAAAAAGGCCTTAAGAGTATGGCCCATGAGAGTCAGTTAAAGGAACTGGGGATATTAGGCTCAAGAAGAAAAGACTTAGCATAGGATAGGAGACACTATAGCCACTGTTAGGTGTTTGAAGGGCTATCCACATGGAAGATCCATAATGTTTCAGCTGGGCCCCAGATGTCAGAGCTGTGAGAAATGGAGGAAAGTTGCAGGCAGGTGTCTTTAGCTTGATATAAGGATACATTTCCTAATAATTAGAACTATCCAAAAATGGAATGAATTCTTTTATAAGTTAGTAGATTCTTTCATAATGGAGGTCTGTAAGCAAAGGCTAGATGGCCACATAATACAGAGTATTATGTAGAAGGCATTTTTTTCGCAGAGACAGGTTGGACTAGATTAGGTGGTCTTGGGGGACATTCCCCTCAAGCTCTGAGAGTGCTGTTTGCCTGAAGAGGCACAGAAAGACTTGTGCAAATGCTCAGCTTGTGCATCTGTAGAAGAAACTTCTAGTAGCAGAATTTAAATTGTAATAAGCAGAGGTAGGACATTATTTGCTGATTTAAAGTCTTACAAGGGCCTCTGTCTGTGGTCTGAATACCGGCCTACCAAGATTATGGAGAGCCTTACCACCAGAAGATTAGCCACTCCATAGTGAATTCTTTGGCCATGATCACCTACTTCAGTCACACAGCTGACTATAAGTTGCACATAATGAGCTGCAGCTGTGTTTATTGCTGGTAGATTCCAAAAAAGCGTTTGACTGGATAAGACAAAACGCAGCCTTAAAGGCTCTCTTCCAATGTGGTGTGTCCCATGTAAATGTTAAGATCGTGTAAATGTTCTTTAGTGGAAGCAAGGACAGAGATAACATTGTTCAGCCATCCTCTCATCATCAATATAAAGTGAGTCATGAAATAGACAAATACTCACCCAAAGGGTTCACCACTGTCATGGTGAGTCTCTGACGCAGTCTAGTTGGAGCAGAGATTCTCTTGTGTCCTAGATCCTTGTGGCAGCCTGGTGTCCAAGGATCCCTTTTCAGAATAATGTCTGCCAAGTTCATGGATTCTAGGTTAAGTACCTCTGCTCTAAAGACATTGATCTTGGGTACTTGCCTCACCAATACAGATTTCAACCCATATATACTTTCTCTTCCTAAAGCATAAAAATAAAATATGTGTGAAAATATATTAAAGGAAAAAACATACATTTCCAGTCTTCTTACACTTTATTCCTCGTCCTTCACTGCAAAGTCTAGTTAGATTGGCCTGCTTACGATTCTTCACATACAACGCTCCATCTCTTGTCTCTGAACCTTTGTCTTGGTCATCTACCATTCCCGGAACAATCTCTCACATCACCTGAGTCCTGGCTTCCTTCCAGATTCCTTTCAAATCCTGTCTTTTATGGGAAAATTTCCCCAGTCCTTCCAGTAGCTGGTACAATTTCCTCTGAGTATGTCTTCCATCTGTTCTGTATATATCCTGTATTCCCCTAGTTATTTACATGTTTTCACCTGTTAGATTATGAGCTCCCTCCTGACTCAGGGGCACATTTTTGCCTTTCTTCATACTGCTAGCTCTTAGCTCAGTATCTGGAGCGTAATAAAAGCTTAACTGCTTGTTGACTGACCAAGTGCCTAGACTCTGGTGATACAAAGACAAAAAGTGAGATAATCCCTGTTCTCAAGGAGCTGTATGTTATATCAGGAGAGACATGCATATGTATTAATATTTACAGAATAGATAGAAAACCAACTAGCCCTAGCCAACAGAACTTAATGAACTAAAGGCAGAGGGTTGGAAGACAAAGGTAAGAATATGATGAGAGAAGCAAGTGAAAAGGAGGGATCTGTGTGGCTGTACAGAAGGGGAAAGGGGAATGGAAAGGAAGAAACCTTTATATATGACCTGCTGTGTGTGAGGCACTGTTTCAGTTGAGCATTTTCCAGATATAACATTTGAGTCTCACAACCACCTGCAGGATAAGTGCTCTTATTATTCTTGTTTGACAATTGAGGAAACTGAGGCAAACAGTGACACACTTTGTGCAAGGTCATATAACCAGTAAGTTCATGCAGCTGGATTTGTACTCAGGTCTTCCTGACTCCAAGTTCAATGCTCTTATCATTGCCTCACCAAGAAGTTGTCTGGGCTTCCATTTCTCTCCCTAATGTTCCTTAACTAATTGGTACAGGATACTTAAAACACCTTTCAGAAAAGTTTAAAGGAGGGCTTAAAGAGTTTTAGGCAAGAGGGTGAGCAAACAAAATGTAAGCTACTACATAGAGATTTGGCCATGTTTTATATATAAAGCTATGCATTTTCTCTGTTAATGCAAATGATCTAATCTCTCATCTTCAAATTCAACACAGGTGCAAAAATACTTCTTGGAAATGAAAAATAAGATGCCTTCTTTATCCCCGATAGACAAAAATTGGCCAGCAAGACCTTACCTCTTCTTGGATTCTACTCACAAGGAGCTAAAAAGGATTTTCCATTTGTGGAGGGTAAGACATCATATGCTGCCACTTTCAGAGAATTTGACTTTCCGTTGTGTTTATATTAAGCATATATTTTTTCCTTTGGTTTTATTTGTTTGTTTGTTTTTGTCTTTTTGGAGGGGGAAAGGCAGGGCAGTGGGGGTTAAGTAACTTGCCCAAGGTCACACAGCTAGTAAGTGCTAAGTGTCTGAGGCTGGATTTGAACTCAGGTGCTCCTGACTCCAGGGCTGGTGCTCTATTCACTGTGCCACCTAGCTGCCCCTAAACATAGGTTTTTAAGAAACACTCCTTCCAGAATCACAGAGAACAGTCCCAGGACTTAGGATGCTTTTTCCTTGCTATGATAACCTACCCCTCACTCCTGACCCTGCTATCTTCTCTCGAAGAATTTCTCCCCTTTATCCTATGTATGTCTTGTATATACATACTTATTTACATGTGGTCTCCACTTGTTAGACTGTGAGCTCCTTGAGGGCAGGGACAATGCTTCCAATTCTCTTTGTATCCCCTTCACTTAGCACAGTGTCTGTTGTGCATAAGTATTTAATAAATGCTTATTCATGTACCTCATAGCGGCAGTCTGGTGGCAGTAGCTACCCTGGAGTCACATAGTCCAGCTAATGGTCAGAATAGGGTGTTGTAAGGGCCCATGCTGCTTTTTTAATTACAAATGTCCTCCCCCAAAAAAATGAAATAAAAAAAGAAATGCCCTCCCCTGGGTGGGCTGTGGTGGTTTCAGTTTAATTGTCTTCATGCCTCTTAATAGTCTGCACACCTAGAAAAATTGGATGAAGCATCATCCATTTGAACTAATTCATGTTTGTTTTAGATATTATCTTGGAGATGGTGAAAATCTACCCAGTGCTAACATGAGAGTTACTTTTTCCTTTCTCTGCCTTTTGAAATTCCCTGTGCAGCCCTAACAATCAAGTTACTCTTAAAATTTCTTTCTGTAAGGAATTAGGGTTATTGGTAGTAAATGGAGTGTCTTGGGGTCAAGAAGACGGGTTCCATTTCTGCCTCTAACGTGATATATGTGACTGTTAGCAAGTGCCCCAGGTACGTCTGTCAGGATAAGATAGTGTTGGTGTAGTCCTTCCCCACACCAATGAGGTTATAGGTACTAAACCTCTTCCCACTTCTCCCCCCCCTCCACCCCCCCTCCCCCCGATCCATTCCATACACACAACGCAGAGTCTAGAAACTGATCAGTCCTGTCCACATTCCTATGGCACGAGGAAGTTTGTGCATTAGACAGTTTTTATACATTCACTGTAAACTGCCCTTTTTAAAAAAAAATTTCTAGCTATTTTTACCTGAGGAATTAGATTCTATATTATAGATAGAGTTTCTCTTTTCCCCTTGCTTTCAGCTAACGAATGCAGTTGTTTCAAAGAATATGCCTGGGGGAAGGAATGCTATGGGCTTCAAAGCCATTGAGTTAGAGCGTATTTAGACCATGGAGGGTCACTGGCATCAAAAATACATTTAAGATTTTCAGATTGTATAAATCACATCATAGGATTTATAAACCTCTGTCATAGAAAGGCAACAAGACTTTGAAGTCCCTTGCATTTATGTAAATTTCCTCCATGTGGAGGAAGTTAATCCAAAAAGCCTATTTTTATATAATCTTGTGCTTGGGAGGTAGATGTAAAGCCAGCAGGGATCTCAGAGGCTATCTGGTCTCTCTGTTTTGTAGATAAGGCTGCTGACTCTTGTCCAGGTTACTCACACAGATTAGAAGTAGCAGACTAAGATTTTAACCTATGCCTGCTGACTCCAAAACCTAGGGCTCTTTCCTCATTAACTCCTCTCAGATCTGCTTTTTATCTGACAACACAATGTGTAACTGAAGTGTTTCTTGTAAGAAAAGTCCACATCAGATATGGGGAGTGAATAAAAAGGAACCTGAAATGTCTGTTTGAAGAGGCCTTTAGGCAACATGTGTGAGAAATGTGTAATCTGCTGCATTTATACAAGAGTGTTGCTGTTTGAATCATTTCAGTCATGTTCAGCTCTTTATGACCCCATTTGGGGTTTTCTTGGCAAAGATACTGGACTGGTTTGCCCTTTCCTTCCCCAGCCCATTTTACAGATGAGGAACTGAGGCAAACAGGGTTAAGTGACTTGCCCAGTGTCACACAGCTACATCAGTTTCTGAGGCCCGACAAACTCATGAAGATAAGTCTTCCAGATTCCAAACTCAGTGCTCTGTCATTGTGTCACATGCTGTCTGCATAGAGTTTGCTGTTGAATTTTCAGTGTGAGCACTTAGGCCTCAGAAATTGACAAAAGCTACAAATTACTTGATTTATTGTTTTGTTGATTGTCTAGACTTAAGAAATGATGGAGAAAATGCTAATAATGCAAGTTAACCTTAAAATTGTTATTCAGACTTTGTTTTTTTCTCAGAGAACTGGTTGTTTAACATTTACCAACATATCCCCGCCTTGGGTAAATCAGTGAAAGTGTGAGGCCTCAGTGGATTTATCTGTAAAAGCAGCATCACACTATTTAATCTTAATGGTCCATCCCTTCATATCGTATATTTATGTCACTTCTCTCTAAGTTCATAATTTTAAACATCATCCAGTTCAACTTCTCTCATTTTACAGATGAGGAAACTAAGGCACTGGAAGTTTAAGGGATTTGTTCAGGATCTCACAGCTGGTACATGTCTTATTCAAGACTGGAGCCCAGGTCTTCCTGGGTTATTATGACTGAAACATTTTGTAAATTGTAAATCTCTATATGTGGATTATTATTACTAGTGCAGTGATAGTAATTGAATAGATAGAGATTAGAACAGCACGTAAAAAAAAAGAGATCAGACTGATTTCTCTTCCCAGGTCCACCCCCTAGCTCCGTTATGTGAACTTAGCAAGAGCCATCAACCTAATGTGTTAGTCTCTTTCTTTATGAATTGCATGATGGCATCTGTGTCACAAGTATAATTTAAAATGTAAGAAGTCTTCTATACCCATTGCCATAGCTCTAGGGTCCCCAGGGCTCCTAGTACAGCTCCTAACGATGTCCAGTGTCTGCATGAAACATCAGTCCCACATTATTGATGAAAGATGAGAGAATGCTGGTGACAAGTAAAGTAAGCGTGGGAGTGGGGCAGTGGTGCTCCTAGAACCATGCCTAGAGAAAGGACTTTGTCTTTAGTACTGAAAAGAACTGTATTATGTTGATGGGGGAATAATAATTATTCTTACTACTTTTTTTCCGAAGAGACTAAGAATTTATGGGGTAGAAAGGGGAAGGTACTATCTCTTAATTTCTTCTGTATCAAGAACTCCCTCAGCATCTAGGTGGTGTAGTGGATAGAGTGCTGGGCCTGGAGTCAGGAAGATTCATCTTCCTGAGTTCAAATCTAGCCTCAGACACTTTCTAGCTATGTGACCCAGGGCAAGTCACTTAGCCCTGTTTGCCTCAGTTTCTTTGTCTGTCAAATGAACTAGAGAAAGAAATGGTAAACCACTCCAGTATTTTTGACAATGAAACACCAAATGGGATCACAAAGAGTGGGACATGAGTGAATAACAAAGGGAACTCCCAGTAAGAAAACTCTTTCTACCAATGCAAATTTGCAACTGTTGAGCAACTTATAGCTTCAGAAAAAGATCTGAGATCTTCCTGACTCCAACAAGGCTGACTCCTGTCCTTCATGGTTCCTACAACTATTGGATGATTTACAATTGTAGAGAATGACTTGAGATCTTCTGATTCCGAGGCCAGCCCTCTATTCACTAGAGCATTGTACCTATCACCATTGCTGTATTGGTCTTAAAAGCAAAACTTCATTGTGTTGCTTATCTCTGTAGTTGTTGTTGTTCAGATCACCTTACCATGCCATTTAAATGTGATTGATAATCCAGGAGGAAAACATCATGTCTGGTTTACTCTTTCATGTGATACTTTGCAGTGTAAAAAATACAGAGACCAATTCACGGATCAACGGAAGCTTATCTATGAAGAGAAACTGGAAGCCAGTGAACTCTTCAAAGACAAGAAGGCCTTATACCCATCCAGGTACTGTAGTTTCTATTTTACTCACAAAAATAATTAATTTAAAAGGTTTAACAAATAGATGTGGAGGCAATAAATTACAGGAATATTTTTAGTTCTGTGGCAAATAATTATTTCCTTATGTCATGAATTATTTGTTAACTATAAAAATAAGAATATTTATTAGATACATATGTATGCATGTCAATCAGTACATTAGTGAAAATGGTACTGAATGTACCATTGGTAACATGCTCAGCACTTTATGAAATAATTAGGTAAGACCCATCTTTTAAAACTCCTGATTATCATGAGCTATTCAGCCTCAAGATTTAATACTTTCTGTTGGATTATGAGACACTGTCCATAATTCCCAGAGAATAAATAAAATTTCTGTTGGCTGTTTCACAGTAATTATTGTTCATATTGTCTTGCCTTAAAATATCTATGAAATTGGCCAGAATTGCATTTACATTATGGAATTAGAGGAGTGAATCGATTTGGAGCTTTTTTGAGGGCTGCTTAGCCCCCATAAATGGTGCCCTTTAGCTCTTCTAAACTCATTGTGCGTTACTTAATTGACGTGCAGCTAGCTTGATTCCCTGTGTAATAGGCCCATAGCTCTCATAAATAAGGAACAAATTTCTTAATTGCAGGTGCAGAGAGAGAAGCCATTCTTCTACTATTGGATGCCTTGCCCTACTTTTCTAATCGTGTCTCCTAACAGTCATTTTTCTACTAAATAGTATACTTTTTCAGTTGGTGATTACAAAAAAAAGGACTTTGTAAAGTCTAAAATATATTTTATGGCAAAATAATTTTCTCCAAAAGAGCACCTGAAAATGAAAACATATTGCCCTACATTTTGTGAAGATCTGAAAAAGAGAGAATTACTCAGATCAGTTTGTTTGAAATATTCTTCTTCTTCCAGCACTTTCCCTAAGTTATCAGATACATTTTTCTAGAGCAATAAAGATGTCAAAAATAATGATAAAGAATAGCTAGATTATAACTTAAATCATGTATTAGAAATTTGTTGTTTTTTGGAAACTAATTTTTGCTAGCATGCTTTGGAAATCGATAATGAATTTTTTTGATGAAGTTTTCCTGAAGGTGGTTATTTTGAAACAAACAAAGCCAAAGATACTAATTAGCAGAATTTATGAAACATTTTGATTAGTTCAATTTGGGGTTCAACTTTTGAACTGCCAAAATGACAGTAACAAAAACCTTTTTGCTTGGTCATTTGGTTATTGGGAAGTTAGTTGGTCTGTACTGACAGGAATAGAATGGCTGTGCTATCTCCTAAAACTTTTTATGGCATCGCAACTCTTGGGGGAAACTGAGTGTTTCATGACTGCCTATAGAGAATTTTCTTGCTTAATCTCCCAGCCAGTTCTGAAGCATGGAGAATTTTATTTGCAATTATTAGAATTCTTCACCTCAGATCGAGGCTTCCAGTGCCCTGCCCAGCAGCTGTGGGCCCATGGTTTTTATAAAGATGCTCGTGTCTGAAGGTCAGCTAAAGAACTATGGAAAGGGTCAAAAGATCTGTCTCCAGTTAGAGTTCCAATTCTGCCTTTGGACTTTACTTCTTGTCACATTGGAATAGTTATTTAACCTCTCTGGGCCTCAGTTTCTTTCTCTGTAGAATGAAGGGGTGGGCCTAGATATCCTCTAAGGATCCCTTCTAACTCTGAATCTATAATTTAATCAATATAAATTATTTCACTTTGTCAGAATTTGTTAAGCATTATATGTTGTTAGAATGAATGTGTTCAGTAAAATAAAAACTCTGACATTTTTCTTTTGGCAGCTTGTGTCTCTTTCTGTTTTGTTCTCTGAAAGTGGCTTCATGTGTCCCAGGAGGATAGAATTGCAGTTTTCTCATGTATTTTCTATTCAGAGTCTTATTTAAAAGATCTAGGGTGAGGAAAGGCATATCATCGCCTTCTGTATTCATTGTTCTGCTTGGAGTTATTCTAACGTATTTTACTTCTATTCCCAGAAACATTTATTGATTTCCCTCCCTCTTGGAGACTGAAAATTAAATTTTTCATTGTGTCAGGTGGTGGTAATTATCCATACCCTTTCTCCCATCACTACACATTGTGAAAGCTTCTAATAAGTGCTTTGGGGACAGCTGCAGTTAAGGCTTTCATTTGAGCAAATGTCAAGGACCGACTCTATTTTATGCATTGTCATGTACCTACTCCTTAATGTTCTTCAGTTGAGTGCCTCATGTGCTATGGGGGAAAGAAATTGATATTGCCAGCAAATGCTATGGCAACATGAAAAAATAGCTGGCCGGGGGTTGGGGGGGGGGGACCACAGGTGAAAGTGATAAAACACTATACTATACAAAAATTTGAATGTCTACATTTTTATGAAAGTGGCAAACTCTTCCTATAGGAGTATTAGGTTTCAATTCCATATTGAACCCGACCATTTTGTAACAGTGTGACATCCATTTAAAACCATTTGTAAAATATTTTCTTTCCTTTTTTTATTGTAGTGTTGGCCAGCCATTCCAAGGGGCTTACCTGGAGATCAGTAAGGACCCCAAGTATAAGAAACTCAAAGATGCCATTGAAGAAAAAATCATCATTGCTGAAGTTGTGAACAAAGTTAACCGAGCTAACGGGAAGGTAAAAATGTCAACAGTGAGACTTACCTAAAAATGTGAATTAAGTAGAATACTTTTACCTGGTTTCCCAGATATTAATGAATGATTTAAGTTTCTGCTTGGGCTTTCATTAAGGTCACTGTGAAGATACTACAATGTGGTGTAGGCGAGAGGGCTCCGGGATTTGGAACCCATATGATTTGGGGCAAATCCTTTCCTTCTCCACCCTCCTCTTCTTTATCAGAGTTACATTAGAACAGTTGAAACTCAGACTTTTTAAAATTCATAACATAGTATTATTCTTTACCAGGAGGAATTATGGCCAAATTTGAAGGATTTGGGAGACTGGTTTGTGACATACCTAGGCAAAACTTTATGGGCCACTGGTCTGTACTGACACACCTTTGAGAACCACAGAGCTCATGGTCTTTAAAGTCTTTTCTAGCTCTGGATTCTATGACCTTTTTTTTTTCCTGGTGTCATTAGATTGGATGATGTGATAGAGCCCAGAGAATTTTGATATAGGATTTTTAAACTTTAAGAAACCTTAGAGTTTATTTAGTATAATTCCTTCTTTTTCTAGAAGGGAGAGAACTGAGTCCTAGGTAATTGAAGTCAGTTGCCCAAGCTAATTAGTGGTTGTAGCAGCAACCACATTGGCATACCCAGGATGACTGCTAGCACAGGTTCTTAGATCTGCTTTACTAGGAATGATAGTTGTTTAAGGGGTCAGCAATCTTTTATAATCACATTCACTAGTTCAGGGGAAAAGTCAGCACCCTGAATTTCAGAGAAAATACAAGCAGAGAAATAAAAAACAACAGACAGGGCTCTGACTGCCTGAATCAAAGCAATATTACTATACACTTTACATACATTCCTGGATCGAGAGAGCCTTTACATCTGAGTCAGGTAGCTCTGAACACATGGACACTAAGAATCTCGACCAGGGAATCCTAAGATCCTTCTCATAAGTGAGCCCTCAAAGCAAAATACCAACTCAAAGTATATATATACTTCTCAGAGCCAGAAGCCATCACAACCCTCATGACTCAGTGCCTAGTTAGAAACTAGGAAAAGGTGTGAAAGCCTTCCTATAAGCAAGCCTCTCCTAAGCAAGCTTCCCTTTATGGGCTCCATCAGGAGGCCTATTAATGGGGGGGGGGGGGGGGAGATCTTAAATTCCATTAACATTACAGTGGTAGAGGTGAGGCTACTACCCAGTTCTCTGATTCATTGGTTTTTTTCAGTACATCACATTACCTTTCATGCAGTGTAGCATGTTCACTAGATTTACATATCCGTATGCAAAGTAATATATTATGGAATTAAATTATGTTCTGGAAATAACTGTCACTTATGGTTTTTAATAAGTGAGGGTGGTTGTTGCCAATCCATTACTATTAGAAACCTTTATCATTTACATCTAGGTCTTTCATCTTGCCTTTTTTTTCCTCTTTAGTGTGCATCCAGGATTTTCCTTTTAACAAATAATAATCTGCTTCTTGCTGATCAAAAGTCTGGACATATTAAATCCGAAGTCCCTCTGGGTGATGTTACAAAAGTGTCTATGAGTTCACAAAATGATGGCTTCTTTGCTGTCCACCTAAAAGAGGTAAATTTGAAGTAGGTTTTCTGCTATAAAGCTGATTGTTTAAAAGAAGGAAGGTCTGACTTCCAGATGTGGTTCATTGTATAATTTGAGGTTTATGCTGAATTTAGCCATTATCAAGTTACTCGTTTTGGGTGAATGAAAACCAGCTTGTACAATTTAAATGTGGACTTTTCCAGTCATTAAATAACTACTCAACTTTACTCATGTTTGATGATATGTTCACTTAACTGTTCCTTTATTGAATAACTTTGTCTTATATGCGTATGTACCATTAGTGGATAGAAGTAGTGTGAATACACACACACACACACACACACACACATACACACACATACACACACACACACACCCTTTTCTTCCTTGTCAACATGCAATTAGCGAATGTTGAACATGTGAAGAAGGGAGTGCTGAAGAGAGGAAGCCTTACCATGATCATGATTTTTCAGGCACACTGTGTTTGGAGCCATATAGCCAACTAGTACTTTCTCTCCTGGACCTTTAAGAACATGAATTCAGGAACTAGTAACACCACTGACTCTTATCCCATATAATCTTGGCTCACAATTCTTTCTGCCCCAGCCCCCCCCTTTTGCACATGTAATGATTACTTCTGAGTTCTTTGGAAGGCAGTTAGGAGAATGCTAGGTAAACTCATTCTAGGCCTTTGAACAACTTGGAAGAAATACTGATTTTGTAAATACAGGAGTGTTCAAGGTCTGTGTTTACTCCCAAGAAAAAACCATTCTTAAGCACCTGTTGTTGTTCAGTTGGGTCCAACTCCATTTAGGGGTTTTCTTGGCAGAGATACTGAGTGGTTTGTCGTTGCCTTCTCCAGCTCATTTGACAGATGAGGAAACTGAGACAGATAGGGTTAAGTGACTTGCCCAGGGTCATACAGCTAGGGTCAGAGGTTGGATTTAAACTCAAGTCTTCCTTACTTCCATCCCAGGGCTCTATCCATTGTGCTACCTAGCTGCCTAAGTACATATTACAAAATTCCCCTTAGGTGCCAGAATTCTGTGCCTTTTATCTTTTAAGTCAGGGGTTCTTAACTTGGATACCATAGACACCTCCAAATTATAAGGAGTCCCTGAACTTGGATGGATAAAAAAAATCACATCTTTATTATCACTATTATTGGTTTCCTTTGTAATCCCATATATTTTATGTCATGCATTTTAAAGCATTATTCTGAGAAAGGGATCCATAGGCTTTACCAGACTGCCAGCGGGATCTATGACACAAAAGTGATTAAGAACTCCCTTTGCTAGGTGCAGTGTCTTTGTTTATCCAGTAAACAATAATGACATTGAGTCACCATAAAGAGACTTGCTGTCATTTTCACCTAGGTGGTACATTGGTTAGTGTCCTGGACCTGGAGTCAGGAAGACCTGAGTTGAAATCTAGCCACAAACACTTGATAGAACTTGATAGAACTGTGTGACTGTGGGCAAGTCGTTTTACCTCTATATACCTTGGTTTCCTCATCTATAAGATGGGAATAATTTTAGCACCTACCCCCCAGAGTTACTCTGAGGATCAAATGAGAAAATTATTGTAAAGTACTTACCACCGTGCCAGACACATAGTAAGTGTTATGTAAATGTTACTTATTGTTATTATTATTAAAACATAGTCTTTGTCACTAATGATCTTTCCTAATTCTCGTGGTAATTTTATTTATCTTTTGCTCAATTCTGAATTGAACCCAGATGTCCTTATGCTTCCCTCTGTTACATCTCTTTGGCAGCTTCCTTTAATTATGCCTTTTTTAAAACCTCTCCATCATTTTCTGTCAGGGCTCAGGAGCAGCTAGTAAAGGGGATTTTCTCTTCAGCAGTGATCACCTGATTGAAATGGCCACCAAGCTCTACCGGACCACTCTCAGCCAAACCAAACAGAAACTCAACATTGAAATTTCAGATGAGTATGTTCGTTTTTCTCTTGGTAGATGATTTTCCTTTGCTTCTTTTGTCTTAGTTAAGACTTCCAAACAACATTCTTTTTCCAAAATGTTTTTTTTTTTTGATTGCTAGTGGTTATATTAATTTGAATAAGTAGGATTTTAAAACTAAGAATTAAATATTGGCAATACTTACCAGGTGAAACTGGGGAATAAAACAGGGAGCATCATTTTTTATTGATTTGAAAATTGTTTATTTTTTAACTTGGGGGAACAGTGTTGAAATGTCAGAAGGCCCCTTTTTGTTAAGTATATGGATGTATTTTTAAAAAATATTTTGATCTATAGTTTTAATTTTTGTGTTATCCTGAATGCTTAGCTTCTCAGTGCCCCCAGGTTATTCTCTAAGGCTTTTATTTATAGGGAAGATGCCAACTTGCCTGGGTAGGAGAATTTTCCTCATTGAAGAGTTCCTTATCCTAGTAAAATAACAGGTGCCAATCCCTATTTTAATTTTTACGTGATTCAGCAAGTGGTTTGTTGTGCACACGTTTGTGTATGGACTCAGGTGCACTATGCCTTACTCTGCCCAGCAGCAATTAAATCTAAATTAACCATAGGGCTCAAGGTTTAATAAGTTCTGGTTAAATTATTTTTTTCAGCTTAGCTAAGAGCTGACCAAAGTACCTTTTGTGTTTCAGCCTTTGCTGGAAATCTTTCTAAAATAATGTCCTTGTCTTTCCTGCCCTTAGGACATAAAGCATATAGGGAACTTAATTCAAACTTTTTTCACTGAGCATCTCTATCTTTAATATCTTTACTCACTGCATTCTTCTGGAGCTGGTGTAGGCCAGGAGAGGACTCTGTAGTTAGCTTTACTTGCCTCCGCTCCTTACAAAGAAGAGAAAGGGCTGGAAGGATGAGACTCTGGCTCCTTCAGGAACATCTGATTGAGCTTTCTGCATAGATTGCAGGTGTATGTATTTAGAACAAGGGCCATTTCTTCTCTTATTTTCAGACACTGCTAGGAGGTATAGTGGATGGAGTGTTGAACTTAGGAGTCAGATACACCTGAGTTCATATCCTGCCTCAGGCACTAGCTATTTGACCTTGGACAAATCGGTTCAGTCTTTGGTCCTCTATTTCTTAGCCTGCAAAATGGGATGGTGTGAGGACCAAAAGATGACGGATATAAAGTGATCCTCAAACCTTAAAGCCCTATGTTCATGCTAGCTAGCATTGTCGTCTTTGGTATCATCCATTCCCTCAAGAGTTGAGTACTATGTTCTCTGCACCATGAACATCTATCAAATGTGAAAGAAAATTAAAATCAGAGGAAGGGAAAAATTAGTCCATATCACCTCAAAGCCTGGTATAGGACTGTGTATCATCATTATTAGTAATTAATAATAAGACACTTAAGTTTCAAAGTGCTTTAGATACATCCTTACCAATAAACACAGTAGTTATTAGTGGATGGAAGTACTATTCCTACTAGCTACCCTAATTCAGGCCTCATTACTTCTTGCCCAGACTATTATAATGGTGTCTAACCTGGTCCATCTCTGATTTTTCCTTTCACTAATTCCTCAAACCATTGCTGAAAGAACCTTTCTAATACAAAGTTCTGTCTGTGGAGCCCTTCTACTAAAATATTTTTCAATGGCTGCCCATTGCCTATAGTATAAAATATAACCACCCCACCCCCTGACCAGGACAGTATCACTTTTGTTTTTGGCATCCTAGTGTAGCACTTCTACATATATAGGATTAAATGCAACAATAAAGGAAAAGTTCTTTGCAAACTTTAAAGCATTTATTTATTTATTTTGCTTTTTGGAGGAGGGAAGGCAGGGCAATTGGGGTTAAGTGACTTGCCCAAGGTCACATGGCTAGTAAGTGTTAAGTGTCTGAGGCCAGATTTGAACTCAGGTCCTCCTGACTCCAGGGCCCAGTGCTCTATTCACTATATTACCTAGCCACCCCCTTCAAAGCATTTATAAATTTCGTTTTTTATTATTTAAGTCCTCAAAAAAAACCCAATTTTTGAATTGGTTTTTCCCTGAGGAAACATTTCATAAAAAGGAAAGAGCGGTGAAGATCCTTTTATTTATTCTGGGCCTGTCTGAAGGTCACTGATTTCAGTGACTTAGTAGAAGACTTAGTAGACTTAGTAGATCCATCTGGAAGGTGTTTCAGATTTAAACAAAAATTTGCCAGAAAGCCACTTGGTGGGACGAGCATCCCAGAACAGCCCTGTGTTTTTCATTCTCTGATGGATTCATTTCCATTTTATCATTTGTTTTGTAGACAGACACTCTTAGGGTTTGGACTCAGTGTCTTTTTTGGAAGTAGAAGCAGTTATTTCCAACGCCACTAATCTCTGTAGCCATCATTGAGCAATGGTTTCCGCAAATTACAGGGAGAATGGCAGAAGGCAAGTCCACCTCTTATTACAGTGTTGTTGTCTCTATAAGTAGACATTGAATGAGACAAGGGAAGGCTACAGATAGTTACAACAGGCAGACACCCAACTGCCACAGCTACCTGTGTTTCTCTTGAGCTACAAGAATTGACATATATAGAATATTGTTTTTCCATCTGATCTGTGGAGTATATAGTGGTACTTGGAATGAGTTTATTGTGAGCCCCAAGTATGAGTGATTGTAAGGATTCGTAAATTTTTGCATGGAAATTTACATTTTTGTAAATGTTACTAATTCAAGCAACAATGGGTCTGTGTATATTTTATTGTTGTTCAGTGGTTTCAGCAATGTCTGACTCTCTATGACCCTATCTGGGATTTTCTTGGCAAAGGTACTAGACTGGTTTGCCATTTTCTTGTCTAGCTCATTTTGCAGATAAGGAAACTGAGGCTAACAGTTAAGTGTCTTGCCTGGGGTCACACAGCTAGAGAGTGGCTGAGGCTGGATTTGAACTCCGGAAGATGAGTATTTCTGGTTCTCAGCTGAGTGCTCTATCTACTGCACCACCTAGCTGCCCCCTATATTTTACTGGAAACATACAATTCATAGCATTGATCTGCTGAGAGAACCTTTTGGAGTGGTACATGGAAGACTCCATAGATTGGCACTATGTCCTGATATGTACTTATAGTCCTGCCAGAATTCATACACTCTTCTTAAGGGATCTTGTGCTAAAAACACATTAGGAAAAAGCAGCTGCCATCCATATATTTCATAGAACTGCAGAACTAGAAGGAGATCTTGGGGTTCATTTCAGTCCAGCCCACCTAGACGTATACAGAAATTTCCCTGAAAGTATTCCTTAAAAGTGAAAATGTATTGGTATCTGTGATGTCAATTAACCGTGTTCAGTATTTTAATTGAACTCTAAAAGACTGTTTCTCCATCCCCACCCCACCCCTTTCAGAAGGAGTGATACAGAATTGTGTGTGAGAATAAAACGCTTCCTTCTTACGCGCTTGGCTTCTAAAAAATTCAGCCCGTTCAAAGCCACAGGAAGTGGTGCATTTTTAAATTAAGACTGAACCAAAGCCTGGCATATCACATTTCATCCTAGTATGTAATGTCTGAAAGAATTGGGTTGTCCAGCCTTTGAAACAGAGACTTAACTTAAAAATATCAGAACTGTTTACATCTTCTTTGTTGCTATGGATTTCTCAGTGGATGTGTCAATTTACTTTCTGTATACTTATACCAGTAATGTTTATACAACTTCTCCAAAAGAAACATATAGGAGATACTATAAAATTTAATTCTGTCTTGTGCCTGTAGAGACTGTCTAGAATACCGTACCCAGTACAGGGCTTGGAGTCAGGAAGCACTGGGCCTCAGATCCTAGTTGGGATTCATTGTGATGCAGTGATAGGAATATGGGATTTGGAGTCAGAAGAACTAGGCTCAAATCCCAGCTCTGCCATTTACTAGTTCCAGGTGACCCCAAACTCTAGTCACTTTATTTTCTATTGACTTCAGTTTCTTCATCAATAAAATGAAAGGATCAAAATAGACAGCCTTGTATTTCTTTGCAGCTCTTAAATTTATGATCCATCAACTTGCCTCTAATCCTAGTTGTGCAACCCTCTGTCTGTCATTTAACCTTTATGTTCCTCAGGCAGCTCACTAGCAGTTACCTCTTAAACAAAATCACATTTGTTCAGTGGTGTCCAACTCCTTGGGACCCTGTTTGGGGCTTTTGTGGCAAAGGAACTGGCATGGTTTGCCATTTCCTTCTCCAGCTCATTTGACAAACGAGGAAACTGAGACAAACAGGGTTAAGTGACTTGCCCTGGGTCACATGACTAGTAAGTGTCTGAGGTCAGATTTGAACTCAAGTTTTCCTGATTCCAACCATGGCACTCTATCCATTGTGCCACCTAACTGCCTTTTTATGTATTTGTGTGTTATGCCTATGAATCAGTCACTAAACATTTATTTAGTGCCAACCTTTCCTATTTTCAGTTAATTAAATATGAAACACCTATGCAAAATTAAAAACACAAAACACAACAGCTCCCCAGAGGAAACACAATGTATATTGTCTGTTTATCTTCCCCACCCCAGAAAGTGAGCATAATCATCCTCAGACCTTCTGACCTCAGAAGGATATCATAAATGTTGAAATAAGTTAACATCCATCATTTTCATTAGAGGTAAAGCTGACGATAGCATCATATTATCAGCAGTACTGATGGAGAGCAAGGTGCTAATGACATAAGAAAAATTATTCAGTTGATCCAGGGTTCCGGCTAGGGTGTTGTTTTTAAATCATTGTTTAACGTAATCTGTGTTTTCTGCTTGCGTGCTTTACTTACAAGTTTTCTTATCTCCCCTAGGTTCCTGGTTCAATTCAGGCAGGACAAAGTGTGTGTGAAGTTTATACAGGGCAACCAAAAAAATGGTAGCGTCCCAACTTGCAAGCGAAAAAACAACCGTCTCCTGGAAGTGGCTGTACCTTAACTGCAGTCCTGCTCTTGGTCTCTCACGGACTCTTTTTTTGTCATAGTGCAATTTTAGGGTTTTTTGGGGGGTGGGGGTGGAGGGGAAGCAGAGTTGTCCACTTGGGGATTGCCAGTGTCTAATAGTGATAGAGACCCTTGGCAAAATATTTTGACTAATCAACTTTTAAATCTTTTCTTATTGGAGTAGTTTTAACCCCTGAAATGCAAACTGTCCAGTGACAGGATTTTAGAAACTAACAATGCTTGTATTCTTATATTAGTCATTCACCAGCTAGTACTACATTCTGTCAGTTGACATGTGACTGATAAAATATTAATGTGTTAGCATAGAAACCTGACTTAAAAGTAGATCAAGGTCCTACTGTGAAGGATAATGAAACCTTACTTGGACTTTTTTCCCCCCAACACATTGCCTTCAGGCATTTTCACTAGTGCTAAGAGCTGGTTAACTCTTAGACTGGGAATGTTGAAAACAAAAATGGTAATAACTCTGTTTGTAGTAAACAGCATTATTAAGAGCTGTGTAATCTGAGCATTAATAGAACCTAGTGCAAGAAGGACTATTTCCATGAGGCAGAAGGAATGTAAGACTGAAAAGAAAGCCCATGCATATGGTTTCTATTTGAAGAAGAAAATCTGGTGTTTAGAAGGGACTTTTGAATTTTATTCAGATTATTTTTAATGGCTTTAAGTTGTAGAAAATGTCATATTCTTATTTTAAAAGAAATGACAGTAGATTTTCTCTCATTTTCCAAAGCAGTGCAGTGAAAATATATTTTTCTCTGATGCATATTCCTTTGTTTTCAGTTAACATTAGATGAGTCTACATAATGCTAATGCCTGCAGAGTGCTATTATCATCAGATTTCAGGTAGCTGTTTAAACAGTTAAGTGAAGGGTGAGAGCCTTTTCAGATACTGGCATGTGTCCTTACGATGTGCAATAAAGCATTCAAGACCTTTTTTTTTTGAAAGTTATTTATAATACACTTTTGTGTAGAAGAGAGGTGATTGGTACAGCTTGCATATTTTATGCAGGGATTAAAGTGGGTTTGTGTTATGAATCTGTAGGATTTTTTTTTTCAAATTTACACTAAAGTTCTCAATTTGGAAACTGTTCTTGGAATTAAAGAGTTTCTTAATTTGGGGAGATAATGTATATAAATTGGTATCATGTTAAATAATAAAATTGTTCTAATTCGGTGCTTTTTTGGTATTCCTATATTGTAATCATACTTTGTATTTCGAACTGTTTTCTCTGTTTTGTGCCCAATGTAATGTGTGCGCACAAAAAAAACCCAACCTTCACAAAGTTTACTTTATGTTTTCAGTGTAACTGATTTTTCACTTATATATAAACCAGAAATGTTCATTGAAAATATTAGTTTTCTTTTTCACTTTTAGATAGAAGTATTTACATAAAGAGATTCTTGAGTCATTTTTACTTGTTGATGTATAGAGAGGCATTTTTTCAGTATGATGTATCAAAATTCCTTCAATGATATCAGTGATAGGTTAAATGATAATCTCTGAATTATGGAGTAGAAATATAGGTATAAATGTACTTATGCCCAGAATGACAGAAGTATTCAAATTTTTCACTGGCTTACTTAAATTCAAAACTAACAACTAAATACCTCATTATTTCAAATAGTGTCTTATACTATCAAAATATAAGGCTATTATTGCCACATATATGTGTGTGATACACACACACACACACACACACACACACACACATACATTTTTTGCACACATATCCTATGATACTGTCATTGAAACTTTGCAAACCATACTGTGTTCATCACCTATAGACAAAATACTTTTAGTCTCAAGCTCTTTGTGGGATGTTTTTATATGACATTTTCTTACTAACTAGAAAAGTTTTCAATAATGATTTTTCTCCCATAGAGATTTGTCATTTGTTTCAAATGTTGTAGAATGAAAGATTCTTATCAGTAAAGGTTCACATAGTTTTTAGTCACTTTTTAAAAATCACAGTGTTCTCAGGATGGTGGTGTTTGACTTTGCTGGGCGAAAAGAGACAATAGCTTTCTCAGATTTTCCCTTGGTTTTCCACCACTGTCTCATTAGAGTTATTTAGTCAAAGCTTGCAGAAGTATACTATAGATATACACTTTAACATTGAGTGGGAGTTAAGATTGCCCTCTAGGGACTCTGGTTCAAGAAGTCACAAATTTAGCAAGAAGATGGATACAAGTTTTAAATACACACACACACACACACACACGTGTAATAGGCGTTTGAGTCCAATTTGAAATTGCCCTGAAATAACCATTTTATAGTTTTCAGCATGTAAAAAGAATAAGAAGTTTGTGGCCTACTTTAAATTAAAGCTTTCCTGCCTCTTAAATTAGCCAGATCATCCCTTTCCTGGAAGTGGTCCCCATGTTGGGTTTACAAGATTGGAGAAGGAGCAAAGCTAGTTTACCAGAACTGCAACTAAATAAGGAACCCAGAATTCAGTTGGCCAACCCAGAAAGCATTAAAAAAAAAAAAGACTGGAACTACTCTTCAGATTATTAACCTTCAACAGCTTGTTCAAGACAGAGCCCTAAAAGTAATTAACAGCTCTTTTGCTTTTTGTGGCCAAGCATAGAGACTTATACCTACCTTTGACAAGAACCTGAGAGATATATTGCAATGAGCACACTCCAGAATTTCTGTGAAATCTCCTCTGACCATGAGGAGGATCTCCCTATGGGAGATCATTCTTTCCTAAGCCCCGGGACTTGACTCAGTCAGTTGCTCAATATCTATTTTCAAAGAGGTTTCCATTCCTTTGGAAAAAGGGAATGGAGGATAGTTGAGAGTTTAAAAAGGATGGGTACCAGCCAGCTACCTGCTGGTATTAACAACCACTGACCATGCTCTGCCATGTTCCACAAGGCCAAGAGAAAGAAAGACCCTTAGGAATTTTGTTCCGTGACTATTAGAACAACATCCTGGAAAGCAGAGACCTAGACTTACATGCCCAGAGATATAAATTAACTCCAGTTTGAATTCTACACGTGTATGTGGAGTTTGGGCTATGTTTGGCACCATGGCCAGACATGTCATTGAAATATATGCCAGGAATGAAATAGAAATTTGTAATTCTTGTTATCGTAAATTGTGTATTTCACGTTATCATGCCATTCACACCATATACAAGAATTTTTTTCCTACTACATATATTCATATAATCTTTTTGTTTTGTTTTTAATATGATGTGAAGTTATTTATAATATAAAGCTTTTTGCAATACTTAGAGAATATAGTACAGGGATAAATTATTAGCTTTTATGAATGTATTTATTCCTTGATACCAAATTTAAACATGATTTCATTTTAACAAGCAGTCTCATCACCTAAATTAGGGATTAATGGAATGGAGAGGACAGGATAAAAAGAACAGTGATTTTCCTGGAAAATTTCCTCATTAAAAGACTTAAGTACAGTAAAATAGAGGAAAGATGGAAGAATCTACCTAGGCTCTTCTCCAGTTTTGTGGCCCTTCTGCTCCTTCTGCTAAGGAGTTCAAAACTAGGCCATTTGGGATATCCACAGATCTCCTGAGGAGGTCAATATCATTGCATCTGCTTTGTTTTGGGGGGGGTCTGGTATTGACCCAGCATCATGGCTGGCTCTCTCATTCAGCAGAGAGGGTCCTGTAGCCAGACTTTGGCTTATTAGGGTTTAGTTCATACATAAGCAGTATAAGACTTTGGGAATTTTTTTTTAATATACTCCTAAATGCTGTAATTACCACTTATTTAGCATGAAGAATATTTTCAAAATCTTACAAAAACCACCCTTAGTTTTTTTCAAAAGTTTTCTGTTCCTAGAATGGTGACCCCAGGAGCTTGAGCTAAAAATCTTAATTTTGTAATCAAGGAAAAGTCCTCTCAGCTTCTAAGTGATCTTGAAGAGGATATTTTGGGCCATATTTGGGAGATAGATCTCTTATCTTGACTCTAAACCCATCATTTTACATATTGGGAAATTTAGATCCAAGATGGTTAAGAGACTTCCTCAGGGTCATATAACAAGTGTCAGCAGCATCAGGATTTGGCAGATCCTCAGACTCCAGAGCCAGAACTCCTTTATCTATACCATGGGGTCTTTGTGAAAGGGAAAACAGAAACAAAAATGGCAACCAGATAAGAAACCCACTTATCCTTTGCTTTCCTAAATTCAGATTTAGAGCTAGAGGGGACCTCGGTGTTGTCTGTCCCCTCACTGATAATAGATTTAACTTATTCTTGAAAAGGGAAATCAGTAACTTTCATTTTCTCTTTTAACCATAAGGAAAGGCCCTAAATCAGTCAGTGGTGGTTAGGAGACCTGGGTTCAAATCCTGCTTCCTCCACTTTGTTTGCAATTTGGTGCAAGTCATATAACCAACCATGCCAGATTTCAGTTTCTTCACATATAAAGAAATGAAGAAGTGGAAGGGATTGAGCATTAAGGGATCAGACCTGACTTTCCACTATTCAAATGAATGTGATATGTTCTTGCAAACCTGGTTTTTCATAGTAGCTTTACAGCTGCATACATAGAATCGGGTTTTTTCTTTAATGTTAATAAAAATCACATGTTTTGGAATTGGTTTTTTTTTTCCTCAGGGGGCATTTTGGGGTGGGGTGTTCTTAATGGGATCATGCAAGGAAAATATTAGAAGAGTTTCCCAGGGAGAGTGGAGTTGTGTACTTGCTATGTGGTATGATGGTTTTCCATGGATTCTGTGGTTTCTAACCTCCCTATTACTAACAGTTCTCTCTTCTTCCCCCCCCCCCCACTTCTTTTTCCTATGTTGGCACTCTAAAGTTACTGACTTGGAAGTGCACATGAAATTTTATTTCTTCCTTAGGCAGATCTAAATTGGGTGAAACTTCACAGGCACTCAGATTGAATTCCCTTCCCTTCCCACCCCCTTTTTTAGATCTGGTTCCTTTTTCTGGGACATAATGAAATAGGCATTTGGGGAAGGTCACATATGATAGAGGAAAATGAAAGATTAACTCCTTGTCAGAGTATGTATTAAATCATGGGATCATCAGATCACAGATTTAGAATTTGGGCCTTGGAGGGCACTAACCACCCTTTGCAAGTAAGGAAACTGAGGTAATTGCTTTTATTTTGCAGTTGCACTGTCATTTGTTAGTGAATCTAGATACATGCAAAAGTGAGATTCATGGCTACATTGGGTTAATCATTTTCCCAGGGGTAGCTGGTGGTATAGCGGATAGAGTACTGGACTTGGCATTAAGAAGACCTGAGTTAAAATTTGACCTCAGACATATACTAGATGTACGGCCCTGAGCAAGTCACTTAACTTCTATTTGTGTCAGTTCCTTCAACTGTAAAACAAGGATAATTCCTCCTAGGATTGTTGTGAGGATCAAATGAAATATTTATAAAAAGTGCTTAGCATAGTCCCTGGCAGGCACTATATAAATGCTTATTCCCTTTCCTTTCCCCCCACCATTTTATTGAAAAATGTTCATCTTTCCAAATGTTTTCTGAGAAATTCAAGTTAATGTCCCACTGCTGAGTGTGTTACATTTAGGACATTGCTTTCTCTAAACCAATCTGCAAGCTCAGCTTTTCTGATGTTGGGATTTAAATTAGCTGCCTACTATATACAAAGCCAAGATTAACTTCACTTAAAAAAAAAAGTTGGCATAAAAGGCACACACAACATTTTCCAGAAGTGCAGATTTTCAAACATGATGCTGGGGTGGGGAGAAGATGGGACATTTTCTCACTCCATTATTTTGGAGAAAACTTAAATTAGCATTTGTCCAAAAAAGTCATGTTGTGATACCAGTTAAATATGAAATTCAGTTCATATTTTTTTTTGTCTATATGTATAACACTGTGACACATGCTAGAGGTGATTTTTTAAAAAAAAGTTACCTGATTTTCATTGGACTTTCAGTTAGTTTATAAGGGGATAGAAAAAGTGACAAATACAGATAATAATAATACATAAGTAGTTTTGAAAGGGGCAAAACAAAATGTTATATGAGATCATAGATGTATAAGTAAAAGTGTTTTGCAAAATGTAAAGTTCTTGCTATATAAATATTAACTTATTCTTCTAGAATCAGGAAAAAATATTCAAATGGAGAAGTAGAGAATTCTTTATGAAGGAGGTAAAATTTGAGTATGGCTCTAAAGGAAAATTAGGGAGTTGAAGAAAGAGGGAGAAGACATGATATGATAAAAGTGGGGGGAGGAAGCAAGGCAGTGTATTTGGGGACAGTACTTTGGTTTGATTGGAGAAGAAAGTGAGGGAGAGACTGAATGAGAGAAGACTACAAAGAAGAGTGTTAGAGGGGGGCCAGGTTGCAAAAGAGATTGAACACTAGGCAAAGGATCTTGAGCTTTATTTATTAGGTCATAGGGAGCTACTTAAGATTTCTGTACAGAACAAATATTTAAAAAATTATTTCCAATACTATACTATTATATATTATACTATTTGGGAAAGCAGGCAAAGAAGGAGTCCTACTAATTCCTTTTGCTAAATAAATATGATGCTGATAAAGGAAGAGCAAAAATAGAGAAAGAAAACTATTGACCAATTTCCATAGTGAATGTGAATGCAAAAATTTTAAATAAAATTCTAGGAAGGATATTACAACAGTGTATCACAATGATCATATGCTATGATGAGGTGGGATTTATATTAGGAATGCAGGAAAACCATCAGCATAATTGACCATATCAATAACAAAGTCAACAAAATCATAATTATCTCAATTATTGAGATTGTATCTCAATACAAAGCTTTTGACGAAATACAACACTCCTATTAAAACACTAGAAAACAGGGATAAATAGAATTTTCTTCAAAAATAAGTAAAATCTATCTAAAACCAGGAGCAAATATTATCTGTAATGGGGATAAGCTAGAAGTCTTCCCAGTAAGATCCAGGATGAAGCAAGGATTTCCATTATTACCACTGTTATTCAATATTGTTCTAGAAATGCTAACTGTAGCAATAAGAGGAGAAAAAGAAATTGGAAGCATTAGAATAGGCAATGAGGAATCAAAACTCTGCAGATGATATGGTATACTTAGAGAATCAACTAAAAAAAACCAGTTGAAATAATTTTAGCAAAGTTGCAGGATATAAAGTAAATCCACACAAATCATCAGCATTCCTATATATTACTAACAAAGTCCAGCAGGAAGCTACAGAAAGAGATAGTCCATTTAAAATAACTGCAAACAATATAAAATACATGGGAGTCTACCTACCAAGACAAACCCAGGAGCTATAGGAACAGAATTACAAAACACTTCACACAAATAATGTCAGATCTAAATGCTAATTGCTCGTGGGTAGGCTAAGCCAATATAATAATTTTACCTAAATTAATTTACTTATTTAGTGCCATTCCAATCAAATTACCAAAGAATCATTTTTTATAGAACTAGAAGAAAAGTAATAAAATTCAGCTAGAAGAACAAAAGGTCAGTGATATCAAGAGAATCAATGAGAAAATGTGAAGAAAAGTGGCTTAGCAGTATAAGATCTCAAGCAGTATTACAAAGCCATAATCATTAAAACAATCCAGTACTTGCTAAGCTAGTGCTCGGTAAACCCAAAGATCCAAGATTTTGGAACAAGAAATCACTGTTTGATAAAAATTGCTGGAAAAACTGGAAAGCAGTTTGGCATAAACTAGGTAGTGACATACATCTTGAAACATATGCTGAGGTAAGATCAAAATGGGTACATGATTTAGACATAAAGGGTGATACCATAAGCAAATTAGGGGAGTGCTAAATATTTTGCCTATCAGATTTATGGATAAGGGAAGGATTTATGACCAAATGAGATAAAGAGCATTATAAGATGAAAAATGGATATTCGATTACATTGAATTAAAAAGAGTTTGCACAAACAACAAATGGAACCAAGATTAGAAAGAAAACAGATTTTTTTTTTTACAACAAAAGTCTCCAATAAGGGCTTCATTTCTCAAGTATATAGAGAATTGAGCTAACTGTATAAGAATATAAGTCTTTCCCCAATTGATAAATGGTCAAAGGAGATGAATAAGTAGTTTTCAGAAGAGGAAATCAAAGCTATTTCTTCTACTTCTTCTTGTTTAATTGTTCAGTCGTGTCCAACTCTTTGTGACCCCATGGAACATAGCATGCTAGACCCTTCTGTCTTTCACTATCTCCCAAAGTCTATCCAAGTTTATTGCTTCCATGACACAATCTATCCATTTCATCCTCTGCCATCCCCTACTGCTTTTGTCTCATCAAGAGGCTTCTTAATTCTTTTTCACTTTTTGCCTTTAGAATATATCTGCATAACTGAGACTGTTGATATTTCTTCCTGCAATCTTAATTCTAACTTGATTTGTCCAGCCTGGCATTTCACATGATGTATTCTGCACATAAGTGACAAATACATACTCCTTTCCCAGTCTTGAACCAATCAGTTGTCCATATTCAATTCTAACTGTAAAATAATCTGTTACTCCTGTCTCTGGGGACTTGTCACAATTTGTTGTGATTCACACAGTCAAAGGCTTTAGTGTAATCAATGAAGCAAAAGCAGATGTTTCCCTGGAACTCCCTTGCTTTCTCCATAATCCAGAGAATCTTTAGTCATATGAAAAAATGCTTTAAATCACTATTGATTAGAGAAATGCAAATTAAAACAGCTCTGAGGTATCATCTCACACCTATCAGATTGGCTAATATGACAGTAAATTAAAGTGACAAATGTGAGAGGAGACATGGAAAAAATAGAGACACTAATGAACTGTTGGTGGAGTTGTAAACTAATTCAACCATTCTGGAGAGCAATTTGGAACTAAGTCAAAAGCATTACAAAATTGTGCATACTCTTTGACCCAGCAATACCACTACTAGGTCTGTGCCCCAAAGAGATCAAAGAAAAGTGGAAAAGACCTATATTTTAATATAAAAATATATATAGCAGTTTTTTTGTGATGACAAAGAATTGGAAATTGAGGGGGATGCCCATCATTTGGTGAATGACTGAGCAAGTTGTGGTATATGATTGTAATGGAATATTATTGTGCTATAAGAAATGAGGAGAAGGAAGCTTTCAGAAAAACCTAGGAAGATTCACATGAACTGATGCAAATTAAAATGAGCAGAACTAGGAGAACATTCCACACAGTAAGAGCAATATTGTATAATCATCAACTGTGAATGACTTAACTATTCTCAGCAATATAATGATCCAAAACAATTGTGATGGTCTTGTGATATAAAATGCTAGACACCTCCAAAGAAAGAACTGATGGAGTCTAAATGCAGATTGAAGCATACTTTAAAAATTTTGATTATTCTTGGTTAGGTTTTGTTTTGGCCTGTGTTTTCTTTTGTATCATGACTGATATGGAAATGTTTTGCATGACTGCACATGTATAATCTATATAAAATTGCTTGCCTTCTCAAGGAGGAGGCAGGGGAAGAGAGAGAATTTGAAACTCAAAATTTTTTTAAAACAAATGTTAAAAATTTTTGTTTACATGTAATTGAGGAAAAATTAAAATTAAATGTAAAAAACATTTTGTATGGAGGAATCACTCAATCATATTATTTCAGTTTTTGTATAAAGAAGGAACTGGGAGGGGGGAGGCCATTGCAAAGGTCTAGAAATGAAAATGAGGGCCTATGGTGGAGTGGTGACAGTAGGAATAGAGAGGAGGGAACAGGTGCAAGAGATGTTTAGGAGGAAGGTCTGATTGCTCAGGGAAGAACCAAAGATAAAACCAAAGTATTAATTATGAGAGACCAGGTGAATGGTGGTGCCATTGACACAAATAGTGGAAAAACCCAGGGAATTATTGATCTAGAAGACACTGCATGAAGGTTATGAAACAGATGGGGAGAGGTTGGTGCTCTAGGAAGTCGAATTCACTGTGATCTTTTAAGTTGATTTATTTCAGCAATTCTCAATTTTTATAATTCTTAAGCGGTATCTCCCCAAAGAATAGAAGGGTCACATATTTAGAGATTTGATTAAGATGTGATTATCCTTGAAATTTTAATAGAATTTGACCTGAAAGATCATTGTGTAAAGGTAGAAGAATACTACATTTTGGAGATCAGCTCTCAGAGGATGGATTAGTTCTAGGAGGGTCTGGTTCAATGTCTTGTAAATGAAGTTGCATTATTTATTGTTTGATGTGGGGCTTTTGTTATCCTTCAGTCTTTCAGTCCTGTTAGACTCTTCATGATCCTATTTGGGGCTTCTTGGCAAAAATACTGGAGTGGTTTACTATTTCCTTCTCTAGTTCATTTTGACAGATGAGGAAACTGAAGCAAACAAGGTTAAGTGACCTGGCCAGGGACACACTGCTAAGTGTCTGAGTCCATATTTGAAGTCAAGTTTTCCTGACTGCAGGCCTAATGCTCTAACCACTGTGCCACAAGCTGCCTGATTGGTGTTAAGTTACAAATTTACCAAATATCCATTCGGGTACCAGAGTTGAATCTTCTCAGCATAAATTCCAGAAGTAAAATATAAAAGTGCTAAAATATAAAAGTATATACCACTCCTGGTATATTCTGATTTTTGTTAAAATTATCCTTCAATGTAAAGTCTTTCCCCATACAAAGAAGTAGCTTTGTTTGACCTCAAAATCAGGGTAGTTACAGGCCAATAATTATAATTATCATTAAAATTATTATAAAAGGATTATTTTCCTGTATCCTAACTAGATAAAGGCATTTGGACCTTGACACTGCTTTCTATTGGGAATATCATCTTCCTCTTGTTACAGCTATAAACTGAAACACACAGGCATCCCCATGACAACAGTATTGTTAGAGACTTAACTTCAGTTAGTCATCCAAATCCAGGAAGTGGAGAGAGGTGTGGAGTCTAGTCTTGATTATTTCTAATTTGTTAAGTAATAATTGTCCCTACTTGCTGGCACAAGTTGGACTTGTATCTGAAAACTAAATGGAAATCTGGCAACTTTAAATGAAAAACAGTTGGGAGCTAAGATGTTATAAAAGGAAGGAAATCTACCAACTACTCTGTTCTTTCCACTGCGAAAAACCACAAATGAAGATGCCATGTGTTTTGTTTAAATCTTCCAGCCCACATCAGGGATCAGTCATGATTTACATTAAAAATGTTTTTTCAGGCATTACTAATGCCTTGTAGAAATGGATACACGTTCTTGTCTCTGTCCTAAGAAGACTGCCATTTCCAAAGGATATGCGGTGATGATGACTGAGGAGATGAGGCGCTGAATTCCTGTCACAGAATTTATATGTGGACATGTCATGTAACCTCTCTGTTCCTCAGTTTCCCCATTGGTAAAATGATTGATGATTCAAAATTACTGCCATGGTATAGTGGAAAGAAATTTTTTTCCCTATCATTTGGATGCCTATGCCTCTCAGACACAGCCTTCATCTGGTTATTTTTCAGTCATGTGCATTAATTTTCTTTGATCTTGGTATGTTTTCTTGCCAGGAAATACCAATCTGGTGGATAGTGCATTGCTGGAGTAAAGACAATTTTAGTACCAACTTGGCCAAGCATTTGCTTTTTTTTAATACTCGTATCCTTAGTGTTTAACACAGTGCTGGCACATAGCAAGTGATTCATGAATGCTCTTTCATTCACTCATTCATTCAGACTTGTAACCTCTACTGACAGACAGTGAGATAGTCTGTGAGGGTTTTTCTCATAAAAAGCACAAGGCTAAATTCATAGGCTATTATATATGGGTAGTAAGAATGAATAATGTAGTGTAGGGGGGAAAAGACTTGATCTTCTATGAAGAGGTATAATTCAAACTTTTCACCAAGTAGCTCCCAGGATACCAGGGAGGATAGCAAGACTGTCCCAAACCTCTAGATTTATATGCGTATAAATTTTGGCATTTATATAAAATCTATGGACAGCCTGCTCTCTCCAGTAGTATCCCAGCAATGTGATGAGAATGTGAGGAAGGCCCTCATGGAAAATTTCTGAGGATATAGACTGGTATAGGTGGGTTGTGAAATATATCATTCATGGAGGACTATCCATATTGATAATACCATAGAGCCATCGGTGTAGACTCATCATGATATATAGTATTAGGAAACCCTTTAGGACAGGTATAGGTAGCACAGGGAGGAGAGCACTCTTTTTTTTTTTTCAGTTTCCACTTTTATTTTTATTTATTTTTAATTTTTTTTACTTACTGATTTACTTTTAATTTACAAGATTCAGTTCCACATTCACTTGAGTTTCAGATTTTCTCCCCTCCC
>CM053582.1:280572890-280588319 GCA_028627135.1 Pseudochirops cupreus | reverse complement strand
GGTTTTGCCTGGTTCTGCTCTTCTCACTTAGCATCAGTCCGTATAAGCCTCGCCAGGTAATTATGAAGTCTGTCTCCTTCCCATTTCTTATAGCACACTAGTATTCCATTACATTCATATACCATAGTTTGTTCAGCCATTCCCCAATTGATGGACATCCCCTATATTTCCAGTTTTTTGCAACCACAAAGAGAGCTGCAATAAATATTTTTGCACATATGGGACCTTTTCCCACTTCTGTAATCTCTTTGGGATATAATCCCAACAGTGGTATTGCTGGGTCAAAGGGTATGCAATTATTTATAGCCCTTTGGGCATAGTGAGGAGAGCATTCTTGAAAATCCTTCAAATGAGTTCCCCAACAAATAGAAGTTAAGTCTACATAAATGATTATACACAGGACAACTGTAAACGACTTCCTCTGGATGTCTTACCTTACTCCATTATACTCCCCAAACCTCTTAAGTTTCTGAAATCAACATCCATTATCAAATCATGTTGTTGGCAGTTGTATAAGAGATGCCATTCAGGGAAAAGAGCTCTGGACATTACAGACCTAGGTTCAGACCCTATCTGATGTGCTTCCCACCTATGTGAACTTGGCTAACCATCCTTGATTTCAATTTCCTCATCTCTAAAATAATGGAGCTGATCCTGATGGCCTTTAAGGTCCCTTTCACCTCTAATCCTATGACCTTATGACCATACAATCATTAAAAAAAAACTGATTTATTTCTTTAATGATCTTACGCACATAAAAAATCCCTGCAGATTTTATACCTGCCCTTCTTTCTGGAGGCCATGAGTTCTATTACTTACCCTTACTTTATTCGGGGGGGACCCTGTCCCTTTTGTGTCCTATTGTCTGAGGAAGGTGAAAATGGCTTGAGGGATTCAGTAACCTTTTCTGTGATCTTTTATCCCTTTCTGTCATTATCTCCAAGATAACCTTCAACTCTAGTTTACTGTTGCTTTATTCCAAGACCATACTTTGGGCTCTAAAGCATGAGTCTACCAATCAGACTCACTCCTTCCAGACACATTTTCTGAGTTCCTTTTTTTAAAAAAATAATTTTATACACAACAGGAAGTTGTCATTTGAACTGGATGGAATTCTCCTTGTCTGTAAATGCCTAAGGGGGAAAGAATGTAGAAAGACCAAGGAAGACACGATGCACCATAACATACAGAAGGAGAGTTTCACAAGAGAATATGATTTTTTAAATGCATCTAGATTTAGAATTATTTTAGAAAAGATGAAGCTGTATGTTTCTGTTGTCTATAATGTGGAACCAGAGGAAGCTGATGATGTAAATTCCCAGAAAGGGATACAGTAAAATCTGACATTTTAGGTCTTCAGGAAGTTCATAGATTCATAGAATACCTGAGCCGAAGGGACCTTACAGCAGGTTATAGATTCTAGAGCAGTATGTTAGCATCAGGGTGAAAAGTAAAAATATTTGTGCCAGGATATGGAAATCTAGCATGAGAACTCAGAACCTGTTAGTGCAGGATCTCCAAAAGCTTTTATCTAGCAGCATTTGAATGAATGAATGGTGAAAAGCACTAATTAAGTATTTACTGTGTGACAAGTAATTTAGGCCAAGTCTACAAGCATTTATTAAATGTTTACCACTTGTCAATCCCTGTGCTTAAAACAAAACAAAACACTCCCTGCATTCAAGGAGGTCACATTGTAATGGAAGAGACATGTCAAAAACTAGTTACATACAAGATATATACTATATATATGGGGTAAAATTAATGTTAGCACTTGCATTGGGAGAACTGGGAAGTCTTCTAGCAGAAGATGATTGGCAGTCTTGAAGGCAGCTGAGGAAGCTAAGAGGTGGAGGTGAGGAGAGAAGATGCTCTACACATCAGAGACAGCCAGTGAAGAGATGCAGAGGCTGGCGATGAAGACTGCCTGTGAGGAGCAGCAAGTATTCCAATGTGTGACTGGATTGCAGAGTGGGTAGAGTGGAGAAAAGTGTTAAGAACACTGGAAAGATAATATAGGGCGAGGATAAGAAGGGATAGGGAGGCGTAGCTAGGTGCCCCAATGAATAGAGCACCAGCCCTGGAGTCAGTAGGACCTGAGTTCAAATCCAGCCTCATACACTTGACGCACTCACTAGCCATGTGACCTTGGGCAAGTCACTTAACCCCCATTGCCCCTCCAAAAAAAAAGGCAAAAAAAAAGATTTTTTAAAAAAAGAAGGAATAGGGAGACACTGGAGTTTATTGAATAGAAGAGGAACATGGTCAGATCTGTGGTTTATAAAAATCACATTAATAACTGAATAGAAGCTGGATTGGAGCAAGGAAACATGGCATGAAGACCAAAAAGGGAGCTGAAAAGGGGAGGGAGAGATAATAGGTTAACTATGATGAGAAGGAGGTAAAAGGAGCAAGGTGGAAAAATC
The DNA here is from genome assembly GCA_028627135.1 of Pseudochirops cupreus. NCBI lineage: Eukaryota > Metazoa > Chordata > Mammalia > Diprotodontia > Pseudocheiridae > Pseudochirops > Pseudochirops cupreus. The sequence continues at coordinate 280,585,893 of CM053582.1, read as the reverse complement.
CTGAAAGGCCAGAGTGGAGTGTATGTGGATGCACATTCGTGTGTGTGTGTGTGTGTGTGTGTGTGTGTGTGTGCGAGCTCGCGTTTTCAACTTTTGTCCAGTTCAGATGAGAGTGAAGTTCATGTGATATTTTCTCCTTCCACCATTTCCTCCATGTTGATAATACTCTTCTTATAAGGCATGGTAAATTCTACACCTTTTAAATTTTTTCCCCTAAAGTATTCATTTTTTCCTTCTTTTCTCCTCTCTTAAGACCGTCAGCACAAAACAAAACTGTCTGTAGTTTCTCTGTCTTGTTTAATTCCCAGTTCAACCCTTGAAGAAGGCATTTGAATTCTGAAAGGTCGCTACCATTTCTCCCTTGATTAGAATATAAATACTTGATCACCATTTTTTAGACTTTTTCATTTGCTCACATTTATTTACCTAACTAGATTTCTCTTGATTCCAGCGTCGTTTTTCATTAAGAATGCTTGAAAGTCTTCTATTCCATTAAAGATTCCATTTTTCTTCTGTAATATTATGTTCAGTTTTGCATGTTAAGTAATTCTTCGTTCCTAGCCTTTATTGTTTGCCTTTGGGATTATAGTATTCCAAGACTTTCTCTTTATATTGTAGCTGCTAAGTCTTGTGTGACACTGACTGTACTTTCTTGAAACAATTTCTTTCTGGTTGTTTATCTATCTCTCTGAATGTCTTTTTTGTATAGTCCTGGGCTGGGTGAAGAAGCTTACTAATGTTTCTATTTGGATTTCTTTAACTTTTTTTTTAACCTAGCGCTCTGTCTTGGATCATTGGCTGGGCATAAATGGGAAAGTTGGGCTCCTTTATTCTTTTTTCACATTGTCATCTTAAGTAATCAGTGCTCATTACTACCCTAGCCTCCAAGAGCACTGCAGTTTTGGTTAAATGTCATCACACTGCTACTGAAGAGAATCAGGCTTGCTGAGCCCAGGAATTCCATCCAGATAATCAATTAAAATATGAATGGGGAGAGGGAGTACCAGCCTCAGACCAATCTCTGAGAATGCAATGTTATGGTTCCTTCTTATGTTTGGTACCAGTGGTGATAACTCTTTATGAGTGACTTACAGCTAGTTGTATCTCCACCTAGGAGTTTTGACCCACTTTAAGAAAACCAGAGATACCCAAATCCCAATCTATAAAACCATATATTTCATAAATTATGTGCTTTACAAAAGAACTCACTGTAACATTCCTCTCTGATTTGTTCCCTTCCAACTATAAAAATCCTATGATCCTAGGTGCTCCCAATTCATAGTAAGTGGTCATTTATATAATATCACTAATTACTTTGAGGAGGAGAGAAGGTACTGAGATAGTTAAAACTGAATATTGAGAACCATTGCTAGTTATCAATCAAACTGAAATAAATTATTATTGTAATTTAGATTTTATTTATGCCTCATTTAAGATTTTAAAATGTTGCTCCCACTAGTAAGAGCAAAGCAATGATGCATAAGGAAATAAATCCCATACCTCCTTTCTCATTTTCTAATCCTCATGCCTAACAAAAGATAAAACTTGGGGGTTCTTATTCTTAACTAAATTTCGATTTGATCTGAGATTGTAGCAAGAGGGGCAATGTATAGAAGAGGTATATTTAAGTTTAATTGGGAAGGGGGTGGGGGAATTCTTATAATTAGAGCCATCTGAAAGTGGATTGGCTTGGAAAGTAGTAGATTCCCCCTTCCTGACAGATGTTTTTAAGCAAAGGTCATATAGCCACTTTGTCAGGTATTATGGAGGGAATTTTTCATGTATGAGTTGAACCAGATAATTGCTGAGGTCCCTTCCAAATTGGAAATTCTTCAATATTATAAAATGGTCATTTAAACTTGATAGAAAAGGAGATTTCTTAAAATTCAAAAATATTCACAAACATATCCAGGCAATGTGGTGTGGCAAAAAGAATGCTGTACTTGGAATCAAGAAATTTGGGTTTAAATCCTAGTTTTGATGCTTACTACTGGGCAATTCTTTTACCCTTTCAGAAACTCATTTTCCTCATCTACAAAATAGAGTTAATGATCATTGCATTTCCTAGCTCTTATTATGAAGAAAGTGCTTTGCAAACCTTGAAGTCCTAGATGAATGTTGGTTGTGATTGTGCTAGACTGAGATGAACCTGTGCTATCCCAATGCTGGGATTTGGAGGTTTTTTTTGTTTTTGGTCTTTTTTTTTTTTGCTCTTTTTTTTTTTGAGGCAGGGCAATTGGAGTTAAGTGACTTGCCCAAGGTCATATGGCTAGTAAGTATGAAGTGTCAGTGTTTGAGGTCGAATTTGAACTCAAGTCCTCCTGACTCCAGGGCCAGTGCTCTATTCACTGCGCCACCTAGCCACCCCTATTTGGAGGTTTTTTTTGTCTGTTGTGTCTAACACTCAAGAACACAATACAGATTTTATTTGTTTCCCTCTGGTCCTCAAGGACCACATTTAAAAGCTGATTTATTTCTGTTATTGAAGGAAATTAAAATAGTTTCATCAGCCCCATTTTTCTTAAAAGAGCAATGGCTCCAAAGCCCTTCCACCCCACCCCCCAAAAAACCCCCCAGTATCAGTAACCAGAATTGCCAAATGCTAGTTTAGCATCTTAGCTGTGTCCTTCAACGCATCATAGAGATGACAGCTGATACCTATGAAATTAGCAAATAGCCGTGGGAGCTAGGACTAGGTCTGGATCTTTCACAGCTGGTGCTTTGGACTATAAAGGGAAATAATTCTATGTCTACTGGGTTTTATATTTCATTTATGGTTCTTAAACAGTACTTTGCTACTTTTCCCCTTAAGAATGAGGCAGCAATGCATACTAGTGCAAATCCTATATCTCCTTTCCCTTTTTAATGGTCCTAATGCTTCACAAGAGACAGGGCATTGAATTTTCATCTTAAACTGATATTTAGAAATATTGAGGCCCTCTTGGCTTCCTCCTATTGCTAATGACTTCTTCATGTGCTTGTAACTGACAGATGCACCCCAAAGAATGTTTAAAAATAATTAAGTCTATTTTTACCATTTGGCACCATTTCACCCAGTAGCTCTTGTAGCTAAAATGATGTGTGAATTTAAAAAAAAAATTAAAAATACAAAGCAAAACATGTTTTCCAAAAGAAAACATTTGCCAGAATTTTCAATCCTAAGTAATATTATGAGTCAGGTGTGTATTTAAGTATGTGATTTTTTTTTAATTTGACCCAATGTGTAGTTTCAAGGACTGTGGCCTCTTCTTGTGAACATGTGGGGCTACTGTTATGCAGCTAATCAGGAAGCAATGGGGATATTTTTGTAACTATTTTGCAACATGATACTACATCTTTCTGTTTTCCCTTAAAAACAGTATGTTCTGTCCTAAAAGAAGATCATAACCCTGGGGTTAAAAAGAAAAATAAGAGAATTCCATGGTTCAGTGTTGAACTACACCCATGCATTCATTGGGCCTAGCAAAGTACAATACCAGACCCCTAAGAAATATATGATAGGGCAACTGGCTTTTCTTCCCCACCCTGAAAAAGTGCAGGCTTCCCACATGCCCCCAGCAACATACCCAGTTGCTTGGTGGAGAACGCCTCTTACTCTCAATTCATTTCAACAGTGTATACATACCCATGTGCTTAGCAGAATCCAGAAAAGTGTAGAGAATACAAGATCTGATTATGCTTATTACTTGTTGATTTTTTAAAAAATTATTCATTAGAGGGAAGGAGAAAAATATAAAGTGAGGGAGAAAAAAATAAAGTTAAAAGTACAGCAGAGAACAAAAGAAAACCCAGAAAAAGGTAAGAAAAGCTGGATAACTTTGAAAACAATGTATAGTATTTATCAGATTTTTTGAAATGGAAATTTATTGTTTTATATTGAATCCTCTCATGTTCCTCTGTGTACATGGAAATATTCCTTTTCTCTTTTCTCACTTTGATTTATGTTTAAAATTAATTTTAAAATTTACAAAGAAAAAATCCATTGCAGCAAAATACCTCTTTAAAGACTTTCATCCCACAAGGTGTTTCTTAGGCGTATGTCAAAATCATACAAAGTTCCTTGAAAAATACAACAGAAATTCGTACTATCTCCTTCCATTATCTTTGGAGGAATGAGTTTAAATCCCACACTGCCATGTGGCCTCCAGGAGGAATGAGTTTAAATCCCACACTGCCATGTGGCCTCCAGGATAAAGAGCTGGCCTTAGGGCCAGGAAGATTTGGGTTCAGGTCTGGTCTTTGACACTGATTGTATAATTGTATACAATTGATTGTATAATTCTGAGCAGTCACTCTCTCAGTACCCTAGGCTGGTGGTATCAAACTCAAGTAGAAATTGAGGCCACTCAACAGTACATAAGGATCCCTGCAGGGCACTAGCAACGGGAGCCTCCGGACTAAATCAGTGATGGGGAGTTGTAATGAGAATGGGAATTTGAAGACCTTCCCTGCTTTGAAAGTAAACTCCGCCCTCTAATAGGCTGAATGTTATCACATGGAGCCTGTGATGGAGGGAATTTGCTAAAGGGTGGAGCAGAGCCCACAGGAAGCTTTCCTGCTGTGATGATAAACTCTGCCCCCTAATAGGCTGAATGTAGTCATGTGGAGCCTGTGGTGGGAGGAGTTTTGCTTAAGGGAAGCAGAGCCCACAGGAAGTTTTCCTGCTGTGATGATAAACTCTGCCCCCTAATAGGCTGAATGTAGTCATGTGGAGCCTGTGGTGGGAGGAGTTTTGCTGAAGGGAAGCAGAGCCCACAGGAAGCTGGTCAGAGCTAGCCAGATGGTGGGGGTGAGAGGACGGTCAGGTAAGGAGCTAGAGAGGTTTGTGAGTAAATCTGATCCAGGATGTTCTATATGCGATCTCTTTGCCTTTGCATTGCATGCCTTTCCCCATGCCTGTAAATCACTCCTTTCTTACCACAGACTCTTAGAATCAGTTCCTAATTTCTTTAAAGTTAAGCTTAATGACTACACATGTAAAACCTATATTACATGAGGGCAATGAAGAGGGAGGGAGAGAATTTGGAACCCAAAATTTTAAAAACGAATGTTAAAAATTGTTTTTACATGTAATTGGAAGAAAATACTGAATAAATACTTTTTAAAAAACAAAGTTCAGTTCAAATATTGCTTTACATGGAAGACATTTCTTGATCCCCACCCCTCACTGCTGCTAGTATGCTCTCCCCACAAATTGCTTCATATTTGTTCCATAAATACTAAGACTTCGTTGTATGCTTAAGAAACCTGGACAATAAATATGGCAGTGCCATGCCAGGAACTGAATATCCCCATTTGAAAACTCTTAAGAAGATTCTGAAGGCAGGATAAGATGCCAGACACTGAGGTCCTTTCTTGAACTAAACTGCCCAGCTTTCAAACTAATGCAGAGAAGGCAACTCCAATGGGCTGGCCATATTGTTTGAATGTCAAATGTACACTTGCCTAAAAGACTATTTTATGGAGAATTCACACGAGCAAGCACTCACGTGGTGATCAGAAAAAGCAATACAAGGGTACTTTCAAAGTCTCTGTCAAGAACTCTTTGGGATTGATTGTGTGACATGGGAGATGCTAGCACAGGACCGCTCAGCATGACGTGCCCACATCAGAGAAGGTGCTGTGCTTTATGAGCAAAGCATAATTGAAACAGCTCAAAGGAAATACAGGATGCTCAAATTTAGAGAATCCACCCCAAATGTACACATGGACTATTTGATTAGCCACAGTCAGACACTGTAACGTGACTGTAACATAGTGATGTCAATTTAGTCCTCTTCCAGAACAAAGGACAATAACTGGCTAACCAACCACATAGACACGTGGTATTCCCCAATAGAACATAAACTGCTCCAGGGCAGGTACTTTTTCATTTTTATCTTCATAATTCTACCATCTAGAATGGTACCTGGAAGATAATAGCCCTTTAATTAATGTTCGTTGATTAACTGATTTCTGTCTTCCACAGAATTTTAAGTGGGGAAGTAATCTCAGAACTCATATTTTTTATCCTTACTTTACAGAGGAGCAGGTAGAAAACCCAGAGAAGTGTCCTGTTTGGGCCACCAGAGCAAGTCCAAAGCAGAGAGCAGATAGGGCTCCAGTCTACTGACCTCTCCTGCCCTACCCTACCCCCAATCTCATACTCTTTTCAATATACTATTGTCCCTCTTGGCTCTTGAAGAAAGAAGTAAGTTCACTTACCTGATGAATACTGAAACATTCACCACTGAGAAGTAATTATGAGAAGTAAGAATTGCTTTAGGATCACAAACATGGTGACATTTAGATGGAGGATTGAGGTACTATGATAGATGTCTGGTTATAGAGACTATGATTTCAAATATGATATGCCATAGTTTACTCAGTAAAGCTTTCAGCTTTCCATTGATTGGCCAGTTATTCCAAGGAATTGCTTTAAAAATAATTAATCAAATTTTTTTTTTAAAGAGCATCCGAGTGTAGGTGATTGAGAAACCTACATTTGTTCAAAGATTGGCTTAGACTTCAGTCTTAAGACACTGAAAGACTTTGTGATAGGTTTTTATTGGAGGAAAAGATGAGTGTTGATCATTTTTATCCAGGCAGGTCGGTGGCACAAGGGATAAAGTGCTGGGTCTGGAGTCAGGAAGACCTGAGTTCAAATCCAGCCTCAGTTGCTTACTAGGCCTTTTACTTTTCTCTGTATCCCCAGCACTTAATGTAGTCAATACCTAGAACATAGTAGGCACTTAATAAATGTTATTGTTTGACTGATTGTATTTCAATATAGTTGATTTCTTTTGTGATCCTGCGTATTTTATGTTATGCATTAAAAAACAACAACAACATGCTTCTGAGAAGCTCTCCAGAGGCTTCAGTAGATGGCCAAAGGGACCCATAGTACAAAAAAAGGTTAAGAACCTCTAATGTAGGGAAATGTATTCTCTCCTCTCATGCTTCTGTTAGGATGAAGGATCTTTTTTTCCCTTTTCTGTGACCACAATAAGAATGTGTTTATCTTTGTTTGAAAATATTGCTAGAGATTTATAAACTGTATTCAGGTTGCTTTACCATTGTGGGGTAGAGAGGGTGGGAGGGGAGTGAGGGAGAACATTTGGAACTCAAAATTTAAAAAAAAAACAAATGTTAAAAATTGTTTTAACATATAATTGGGGGGGAAATAAAATATTATTGAGAAAAGAAAAAAAAAAGAAAATACTCCTAGAAATATAGTGAATATAAACACACACACACACAATATGAGCATCTAGGTGGTTCAGTAGATAGAGTGCTGGGCCTAATATCAGGAAGATTCACCTTCTTAAGTTCAAATCTGGTCCCACACATAGCTGTGTGACCCTGGGCAAGTCACTTAACTCTGCCTCAGTTTCCTTATCTATAAAATGAGTTGGAAAAGGAAATGGCAAACCACTCCAGTAGCTTTGCCAAGAAAACCCCAAATGGCTCATGAAGTGTCTGACATGACTGAAATGACTGACCAACAAAAGTCTATAATGTATCTAACTGCTATATTGCTGAAGTGGAGTGGGGAGGAGAACTGGGGACAGGGTGAGAAGAACATGGCAAACACACAGGGTGCATGGAAATCTCAGTGGCACTCTATTCTACCCGCAAGTCTTCTACAGGTGCGTTTCAATTTAAGCATTTGTGCCCAACACAAACATCTATACTTACAAAACTGAAGGTTCCCCCTCATTGGAAATATTCATACAAAAGGCTAGATAATCACTGGTATGTTGTGGAAGGGATGGATTGAATTAAATGGTCCCTGAGATTTCCAGCACTGAGATTCTAGGATTCTGTGATAAATAACAATGGATGCCTAACTTTACAAAGGGATCTTCCCCTAAGTTTCTTTAAAAAGTCAATTCTCATGTTACATTTAGAATTTCATTCCATTGCAACTTTTCAGGATTGTACCTAAGTAATCTTAGGGATAAATACACTTATAATTGAGTCACAGAATTCTTGAAGTGCCAAGTTAGAATGGACCTTGGAGGCTTGGTACAAAGTGTACCTGAACAAGCATATCCCCAACAAATTACGATCTAGGCTTTGTTTGAAGAACTCCAATGATGACAGTTAAGGGATGTTGTAGATAGAGCGCTGGACCTGAATTCAGACTCAGCCTCAGACACTTGCTGGCTCTGTGTACCTGGCCAAGTCACTTAACTTCTGCCTCAGTTTCCTCATCTTTAAAGTGGGAGTAATAATAGTACCTACCTCCCAGGGTTATTGTGAAGTTAAAAATGAAATAATTTTTGTAATGAACTTTGCAAACCTTAAAGCACTTCCTAAATGCTAGTATTGTTATTATTCTCCCACTTTGATCCGCTTTGGAATAGTTCTAATTGTTAGGAAATTTTGCCTTATGTAGACCCCAAGTCTGTCCCTCTCTGTAGAACTCCCACCCAATACTCCTATTTCTGCCCTCCGAAGCAAACCATACAAGTCTAATCTCTCTTCCATCTGTTGGCACTTTAAATACTTAAAGACAGCTATCAGGTCCCTTTTAGGTTTCTCTTTTCTCCAGGCTAAGCATCCTTGGTTTTTTCAATTGATCCCTAGGGGCAGCTAGGTGGCACAGTGAATAGAGCATCAGCTCTAGAGTCAGGAGGACCTGAGTTCAAATCTGGCCTCAGACACTTGACACTTACCAGCTGTGTGACCTTGGGCAAGTCCCTTAACTCCAATTGCCCTACTTTCCTCTTTCCAAAAACAAATTTTCCCAATCACCTTTAAAAAAATCAATTGATCCCTACATGGCATGGTCTACTGTCCTCTCACCATCTCGAAGACCGCTTCCACTTTATCAATGCTCTTTGAAAATGTGGTGCCCAGAAATGGACACAGTACACATGTGGTCACCTGACCTGTGTGGGCCTGTCACAGTCATGGCATAGTACACCATGATGTCTCACTGTGCACCTTAGGGTCGTGTTAACCCGCTTTGGGGCTGCCATAGCATACTGTTGGCTGCTGTTGAGTTTGCAGTCTACCAAACCCTCCAGATGTTTTCTTGCATGAAATAATACTTAGCTCCATACATCCAAAGTAATTGTTAATTTTCCCTACTTCATCTGAATATTATTTTTAGAGCCTTACATCATCTTAGATATCTCACGAACAGAATAAATTCATTTTCTCTTTATTCTTTTCCCAATAATAAGGTTTTTTTTCATAATGTACAGATATTTCAAAATACAATAGAGGGGGGAGAGAGAAAGAGAGGGAGAGAGAGGGAGAGAGAGAGAAGAGTTTTTGCTTTTTTTCAAAAACAATTTATGTAGTATATTTGTTATGAATGTCTCTTTTCAATGGTTCCCGTTAGATTTTTTCCAGGCCCAGATTTTTATATCTAACCTTTGGGAGTATGATGTCTATATAAATCACAGATCAGAACAATGTAAGGAATGTGGCAGGGAGGCCCCAGTCCTTTGCTCCTTCTCCATGCTCTAAAATGTCAGCATCTTTTCTTGAGAATAAACATGGGACCAAGACACAGGAAGGGTAAATGTGGAGATGGAACCTTCCCTTTATCTTTGCCTAACTTTACTTACAGCATGAGTAGTAGGACCATGGATTTTTAAGTCAGTAACAATGAATTGCCAGCATCATCCTGGCATGGGGTGAACACTTGAACTGGCCAGATGTTCCAAATCACATGTGGAGAAGTGTTTGTGGTAAAAAAAAAAATTCTGTTTGAAACTGATTGTTGATATTCTCTTGAGACAGCCTGTGACAAATTGTATAATAAAAATGTTAAAAATAACATAATAATTCCCTGGAAAAGCTAAGTTCCCACAATTCAGCAAGCTGGGAAAATTGCTGAACTTACTTTGGACATGATGTGCCAGTTCCTTTTACTTACAACCTTTCTACCACGCTTACAAGATTTCCTTGGGGTTTCTTTCTCCAAGTTCCAAGGAATTCTATCACTAAGCTTTTGTATAAAGTCAAAGTGTTAACTTATATTTTGCATTTTTGTTGTAAATTCATAGTGAATTACATATATTGACTTTAGTGAGCTGAAGTAAACATGGTGGATAAATATAGCAAGAATGTTTTAATTTGTCTTCACTGGTTCAGAGATCATTGATCTCATCTGTATGACTACTCCCTTAAAAAACACAGATGATTATATACTCTAAACCTTAGTGGGAGTTTTTTCTACATTAATATGGAAAAAAAAATCAATGTCCAGTGTTTGCTCTTCTGGTAATGTAATTGATTACACGTTAATAGATTGGTCCTCAGATTATCACCTGGTCTTGAGTTGAAGTCATGCTTGAATTTTTCTTGTACCATACGTAGTGTACCCTCCTGTCCCCACCTCTCTCCACCCCAGTAGAATTTAAGCTCCAAAGGAAGGAGCATTTCATTTTTGTCTTTATATTCCCAGTGCAGTGAATGTACAGACTTGGATTGGTAAAGGGAGTTTCTGTCTCATCTTAATTGACACCACCTCTCTCAGCCTTCTCTCCCCTCTGATTGGAAGAAGGGGAGGGGGGTAGAGTACCAAACTCCTCCTGATGTCTTTCTTTATAGAGGGCAGGAACTGGATTTTCTGGATCAGTCTACTCTGCCTTCCCACCCCAACCCCTCACTCCACTTTCCTGACTCCTTTTTTGTGTTGTCTTCTCCCACTGGAAATCTCTGAGAGCAGGGATTATCTTTTTTTTTGTTAATTGTATACCCAGCATTTAGCACAGTGCCAAGCACACGGTAGGTACTTAAAAAATACTTATTGGGTTGGATTGGATTGATATTAAACCGATGAGGTTCTTTATGTACTTTTACAAACACTTGCCTTGCCCCTAAAGGACAGAAGTAGGATTCTCAGGTGAAAGCTGCAGAAAGACAGGTTTAGGCTTAATGTGAGGAAATTTAAAAAGTAAACATTTAAAAAATAAAAATCTAGCATTTCTGAAGGTCTGAACTTTCTACAGATTCAGTGTCCTCACAGCAATAAGTAACATAAAGTTAAGCCTTTGCTCCAGCGTGACATGGTGGGGGTATGGTATAATTTTCCTTGCTCATGCTTCCACACTTCTTCCTTGAGGTGACCATGTTCCAGTTCCTTGTTTCACTCACACCCCTTTCCTTCCAAGGACCTACGGGCACAACTATACCTGTGGTTCCCTCTGGGTATGATCATCCCTGTGTGATGACCCCTGTGGTGATACTGTCTATCGTTCGCACTCTCCCAGGGGAATGCTGGTAAATGTTAATCAACTCTCTCAAAAAAAAAAGGACATATGACACACTTTTAGGTTTAAACTGCATTATTAACTTTTTTTCCATTACTACTTTAGTAATAGACCACGGGTGGGGAACCTGCAGCTTCAAGGCCACATGGACACTCTAGGTCTTCAAGTGTGGCCCTTTGAGTAAATCCAAATTTTCTCCACCCGTTCTGCACAGTCAACGTAGCAACAAATAGAGCCCTGATTTGTAACATTTGCCAGTTTCTGAGATGGAAATGCCCACACTGAAAATTTAGCAATTGCCTCTTGTAAGCCCTTTGGATCTGGCTCCAGTTGCCCGTGTGCCCCTTCCCCTCCACCCCCCTACTCATTGAATTGAATCTGCCAGAGGCTAGTTATGGCTCTAAATGTCCATACTTTTACCTTACTTAAATTATTTTATAATCTTTTCCCCCACATTGTGTTTTAAACAGTTGAACTCTCTTGCTTGTTTAATTAATATGATTACTGAAGTTTAAGCTGGTTAAGAACAAGGGAGCTCCTACTAATAAGCTGATTTTTCTTTTTACGTATGTAAATCTTGTCTAAAGAGCCCCAATATTGTTGGGAGCTAAAGAGAAGTTTGTATTTATTAACAAAGAATAAGATAGTCCTATTAAAAAAAATCTTTGCCTGAGAATGTGGGAGTCCAGAATTTGACTGTAAGTTAATGGATATGTTTATATGGAAGATACTTAAGGGCAAGTATCTTAAATTCTGACAATTGTTCCACTTTTTGGAAAACACCAACTAGGCTTCTTCAGTACACCAAGGGGAGAAATGCTTATGTAGACAAAACACCCAGATAAATGTTATCTTCGGTTTGTATAGACATTGCTTCAGGGAGGTCATGAGGAAGCTAAATTTAGAAGACTCATATTTAAAAACTCTTCTCTATTTCCATCAGTTCGTTAAAACCTTTCATATACACTAGATCAGAAGTGTCAAACACACACTGGAGCAGGAGCAAACCCTAGCACAGGGGAACCAGATTAAAATGTAATTGGGAAATATTTCACAAAATAAATAAATATGCAGTCCCAAGGCTCCTTACGTATGGTTTAATAGCCTCTGTTTCTTTTGAGTTTGACATCTCTGCATTGCATTAATTTAACAAATAAACAAGTTTTTAAAAGCTCCACATTGACAGGCTTGACTGTATTACTTTGTCTCCCTTCCTGCCAGGGAATGATGAGAAAATTCTGTTTGTTGTTAGCTCATTTGTGTTGTCAAGTGCTTGCCTTTTAGTAAATATCATTTTATTTTACCAGAACTTAAGAGCATCCCATCTCTGTGATTCAGATAGAAGTTGGAGTATGATTCTTCTGCTTTCGATTGGTTGTTTTTATTGTTGTCATGTCTGACTTTTCAGGAGTCAATTTGAGGTTTTCTTGGCAAAAATACTGGAGTGGTTTGCTATTTGCTTCTCCAGCCCATTTTACAGATGAGGAAACTGAGGCAAACAGGGTTAAATAACTTGCCTCGGGTCACACAGCTAGTGTCTGAAGTCAGACTTCAGGAAGATGAGTCTTCCTGACTCTAGACCTAGCATTCTATCCACTGTACCACTAGCTGCCCTTCACCCATTTAGGATTGTAACGATACTGGGATTTGAAGATCTTCCACGCCCCTTGAGCTTGCTGATGTAGCAGGAAGGGGTGGAGCAAGAGAACGCCGGAACCAAGCTAGTCTCCGTGCGGTGCTGACTGGAAGTGGCATCAGAGGCAGTAGCTGCGGTTGCGAACTCCTTTTGC
>CM053582.1:280529885-280572390 GCA_028627135.1 Pseudochirops cupreus | reverse complement strand
GCCTGTTCCATTTTGTGATTAATAACTATATCAGCATATTTATAGTTACTGTAGGCATTGTGAATACTGCATTGCTGATACAAGGATGTAAAATAATAACATCTCACATTGCTATAGCATTTTTAGGTTTACAAAGCATTTTCATCACAAAATACCTGATAGGTAGTTAATATGAGTATTATTCTCTCCATTTAAAAGATTAAGTAATCAGTCAATTCCTTATTCTCATCCCCCTCAAACCTCCTACCCTAAAGCTAAAGCAAACACATTCAGCCATTTCACTGTGCTCTCTGGAATGCCTATTCCATAGGCAACAATGTTCCCTTCATCCAAAATCTTCTTACATGATCTCTCCAACATGTAGTTCTGGATTCAGTTACATTGACTTCCTGGCTTTTCCATAAACAAGACACTAAATCTCTGGGGGCAGCTAGATGGCACAGTGAATAGAGCACAGGCCCTGGAGTCAGGAGGACCTGAGTTCAAATCCAGCCTTAGACACTGAACACTTCCTAGCCATGTGACCTTGGACAAGTCACTTAGCCCCAATTGCCCTGCCTTCCTCCCTCCAAAAAGCAAAAACAACAACAGCAACAAAGACACTAAATCTCTCATCTCTGGGCATTTTCTCTGGCTGTCCTCCAGGCCTGGAATTCTCCCCATCTCTGCTCTACTTTTGACCTCCCTGGCTTCCTTTAACTAAAATCCCATCTTCTGCTGAAAGCCTTACCTAAACTCTCTAAATTCTAGTGTCTTTTCTTGGCTAATCATTTCCTATTTATCCGGTATATAGCTTGCTTTGTATATTTTTTTGCATAGTGTCTCTCCCATTAGATTGTAAACTCCAGAAGGACTTTGCCTATTTTTGTAGTCCAAGAGTTTAGTACAATGCCTGGTATAGTATGCATTTAATAAAGCCTTATTGATTGATTGATAAAGCACTTTCTTTGCGATAGCCCTATGAGGTAGTTGGTACAAGATCTGCAAAGTTAAATGACTTGCCCAGGGTCACACAAGTAGCTAGTGTCCAGAGCTGGCGTGTGAATGTCTTTCCATTGCACCACACTACTCCTTTAGAGCCTGTTTATGCTGCTGCTCTGCAGCTATGGGGCACAGGGAGGGGAACTGCTTCCTGACTTTAGGAATGGAGCTAGAAGGGACTTGGAGAGGTCATCTTGTCTATCCCCCTGCATCAGGTAGTTCTATAGCAATACCAAATAAGGAACAGTATTTTTTTCTCTGACTTTTAAGTTTTTTCAAGGTTGGAGACTAAGCTCTCTGGATTATCCTCATAGTTAAGTAGTTAGTCTTCTATGTAGTCCAACCAAATGAGCTGCCAGTTAAGCCCATTTCCTCTGCTGAGTGTAGGTGACTCTTCTTTTATAATAATGACATTTATAAGAATGAACAATGACATTTATAAATAAACTTGACTTTTCTTTTTTCTAAGTTAATCACTTTTAATTCTTTTAATCTTACCTCACAATCCTAGTTCCTATCCCTTTTTTGGGAGGCAGTTGGGGTTAAGTGACTTGCCCAGGGTCACACAGCTAGTTAGTATCTAAGGCTGGATTTGAACTCAGGTCCTCCTGACTCCAGAGCCAGTGCTTTATCCTCTGTGCCACCTAGCTGTCCCTTCTCCTACCCTTTTAATGTCTTCTGTTTCACTTCTAAGAATAACTCATATCTATATAACCCTTCTTCAAAATGCTTTCCTTACTCCAACCCTATAAATAGTGCAAATATATTAATATTCTCCAAAGCAGATAAAGAAGAGAGGCAAAGTGGCAGCTAGGTGGCACAGTGAATAGAGCACTGGCCAAGGACCTGAGTTCAAATGTGACCTCAGACACTTAACACTTACTAGCCATGTGACCTTGGACAAGTCACTTAACCCCAATCACCCAGCCTTCCCCCCTCCAAAAAGCAGAAAAAAATAATAGAAGAGAGGCAAAGAAGCAAAGCACCTTTCTCATGGCCTCATAGCTAGCTCCTAAATCCCTTTCAGCATGGCCGGACCTGTTTTAAAATACAGAGTCCTTCACCAGTCATAATACTCTAATAAGGGTCTGGCCAATTCTGAATGACAATAAGCTCCCTATTACCACCTTTGGGAAGAGATAAGTGCAGTAGGAAAAAAAGCTATGGATTTGAAGAAGACCTATGTTCAAATACCAACTCTGCCATTTAATCACTGTGGGAGTTTGGGAATGCCACTTAGTTTCCCTGGACCTGTTATCTCATCTGCAAAATTAGGGGTTTGGACTAGATGACCTCTGAAGTCTCATTGGCTGTGAGATCTCTAGGTTTGTATTTCTGTGACCTTCCAATCAACCTAAACACTCATTTGATTAAGTAGAAATGAATGGTTTTCCAATTGTTTGCCACAGATTTCCAGCCTAAAACAATGTAATATGTTAGTATGACTGTTGGGTCTAGACTCAGCCGATCTGATTTTCCATTCCAGCTCGGTGCAAAGATATAACAAGGATGGGACCACTGGGGTTTTATCCCAGGCAGAAAGTTTAGAAGACACTTCTAAAACCACCCCAGGGTACACTTTCCCTTACCCTCTCAATCCTGGGAAGTAGCATTTTTCCTAGAGTACTTCCTCCTTTGCCTGGATCCAAGCCTGCCCTCTAGGGCAGTGGTAACTGATTGCTTCCCCCTTATGTTTCCTCCCCCTTTATCAGCCTGGAAACTCCCCCAAGTCTGGATCATTTTTCCTTCCCTCTTGCACCTAAAGAGAAATATACTTCTTTTCTGCCCCAGGTATAAAAATAGCTAGTTACAGTTCTACCTCTGCCATTCACACCCATGACCAGTGGCAAATCAACCTCTATGAGACTCCTTTTCTGCAACTGTAAAATGAAGATATTGGACCAGATTGCCTGTAATGTGCCTTCTAGCTCTAAAGCTGTGATTCTGGGAAAGTCCCCAGAGATTCCGTGGGAGAAAGATGAAGTTGGGCTCTTTTGAATTCATATATCATCAGACCTTGCCTCAGCATCACATCTGAAACTGGGTTTCTGGGGTATGGGAAACATTGCAGGGTTGTAGGGATTCCGATGATCTAGAGATGATCTTTCTAGTTTGTGGATAAGAAAGTGATGTGGGCAGTGAGTGCCACGCTGGTTACAGATTGCGGAAGGGCCCATACATGCCAATGCAGGTGGCTTATTGATGCAACCGACACTAAGGCTGGTTGATATCCAGTTAGTTACCTAGCAATGCAACTCAACCAGGCTAAGGACTGCCAATACAAGCTGTCAGTTGATTAGAAGTATATCACAAAGTAACCTAAGGCAGGGAAGGAGTCATTTTCATCTAGAAGCTGATTGACATAAATGTTTAAGAAAAAAACAAACATTGGTTTGTTGTCTTTTTTTTTTTTTTACTCTGTCTAGCTGCCTGCCAACCATTGTTAGAAAAGGTGGAGGTGAGTCACTGAAGTGTGGTTGAAGGGATGAGGGCGGTGTTTGCTCTGTCCAGAAGAAATAATCCATATTTCTAACTCTGATCAGGAACAGTTTTTGCCTTTTCTTTGAATTCTCACATCTAGCACAATACCCAACATATAACAGGTGCTTTATAAATGTGTTGGTTGATTGATTCTCTGCCCACCACCCTCTCCAGCCTTTACTTTCAGCCCTTTATTTTTTGCTCTCTCACATCTTTTGTTTTCCCTCTTACTCAAGCATATCTTCTCCCACAGTGTTCTCTCCTACTCTCACTCTGTTTGTACCTCTCCTTCCTCTTCCTTACCCATTACTTCTCCAGTAAGCACACAAAACAAGGCATGGCAAAAATGATTTTTAAATGAATAATTTACTTTGGGATGTTCTTGAGGAATTAACAAATATACTTGGTTCTCTCTATAACCCATATTTGTTAAATTTCCTGGCCATTTGCTATGTCTAAATGAACATCCTCACCTTAGATCAGAAAGCTGCTGAAGCAGAGATCTATCTATGGGTTAAAACTCTTCCTCCCAATGACTACCGGTCACTTGATCCAGAATACCATCCTGCAAACATTTGTCAAAGGAATTAGATTTGGTTTAAAATATATTAGAACTGATCTTCCCAGAGAATAGGGCAGACATTAACTCTTCAGAGATGAAGTCATTCTTTGGGAGAACTCTTTCAGGCCCCAAGGGTTCTATTTAATGCTCTGGGAAAGGTAATTTACTTAATGGTACCTAGTGACCTAGAAGAGTTAATGTGCCTTCCAGTGATGAGCCCTTAAATCTCCCCTGAAGGCTCTGAGTTATTTTGTATTTGAGTGCTGAAGTGTAAAATCGAAATGTAATGGTTTTAGGAGCCAAAATAAAAGACATGGTGTCTAATATATTTCCTTTTATTTATTTATTTATTAATCGTGCTTTTTGGAGGGGCGAAAGGCAGGGCAGTTGGGGTTAAGTGACTTGCCCAAGGACACATGGCTAGTAAGTGTGTCAAGTGTATGAGGTCAAATTTGAACTCAGGTCCTTCTGACTCCAGGGCTGGTGCTCTCTATTCACTGCACCACCTAGCCACCCTATATGTTTCCTTTTACTTAAAACCTTTTCTTCTCCTGAAATATTTTGAAGCCAACTTGGCTTATTTAAGAAAAACATAGTAAACATACTTTGACCTACTAGTTCAGTTTGCCTAGATTATTAGAAACAAGGAGTAACTTTAAAATACAGAGTTGGTTACTAATTGTAAGTCTAGAACCAAGTCTTTGTGGCTTCTCTAACTAGTAAACATTTTCTTATGCATAATTAATAAGAATTTTTATCAAGTCTGTTTCAAATCCCAAGAGTTGAGAAACTTTACTAGCAGAAAATAGCAAACAGCAAGAATGTGTAAATCTTGGCCTTCTTCCAGTTTGATATTATTTCTCTTATGCCTATTTTCATTATGCCGATTATTTACTGTGGTGGCTGAAGAATGGTCTCTGTTGCTAACTTACCTGGGGACAGTGTTTTGTTTGGCTCTTAAAATAGATGTAATCACACAACAGCAAGCATCCTTTAGAAGGTGAAGAGTCAGAACCTTACTTCAAAAAAAGAAAACTCAGATGTTTGGGCTTTTGTTGGTCAGGATAATTGAACAGAGGTCCAGGAATGTGGCCTTTTCAAGCCCCACAGCTGCAGAAGCCTCTGGGAATTAAGTCTCTTCACTTCCTGTAGCTATGGGGAGCTCCACTGGGACTCTTTGCAAAAGACTATCATGAAGGAGCAGGTCACCCACCCCTATGAAGTTTTGCTTCACCATTTTCCACTGATTTGACCTAAAAGAGAGCAAAGAGGGAAGAGAAAAAGATGGAGACAGAAACACAGAGACACAGCAACTGAAACTGTTGCCGACTTAGTTTTTCATGGGAGAACTGTGAATTCAAACTTGCTCTATCATAGTAAATATTTATTGTATTAGATGTATTTTTATTGAAAACCAAACAAAACACAAAACTGGCAGGCATGTTAGGGAAGTCTTTATGAGTTCAAAATAGTTTAAAGGATTCAAGTCTCAAAATGGTGGGTCTGTATATACTTCAACAGATAATGTTCAACAGGGACTGTGGCAAAATTTACTTGGTTTCTTCTGCTGAAAATATCTTTATTCCACCTAGTCAATGCTTTAGAATAAGAGATTAATCTGATATTGAATAAGGTTTGCTTTTCTCATTCTTTTGAGAAATACTTTATAGAGTTTGAGAGTAGTTCCTATTTTTAATCATGAGTTTAATGATACAAAAGGCAGTGTTTATGTAGAGACACACAGAACACACATTTTCTTCACTAAACCGAGGAAATGGTTTCCAGACTTGAAATGATAAACCTATTGAAACAAATGTGACAGTGAAAAAATAAAATCTTAAAGGACACACATGCCATTTCATGTTCTGGATTGGCCTTTACTCATTTTCGATTGGAGGAAGTCATTATTTTATTTAGCCAGGACAAGAAATAAATCAGTTCTCAAATCAGTAAGTTCAAAGTAACAATTTCCACTACCTCTTAATAGGTTTAGTATATACTATAAACTATCAATCAAACCTTTGGGGATACAGTTTGGTCCAACTGTCCCTATTGAGTTCTCTTGTGACCCTTGGAATTTCTGTAACTTTATCCGATCATGGTATGCATTTGTAAAACACTTAATGATTTATAATTGTCAGCTCCTGCAAGACAAGAAAAGGATCTTATTTAGGAAACTTTTGGAAGAAACCTGTGTCTAGGTGGGTAACTATTCTCTGTCTAGACTCTATCTCCCAGAAGAGAAGGAAGATCTTGGGCCCTGGAAGTTTTTTCTGAGGTAGGGAATATTGATCCCTTAAAGAAGTATAACCAACAAAGTCCTTCACCAACTCCCAGGAAGGAAATATCATGGTATAAAGATAGCCTTTATTCAGAGTTTAGAATCCTGTCTGCTTTGTAATTGATGGAGAAGAGAGAATAACCTGCTATTAAGGCCAATTAGAAAATATTTCTGGGCAGGTTCAAAGTAGTATCAATCAATCAATCACAAGGTATATCAACCAAGTTACTGACCCCATCTCTTCTCCCTGAATTTACCATCTCCCTCCACTGTACTGTTTCACTTGTGTACAACTCTTTGTGACCCCATTTGGGATTTTCTTGGCAAAGATATTGGAATAGTTTGCAATTTCTTTTTCCACTTCATTTTACAGATGAGGAAACGAGGTTAAGTGACTTGCCCAGGGTCACACATCCAGTAAGTGCCCGAAGCCAGATTTGAACTCATGAAGATGAATCTTCCCTATTCCAAGCCCAGTGCCACCTAGTTGCCACAAACAAATTTCAGTATCTCCAAAAATATCAGCATGTCAGTAGAATTAAGTCAAATCAACAAGCATTTATTAAGCCCCTACTATGTGCCAGGCATTGTGCTAAGACTGGGGATACAAAGAAAGGCAAAACAAGACAAGACAAAACAAAACAACAGTTTGTGCTCTCAGGGAGCTTAAAGGACCATTCTTCTATTCAATCTCATGCCATCCCACCCCATGCCTCTTACAGACGGTCACAGATTTGTAAGGGAACCGATGAGGGTAGTAACCCTTGTTCTTGCCTCATTTGCCAAGTAAGAAACTCTTAGGTATCTAAGTGAAGAAAAGAAAGGATGTTATGAGGAGGGGGATGTTGGTAATATCATTATAAAAATTATACAAAACATTAACAGTATGAATTTTGTCCTATCAGGAATGCTATTTCCCCAATTTTAACTTTTTCCAATGAAAATTAGTCGTCTCTGTAGCTTTATTTCTTCTAATATCATGTTTTGTCATTAGATGTGATGTTTTCCACCAGCTGAACTCTTTGGATTTAACTTTACATCATCATTTCTCCACCCCGCCTTATCCCTTCTCCTTCACCCCAAGGAAAAGTTGATCATCATGAGATTTCACCAGCTTTGGTACTCACACCTCATTAGTGCCCTCAATGGACTCTGTTCTTCTGATTGAACGGCTTGAGGGAAGAGCAGAAAAACTCCTCCCAAAGTATGCATTTAAAGACGTCTCAGAAGCTCAGTCAATTCTTCATTTTCTTTCGGCTGCTCTCCTTGTAACAGACTCCACCATCATCATGTTCCCATCCTCAGCATCCTTTTGTGTTTTAGCTTTCCTTATTAGATTATAAGCTCCTTGAGGGCAGAGATTTTTTTTTCTTTTTCTTATTTGTATCCCCAGCATTTATTACAGTGCATGGTGTTTAGTAGACACTTAATAAATGTATATTATATTGTGTTGTGTTGTATTGTATTGTATTACATTGTATTGCATCTTCCCCAGAAATTTAATCCATGGTTACATCTCTGTTTACTATGATGATAAAGAAAGTTCCTTTACATCCTGATGTATCTGTCTACAGATATCTGTCTTTTGGTATTTGACAAGTACCACCCTCCCTGATGAAACCCTAAGTGAAACTAAAATATTCCAAGTTTACCTGGGGGATAAGAATGCAGAAACTAAACAATATCTTAGTGCAGCAGATGATGAATTTCAGGAGGAGTTTACCCAAGAAGTTAAACCTGATGCAATGACTGTAAAAGTTGAACATTCAAAGTTATTAGAATAATTGTCTTTCTTTTTAAAAATCAACTTTTGGACTTTTAATAGCAGTTGGGTCAAACTAAAAATAGAACTTTTCTGATGATTTGATCTCCATATAATCTGTTCCATGGATTATTTTGGTGTTATTTAAAAATATTTATGGTATCTTGGTGTAACCCAATAAACAATTTTCCTCAATAAACAATTTTTCCTCAAAAAAGTGGTGCATGGTAGTCACTTAATAAACATTTATTAAATGAACTCGAAAAGAAATTAGAGAAACCCACTGCAATATAGCCCTATATTTGAAAAAATGGATCAGGGGATCAAGAATGATTCATCTGATGAGATTATAGAGTGTGACATCATTGTTAGTCCCAGATCAAATTGAACAGGTCCCCACTGAAGTCATCAAACACATATTAAGCTCTCCTATCTGCCAGGCACTGTGTGAACGCAAAAGACAGTCACTTCTTTCAAGGAATACATGCAAACAACCGAGTACAAACAAAAGATATACAGGATAAATTGGAGATATTCAACAGAGAGAAAACATTGACCTTAACGGAGATTGGGAAAAGTTTCTTATAGAAAATGGTAGGATTTTTAACTGGAAATTGAAGGAATCCAGGAGGTAGAGATGTGGAAAAAGAGAGTGTGAGGCATGAGAAGAGTAAAAATTCAGAGTCAAGAGGATAGAGACTTGTGTGAAGAACAGTAAGGAGATCAATATCCCTGGATCTTGGATCTCAGAATATATGGACATACCTGTGGGCAACCAGGTGGTGCAGTGGCTAAAGTGCCAGACCTGGAGTCAGGAAGGGTCCTAAAAAATACATGGACCTTATATACGGTCTTAGCCTTCTAATACAAGTTATAAGAAGACTGGAAAGGTAAGAAGGGGCCTACTTATGAAGGGCTGTAAAAGCAACCAATAGACAGAAAGTAATTGGAGATTAGGGAGAGAGTAGAGATATCAGAGGGGAAAATCTGCTGGAGAACAAAGGCCACCTCTCATGTGAGATAAGAGTGAAGTAGGAGATAGTGGCTGAAGGCAATTCAGTGATATAACATAATGTGATGGGGAGAAGAGGGAGCTCTCAGTGAATGGTCTCATTTTTTTTCAGTGAAATATGAGGCAAGGTTTGCAGAAGAAAGGGTAGGGGGCGTGGTGCTATGGGAGTTTTGAGGAAGGATGGAAAGGTTTGGAAAACATACTGACATCACAATCAAACAAATTACAAGGTGTGGACCACTTTTTTGAGGTAACTGATAGGATACAGAGAACTCCAGATGAACAGGCTGCCTGAGAATCAACTACCTCTCCTCGAACTGTAAAAGCAAACTACTGATACTCTCTGGAAGCTTCTTCAGTAATGCCTTTCCTCTTCCCAACTTCTTCCAGATTACAGGAACTGGGGAAGGTATTTCTCCTGTATGCACAGCCAGGACTAATAATGGTAACACGGCAAAAGCACATGGCTACAGCAAATGTTTACTCAAAAGAAAACCCAAGAGGTAGACACTGTTCAAGGACACTGGTCCTAAACTCCAATCTACTGTGTATAGGAGGAGTTGAGAGTGGAGTAAATTTTGAATTCCTTTGGTAGCAGGACCTAGTTCTCTAGAAGAGGACTATTTCCTGGGGTCACAGATTATAGAATTATTTTGTGGCTAAACCAAATTCAAGAGTTTCTGAGTTTGAGAGTACAGATTTTGTACTTTCTTTTTTTTTAAATTAAATTTAAATTTTTAATTTTTAATTTATGGAATAAAACAAACATTTCTATAACATGGTATAATAAAAAAGATGATTGTACATGAAACCACAAAATTACTATGTACAACCTGATATTCCTTTTAAATATACAACAAAGTTATTGTATAAAATTTCCCTCCCCCCTTTTTTCTTCCCTCCCCCATCCCCTCAGAAATGGCTACCATCAGACATAAATAGACATATATATGTGTGTGTATATATATGTATATGTATATGCAGACACATACATACAATATATATACACATACACACATGTATGTATATATACGTGCATGTACACACACATATGTATATGTGTGTAAAATTATTCTATATATACTTTTATTTGTCATTTATGAAACAAATATGATACTCTACATTCCAGAGAGAAGATATCTGGATGCAACATACTCCTTGAAGAAATAATAAGACAGTACATACACTTCTTGCCAGGCATCCTACTTGGAGAACAAAGCTGGTAACATTCAGACGATGGAGGTACAAAGAGATCAGATTTGCCTATTCAGAAATTTTGGAGCATGTTTACTTTTGCAAGGAGTCTAATACTCAGAGTCCAATGGAAGAGGCAATAGACTGAGGATTATATGAAATGTCTTGGGGAAACTAACTGGATTAGATGAGAGGGTTCTAGGAAGAAGAGCGACTCATTAGAATGACAGATTGCTCCAAGAGCAACGCCACATTTGTTTTCCTCTTAATGGGAACCTGATGGACTATTTTGAGTATTTAATGTTTCTCTATTTGTCCATGAGCTCCTTAATGTCATTTTCGTTTTCTGTGGGAGTGAAATAAAGGCTGTCCTATATGATACCCAATAACTATGTTGTAAATTGAGTACCTGTATATGATGTAGTGACCCTATTGCCACCATTTAGAATGTTCTAGACATAAGCTAATTTTTATTTTAGAAACTCTTTCAGCTTATTCATGGTGTAGAACAATGAGCCAAAGAAAGAGAAATTGGCTCTTTAGGATCAAAACCCCAGAATCATGTGAAACCAGAGTCCTTGCTGGCTTCTCAGCCACTCTCATAGGAAAAAGATTTATTTTTGATAAACATTTAAAACCTAGTGCTTTTTGGGAACAAGTCTTCTAACCTCCAGGGTAATTTCTAAGCTGAATCTTTATGACTGATAAGGCTGGAGAGGAATGCTAAGGACAATAAAGGGTCTGGGTTTTGTTTAAGCAATATTGGGAAGAGGAAGATCAAAGAGGATGGTCAGGGTGGATGGCAGCATGATTACAAAGAACAGAGAGATGGCAGAATTATTTATTTTGCTTATTTCCTCAGCCAAGAAGAAAGATCTTTAGATTAGAAAGGACTGAACAAAAATGGCTAACAGAGAGTTGAAACTCAAGATAAATGAGGAGATAACAGGAAAACTTTTAACTGTTTTCAATGTGCTCATGTCACCAGAGCTAGAAAAATTACATCCCACTGTGATCACTGAACCACTGCCAGGAATTGTTGAAAGATTGTGAGAGAATGGGAAAGGTGCCACAGGACAGGATGGGAGTAAATGTCTTCATTATTTAAAAAAATAACTGCAAACTATAGGCTAGTGAACTTCTTTGATTCCTGGGAAAAAAAATCATATGACATATTGTTAAAGGGATGGTTAGAGAATGACTAGAATAGGAAGTGGTGATCAAAAACAGCCAACTGGTTTTATCAAGGAAATATTATACCAAACTCTCATTATGCTATAAATATTATTTAACATGGGCATCAGAAGGTATTTGACAAAAATCTCACACAGTATTCTTATGGATTCAATGAAAAGATGAGGGCATGATCATAGCATCAAAGAAATGAAGTGAGAAGGGACCTCAGAGACCATCTCACACTGGCTGTATGACTCAGGGAAAATCATGTAAGTCTCTCTCTGCCTCAGTTTATCAGTAAGTCATGAAATACTCACAGTTTCCTAGGAATTGGCCAAACATGGGAATACAAAGAAAGACAAAATAGTTCTTCCCTTAAAAGAGTTCACAATCTAATGGGGAAGGCAACATGCAAATAAATTTGTACATATAAGATAAATCCAGAATGGATAAAGGTAATCTC
This sequence comes from Pseudochirops cupreus, assembly GCA_028627135.1. NCBI lineage: Eukaryota > Metazoa > Chordata > Mammalia > Diprotodontia > Pseudocheiridae > Pseudochirops > Pseudochirops cupreus. The sequence goes on along the minus strand of CM053582.1, from coordinate 280,560,478 downwards.
AGAAGGAATGGAGGGGTAAGGGAGTAGGGCAGTGCAGTGTTCAGGGACTAAGAAAGGCATCCTGGAGGTTAAATTTGAGCTAAATCTTCAGGGAAATCATGAATTAGAAGCAAGAAGGGACAACACTCCAAACATGGGGGACGGTCATTGAGAAGGTAAGGAAGCAGAAAATAGAGTGTCTTGTGTGAAAGACAACAAGAAGGAAGATCTTAAAATACACATGACCTTATAATAAATAAAATGTAAGAATGGAGAGAAAGAGGCACAGTTGTGAAGGGCTTTAAAAGTCAAAGAGGATTTTCCGTTTAATCCTGGAGTTAATAGAAAGGTAATAGAGTTTATTAAGCATGGGAAGTGGAAAGGAAGGGTGATATGTCCAGACTTGTCCTTTAAGAAAATAACCTTGGCAGCTAAATGGATGGTGGATTAGAGTGGGGAAAGCCTTGAGGAAAGGAGATTACCTATTGCAAGGCTATTGCAATAGTTTAAGCATGAGGTGATGCTCTATACCAAAGCTGTGTGAGTGGAAAGAAGGGGACATGTACAAGAGATACTGTAAACGTGGGAAGATATGATAAGATTTGACAGCATATGGTCCATGGTTCAGTGAACTCAAGAGAGAATTCAAAGATGACAGTAAGGTTGCAAGCCTAGTTGACTGGGAGGATGGTGATGCCCTCAGCAGGAATAAGAAAGTTCAGAAGAATGGAGGTTTTGCAGGGAGAGCTAATGATTTCTGTTTGGGACATGTCGAATTTGAGATGCCTATGGGTTGTCAAGTTTGAGATGTCCAAAAAGTAGTTGATAATATGAGACTAGAGTTTTGGAGAGAGACTAGGGCTGGTTAGGTTAGATCTGGGACAGAGATGATAACTAACCTCATGAAAGCTGATGAATTCACCAAGAGAACATAGAGGGAGGAGAGAAGAGGGCTTAGAACAGAGCCTTGAGGGACACTCATAGCTAATGGTCATGACCTGGATGACCAGGTCATCGACCAGATCTAGGAAAGAAGACCGAAGAGGGATCAGACAGGCAAGATGAGAACAAGGAGACAGAAACGTCATTGTAACCTAGAAAAGACAAGGTATCTGGGAGAGGAGGCTGACAAACTTATGTTATAGGCTGTAGAGAGGCCAAAAAGCATAAGGACTGGGGAAAGGCCATTAGATTAGCTAAGGAAGGGATTACTGCTTACTCTGGAGAGAACAGTTTCAGTTGAATGATGAAATTAGAAGCTAAATTGTAGAAGGTTCAGAACTGAATGAGAATAATTGAGGAAGAGACACCTTGAATGTAGATGACTTTCAAGGAATTTAGCTGATAAGAAGAAGAGAGGTGTGGTTGGAAGGAATGGTAGGATCAAGACACAGTTTTTTAAGGAAGGAGGAGTCATGAATGGAAGGAGGCCAATGGACAGAGAGAAAATTAAGATGAGAGAGGCAATGATAGTACGACAATCTACTAGAGAAGACAGGATAAGATGGGATCAAAGATGCATGTAGAGGAGTGGCAATTGGGAAGGGTCATCCCTTTATGAGAGACAGATAATGGGAGGTTTCTGAGTGATATGGGAAGGAGAGGAGGAAAGAAGAGGGAGCTTTTAGCAAATGGCCACAATTTTTTTTCAGTGAGGTATGAGGCTGATGATAGGGTAGAGGAGATAAATGCTATGAGAGTCTGGAGAAGGAATAAAAACATTCAGAATAGCTGTTGTGTGAATGGGCCAATGAAATGATGAGGGAGATGTAAAGGAATTGTGAGGTCCAGTTGATATTTTATTACACAAATTTGTAATGGTTCCAGGCAGTAGGGTTTTATGTAGCCTCATTCAGCTACACATGAAAAGGAATTTTGGCAATAGATGGGAGTACTCAAAGATTGGGATTTGGCAAGGCATAATTGCTGGTAGGCCAATTGGGTAAGTGGTTTAAATGTAGAAGTGTAGAGTCGACCTGTTTCCTCAGTGGGTTGAGAAGAGATGAGAATGCAGCCCATGTGAGGGTGAGGGGCTGGGAAAGAACGAGGGACCATAGTTAGCTTAAAGAAGGGAGTTAGGAGTTGTAAGGCAGAGGGAAAGTTGTAATGATAAAAGATAGTGATCAAATAAAAGAATTTCAAAGTCCATGAACATGGAAGTACAACAATTATGGATGATCTCCAGATCGCGAGGGTATGTCTGTTTCTGTGTATGGCTGAGAAGGAGTAGAGTTGGTGTTGTTCAGTTATTCAACTGTGTCCAGCTATTTGTGACCCCATGGACCACAGTGCTCTAGGCCCTCTATCCTCCACTATCTCTTGAAGTCTGCCCAAGCTCATGTTTGTTGCTTCCATGACACTATCTATCCCTCTTGTCCTCTGCCATCCCTGTTCCCTTTTGCCTTCCATCTTTCCCAACATCAGGATATTTTCCAGTGAGTCTCATCTTCTCATTATGTGGCCAAAGTATTTAAGTTTCAGCTTTAGGATTTCACCTTCTGGTGAACAGCCTGAATTAATTTCTCCAAGTATTGGCTGATTTGATCTCCTTGCTGTCCAAGAACCTCTCAGAAGTCTTTGCCAGCACCATAATTAAAAAGCATCATTTTTGTAGTGTTTAATTTTTCTTATACTCCAAATTTCACAGCCATCCATTGCTATTGTAAAAACTGTAACTTTGCCTATATGGACCTTTGTCAGCAAGGTAATGACTCTGCTTTTTAGTATGCTGTCCAGATTCACCATAACTTTCCTTCCAAGGAACAAGTGGTTTTTAATTTCATAGCTGCAGTTGCTATCTGCAGTAATCTTTGAGCCCAAGATTATAAAATCTGACACTTCTTCCATTTCTGCTTTTTCTATTTGCTAGGAAGTGATGGGACCAGTTGCCAAAATTTTAATATTTTTTTCATGTTAAACTTCAAGCCAGCTTTGACACTTTCTTCTTTCACCCTCATGAAGAGGCCATGGGAATTAAGATTGAGCAACTGAGGAGTTAGGGTATTTGAGGAAGTATCTATACATATGATGAAGTTTCCTCATGTGAAAGCAGGAATAAAAGACTGTGAGCTAGGCACCAATTGAGGAAGGAAGGTGAATTTACTAGGGTTCAATAGATTAACAGCTACCAGGATCAGAATTGTGTGATAAATTTCAATAATGTGAATCTCAGAGGAGGAGAGCCTGCTGAATCTGGTAGTAGCAATAGGGAGCAAGGAGCATTCCAACTCCCCTACCATGACAGGGAGTCAGAAGGATGAATGAAAGTTCAGCCACTGCTGGGAAGGCTGCCCAGGGACGTAATGTCTTTAATAGTGAGCCAGAGGGTGGAAAGTATGATAAAGGAAAAGGTTTAAGATAAAAGCAAGCTATTTATGGAGCAGGCATTCTGGAAAACATAGTGAAATGGAAAGGTAGGTAAATCTAAAGTGGGATATTAGTAAGAAAGGATTAAGGAGAATGAGAGAAAAGGAGAAGGTAGTTGTGGTTGGGAAAGTTTGTTCCTTAACAGCCAGGGGTTTAGATATACTAGGATGGGTAGAATATGAGGGTGTGGGAGTATGCTAACCAATGAGAATCAACATCTCTCCCAAAATTATTATGGGGATAAAATGAGCTAATATGGGTAAAGTGCTTGCTAACCTTTAAGTGCTATGTAAATATTCACTACCATTATTATCATCTCGTTCAACTAGATGAGATGTTGTTAAGCAACTTGCCCAAGGTCATAGAAGCAGTAAATGTTAGAGGTAGGATTTGAATCCAGGTCCCCTGATTCCAGAACCAGTGCCTTTTCCATTGTAATATAGCATATTCAATTAGGTGGATTTAGAACTAGTTGAGTGATCAGATCCAAAGGATCATCATTAATGACTCCACTATCAACTTATAGGGAGGCCTGCCTCTAGGGAAGTGTCCCAGGGATCTATGCTATGTCACATTTTTGTCAATGCCTTGGATAAAGGCATAGCCAGCCTATCAAATATGCAGAAGAGATGCTAATAGGGACAGTTAACTTGTTGGATCGCAGAGTGAGAATCTCAAAAGATCTTAATAGGCTAGAATGTTGGATTAAGTGTAATAGGAAGTAATTTAATATGATTAAATATAAAGTCCTACACTTAGATTAAAAAAAATTAATTTCACATATACTAGTAAAGGGATGCATGATTAGACAGTAGTTTTGCTGAAAAAGATCCAGGGGTCTTAGTGGACTGCGAGCTCAATATGAATTAACAGTAAGATATATCACCTCCCCAAAAGGTAAGATAGTATTAGGTTACATTAAGAGAGTCATAGAATCCAGAATGAAGACAGTAGCAGTACTATTATACTCTGGATAGAGCACATCTGGAGGATTGAGTTCAATTTTAGGTGCCACATGTTAGAAAAGATGTAAATAAGCTGGAGAAATCTGGAGATGAGAAGCCATGATATTGAAGGCCTCCAAGGCCATGCCATATGAAATAGCTAGGTAGCTCTGGGCCCAGAATCTGGAAGACTTGGGTTCAAATTTGTCCTTAAGACACTTACTAGCTGTGGGACCTTGGGCAAGTCATTTAACCTCCATTTTCCTCAGTTTCCACAACTATAAAATGGGGGTCATAATAGCACCTATATGCCAGGGTTGTTGTAAGGATCAATTATTTGTGAAGTACTTAGCACAGTGCCTGGAATATAATAGGTGCTGTTTAAATGCTAGCTAATGTTGTTGTTGTTATGATTAGAACAGATTTAAAAAACTGAGGATAGTTAGCCTGGAGAAGAGAAGATTTAGATGTCTTTGAGCCCTCAATAGACAATTGTGTGGGAAGACAGATTAGATTTAAAGTAAGCAGAATCAGAAGAACATTTTATACTGTAACATCAAGATTGCAAAAAATTAACAATTTGGAGGACTTAATGAAACAAGCAGGGTCAGGAGAACAATTTATACCATAAAAACAACCCTGTAAAAATACCCAACTTTAAAAGCTGTAAGAACACTGATCAATACAATAACCCTTCATAATTGCAGAGGACCGATGATGAAACATGCTCACCATGACTGGCAGTGCAAAATGGGACGGGTATATTTTGGTATATAGGCAGTAAGGGAATTGATTTTGCTTGACTATATATATTTGGTACAAGAAATTTGTTTTTCTTTCTTGTTTTCCTCATGGAGTGGGGAGTAGAAGGGAGAGAAAAAATGTCTGTTATTATTATTATTATTAAAAGAGAAGTATAGGAGGATGCTACAGATAGAGACTGTTGCTGCATGCAACATGTTCAGATGAGGTCACTGTATTATTAGTTTTACTTAATTGTTTTACTGTGGTGCAAAAGATCTCTCACGAAATGGGAAGAATCTACAAATGTCTGTAATGGAAAAAGAAAACACAACAATAAAACTTAAAGGAAAAAGATTTGTTCTGTTTGGTCTTAGAGGTAAGAACTCAGAAATGGACCAAAAGACATACATTTATCCCTTCCACATCACGACTTTCCCCATTGAGGTTTTGCTGATATATTGAAGGTCAGTATGAGAAATTAAATGGAAATTTTTTGGTAGTTTTGCAGAAGCCATAGATGACACTCAAAGATCAGCAGATGACACAGAAAAAGTTTAGAAACTCAGAAATGCATGAAGTATATGCATAGTATTGGAAAATGTCAATATTTTGTGTTTTAATACCATAATAATTCAGACTTCTTCTCTGACACAAAAGGAGGGCCAAAAAAATGTTACACAGATTTTCCAGATCACAAGGGGTGGTAATGGTGGTGATGGTGGTGGGGAGCACATCCCTAACCCCAACAGTGTGGAAGGGATAACTGTATTTTGGCTTGATGTAATGAAAAACTTCTTAACATTTGGAGTTACTGAAACTTGGAATGGGCTGACTTGGAAGCTAGTTAGTTTCTTTATTCACTAGACATTTTAGGCAAATGCTGGATGGTGACATGTTAGGTTCATAGTAAAAATGATTTTTATCTGGGAACATACTGTAATAGGTGGCCTTTGAAGGCCTTTCCAACTCTAAGATTCTAGGGAGGACTTTATTTTTAGAAAGCGTACATCCAATTTGCTTTTCAGACTGAAAATGTTACACTCACACTATTCTCATCTGACTTTTCAGGTGTTCATGTCTTGCCTGGCCTAGATTTATAATCTCCTTCAGGGGGATAGCATGTCTCCTTCCAAGGTTCTAGTAACACTGAAAGCTAAATGGGTTAGAATTCATCCAAGCATAGACATGTATATTTGGTTGTTAGATTTCTTTTTGAAATCTCTGTGTTCAATGAAATTCAGCTTTTGCAATCACAATTATTCTTCTTTGTAGCCCCTGGGACAGTGGGTACAGGGCTGTGCATATAAGACCAAAAACTTAGTATTGGAAGAAGTCTTGGAGGCCATCTGGTCCAAACCCTTCATTTTACAGATGAGGAAACTGAGATCAAGTGATCTGCTCAGGGTCACATGAAGTATGTACTTAATACACACACACACACGTTCCATTAATGTACTATAGCCTCTGGTTAGTATGCTGGGAATTATGGGTTTATCTTTGGGTTATGTTCCCACAGATGGGCAAGAAGTTAAAAGTTAATATCCTGAAGCATTAGCCCTACCTGAAAAGGGGTAGAGTATCTGTAGATATCATCTGGTTGGGGGGAAAATCTCAAACCACAGAACTAGGAACAGAAGCAGAGACTAAGCCAAACTGGACATTGTTACTGAGAAAGTTGGGCCAGAGTGAAAGCTGAAACAAAGATGACAAAAACCAGATTCAAATGACTGATTGAGCAGTCAGGAAAGGGGTCAAGAGGAGATAAAGAGCCAAGATCCAGCTGGGGTCAAAATGTCAGAGAAGTAGTTCAGGATCAAGAGATCAAGTCAGCCTTGAGAAGCAAGACGGTCAGCCCTGCAGGGCTGGCAAATACTTTGGTACAGATTTCTCTTAAGTGGCTGGTACTTACTAGTCTTGTCCTGTCTTGCTACTTAAAGAAATCAGTAGTCAGGATCTTGGCACCTTCCTACTTTACTTTTGAAGGCCAGGCAGTCAGATTTGTGTTCTTGTAGGAAACCTATTAATTATTTCCCGTCCATTTAGCCAGCCCTATCTTCCCATTTAGGAGTTCTTGTCTGACATCTTGATTTGAGAAAGTGCCTGAGCCAGCCACCACTCACTTTACCCCTGGCTCCACTGCTGACTCTCTGGACCTTTCAACCTCCATCCCAGATGCCCTCTCACCTTGGCAATGCCTCTGCCCTGAGGCTGGCCCCCTCTTCCCATTGGTTATTTCCTGCCCCAAGGAAATGCCCAGGCCAATTGTGGTTCACTTCAGTCCCATTTCCACTCCTGACTACACTCTTTTCCACCTTGTGCTCTCCAGCCCTCCACTTTTATGGGCAAATGGTTTCGTCTCTTTGCTTCTTCCCTTTTCAGTTCCCTTTTATGTGTGGTCTTCTCTATTAGAACGTAAGCTCCTTTGGGGTAAGGACAATATTCCTGTTTGTATTATATTTCCAAAGCTTAGCACAGTGCCTGGCCCATATGAAATGTTTAATAAGTGTTTTATCTAGCTTCCCTTCCCTTCCCTTCTCTCTTTGTTTCTTTCTCTCTGTCTCTTTCACTTTCTCTCTCCAAATGTTGTAATAGGAAACAAAAGAATGAAGGCAGTTTCAGTTAATACCAAAAGTGACACAGAATGCTTCCAAGAAAAGAAAAGCATATTTAGTTGTTAAAATGCTTGTTGAAATTTCTGTACTCAAAGAAATACAGGAACTATTAACGTATATCTCTGATATAAAGAAAGAAAATTATCCTAGGACAGTGAAGGTTGATGCTAGGCATGCTTTTGGCTAACTTACCCAAAGCCAAGGGTAATTTACCCAGGCAAGGACCATGAAGTGCTGGGAGAATTAATCTTGTTGGACTTGCTGAAGAAATAGATTGCTCCTCCTTCTTCTGACTGTGCCTTCCTGTAATTCAGGCAGGCACTGTTCCAGTTGTCATTCTTGCTTTATAACATAGCCCTTGCAATCTATAAAGTGCATCTTTGGCTTTTCAGTAATATGAAAAGCCCATAACCCAGCAGTGTTGTCTGCCATATTTGTAGGAGAGAATTAAAATTTCAGGCAAGTAGACACAGAATTCACATGAACTGGATTTGGACCTTAGAGAAAATGGACAGAACCAGAAATTTAGGGCTAGGAGGAACCTTAGAGGACAATGAGTCTCACTCCCCCATTTTATAGAGGAGGAAACTGAGGCACAGAGAGGTGGAGTGATTCACCCAAGGTCACACAGTAAGTCTGTGAGGCAGGAAGAGCTCAGATCTTCTTCACTTGAAGTCTAGTACCTCATCCATTGTGTCATGCTGTATCTTAGTGATGGGGATTAGTGAACAGTCTGGAGTAAGTCCTGCAAAATAGTGAATGTTTACGCTTTCCTCCTCTATGTCTCGGACAGTTAGGTGGTAAAGTAAATAGACTGCTGGGACTGGAGTCAGAAAGATCGGAGTTCAAATCCTAGTGCAGACATTTATCAGTTTGTGACCTTGGAAAAGTCACTTGACCCTGTTTGCCTCAGTTTCCTCATCTGTAAAATGAGCTGGAGAAGGAAATGGCAAACCATTTCAGTAGCTTTGCCAAGAAAACCTTAAATGAGATTGGGAAGACTCAGACACAACTGAAAAAGACTCATCAACAACTCAAAGTACAGGATCATAAATCTAGAGTTGGAAGGGACCTCTGAGGCCATATAGTCCAGTTCAACATTTTACAGATGAGGAGACTGAGGCTCTGGGAGTTGAAGTGATTTAATCAAGGTCACAAACAAGTCTATCAGAGGCAGGATTCAAATTTAGTGAATCAATCATAAGCAATTATTTAGTATTACTATACATGCCAGACATTGTACTAAGCAAGCTCTGGGGATGCAAAGAAAGGCAAAGACATATTCTCTGCCCTCAAAGAACTCAAGTTTTAATGGTAGAGATAACATGCAAATACCTGTAGATATAAGATATAGATGCTGTAAAGGAAATTAATCTCAGAGGAAAGGCCTCTTACAGAAGGAAGAATTTGAGTTGAGTCTTGAGGGAAGCCAGGAGTCAGAGGCAAGGAGGAAGAATGTTCTAGGCATGAGAGAGAGCCAATAAAAATGCATGGAAGCAAAGACAGAGTGTCTTGTGAAAGAAGCGTAAAGAAGGCCAGTGTCATTGAATTATAGAGTATGTAGGGCAATATAAAGTGTAAGAAGACTGGAAAGGTGGGAAGGACCAAACATCTGAAGAGTTTAAAATGCCAAAGAGAAGATTTTAGAATTTAATCTGAACATAATAGGTACTCACTGGAGTTTACTGAGTTGGGGCAATGTGGGGGGTGTAGGATAGGGTGAGGGAGATGGTCAGATTTATGCTTTGAGAAAAGTCACTTTGGCAGCTGAGTGGAGGACAGATTGGAGTAGGAAGAGGCTTGAGGTAGGAAGACCAGTTAGAAGGCTCTTGCAATTGGCCAGGATTTGAACTGGGGTAGTGGTTGTATGAGTGGTGAGAAGGTGATATATATATGAGAGATGTTATGAAGGTAGAAACAAGATGTGGCAATAGATTGAATATATGGGGTAAGTGAGAGTGAGGAGTAAGGCTTTGAGTCTGGTTGACTTGAGAATGGTGGTACTCTTAACAGAAACAAGAAAGTTCAAAGGAGGAGAGATTTCAGAGAAAAGATAATGAGTTCTTTTTAAACAAGTGGAGTTTAAAGTATTTGCAAATTATCCAGTCTGAGGTATTCAAAGACAATTGGCTATCTGTGACTGTGGCTGAGAAGAGAAGTTAAGGTTGGATATGTATTTCTGGGAACCATCTGAATAAAGGTAGTAATTGGACTTGTGGAAGCTGGTGAGATCACGGAGGAAGATACTACTGAGGGAGGAGACACCAGAAGAAGCCCCAGGACAGAGCTTTGGGAGACACCCATGGACATACTGGCAAATATTTAATACCCGGGTCTTTAAAAATGCACATGATTTTAAATTTAGTTTACGTCATTAACATTTTCTCTACCCCTTTCTTCAAACTAGACAATCAACAAAACAAAAAATCAAGCCCTGGTTTGTAGCATTTACCCATTTCTGAAGCGTAAAGCTCACATGGAAAATTTAACAGTTTGAACTAGCTCCAACACAACCCTGAAATGACCTTCAGTTAAAGGGCATGAGATGAATGAAGAACCATTAAAGGAGGCTGAGAAGAGCAGCCAAACAGGAGAGAACAGTGTCAGGAAAACCTGGAGAAGACAGAGTTTCTAGGAGGCAAGGGCAATTAACAGTGTCAAAGGCTACAGAGAGTGCCAGAAGCCTCAAGATCAGAAAAGGCCATTAGATTTGGTGATTCAGAGATCATTGATAATTTTGGAGAGAGAATTTGCAACTGCATGATGAAGTCAGAAGCTAGACTGCAGAGGGTATAATAGAGAGTGAGAGGAAAGAGAGCAGAGACATTCCAAGTGGACTTGGCTTTCTCAAAGAGTTTCATAAGCCGGAGTGGTCTGATTAAGAGAACCCAGGTCCCCTGACTCCAGAGCCTGCTCTCTTCCCATTTTATCACAATGCCTTCCCATGGAATTTAGTTAGAGACACAACTAACCTACAGTAGACTGTATCAAAACTCAAAGGACACTGTGAGGTAATCTCCATTAGGCCTCTTTCTGCCTCTTTCTGGATCTGATCAATATCTGATTCCAAGTCTGCTCACATCTAGTCCAAAGCACCTGGGTTTGTGATTTCTTAGAGATGAAGCTGTACATGGGAGAGTCCCAGGAAACCATCCTTACACAGAACTTCAAGCTGATTCTGCGTGGCCTTGGAGTGATGGAGACTGTTATGGTTTTATACTCAAAGAACACAAAGGGAGCATAATCCTTTTACAAATATCCCAAATCAAGATAAGCAGATGATAGTCATCAGTCATGAGTAAGCTAGATAAGGATAAACACAAGGGTTCCTAAAATTCCTCTGATGTTTTGAGGCTACATTTATGGTGCTTCTCACGGCTTCTGGCAATGAGTTTGCCCCCTCCTTTCTCTAGGGGAAGGGGCCTAGGTTTCTCAGACTTCATAGTGACCTTAGACAAGTTATTTAATCTTTCTACTCAGTTTTCTCATCTGCAGAATGAAGGGTTGGAACTAAATGATCTTTCAGGTTCTTCTAGTTCTAATGATCTGCTAGTCTTTACTCTCATTCTGCAGGCTCCATTAACTTCTGTTGGAAAGTTTCCCAAATTGATGTAAGCTGAAGTACAGTCTAAAGCACTAGCTTCCCTACAAGTATTTTCTCTTAGCAGAGTAGTTTGTTAACCCACAGAAGTTCCACATTAGACAGTGAGAAACTTGAGACATCATCACCAATAGACCACTGAGGACCATCTCTTCACCCCTGTCTTACATTAGAATATCATATGGTCAATCACCTAGAATTTTATCTTAATGTTGGAAGGAACATTAAGGGACATTGACTGTTGGAGATCTCACTATATTTTGAGGCAGCCTGTGCCATTTTGGGAACAGCCCTAATCGTTAGAAAATTCTTCCTTATGTTGAACCCCAAATCTGAAACTTTTATCTATTGGTCTTACTGAGTTCTGTCCTGTAGAGCAAAACAAAAGACTTAGCCTTCTTCCTCATGACAATTTTTCAGATACTTGAAGACAACTGTCAAAATGGTATTACTTTGAGCAAGAAACTTAATCTGTCTGAGTTTCATTTTCATTGTAAAATTAGGGGGTTAATTTAGGCAATTCCTACGGTAATATTCAGCTTGAAAATATTGACTCAATATCACCCTTGTCCTCTTTTTTTCTGGCTAAAACTTTGTAATTTCTTTCAAGTAGCATGGTGTTATTTGCATGTTTTTGAAAATGGTTATTTTTTTGGTTTTATATTTGCTTGTATATATGTGTGTTCCTGTTAGAATGTAAGTTTCTTGAGGACAGGAACTATTTCATTTTTATATGCATCCCCTCAACTAACATAGTGACTGGCACATTGTAGAGATAGTAATAGGGATCAGACCAGTGATTTTACTGGCATGGGGAACTCCTGAGTGAAGAAATTCCCTCTACCAATGCAGGTTGACACCTCTGCCATTCGAGTCTTAGACAGTTGTCCAAAGCACTGAGAGTTTAAATGATTTGTGCAGGGGTGACAAAATCAGCACAGTAAGTTCTGCAGTGACATTCGTTTTGAAAATGTAAATTTGTTCCAGCATCATTGCTGTGTTAGGAAACAATATGAGCACAATGTGGATTTTGTGTTTGCTTATGTGCAATTTCATCCACAAGAAACACTAGGTGAACACAGAAAACTGTACCCAAATGAACTGAGTCATTTAGAAATGCACAAATTGCACACACACACACACACACACACACACCCCTCAAGCATATATGAACCACCTCAGTTTGCCACACATGTGTGTGGTATCTTTTGGTATTCTTTCTCATTTGTGACATTTTCTATATATTAAAAACATCCTCATTTAACATCTCAAACATGTCTGAGCGTCCTGTTACAAAAATGCCATGCACTGTGTACATTAGGAAAGCTTTAAATATTAGAGAGAAGGTTGAAACAAATACAGCATTTTGACTGAAATGAGGGAACATGCGGTATCTCCTGAGAAATGAGTATAAAGGAATCCACATTGCAGACCATCAGAGTCAACACCATTAAAATAAAAGAACTATCTATAGCTGGAAGTGTTGTGCCCCAAATCCACTTTTTCCATAAACTCTGCAGTATTTATTGTGTGGCTTCGCTCAGTGAAGTGATTTTAAGGAACATATATGTTGAGTTACAGGAGAATTGACTGTATATGTCAGAAATGGGAGCTTAACCTACTTGCCTTTTCCCATTCTTCATTCTCCTTGACCTCTCTGCAGCCTTTGACACTGCTGAGCCCCTCTCCTCCTTAACACTGTCTTCTCTTTAGGTCTTCAGCACAACACTTTCCTCTTGGTCTTCTCCTATGTATCTGATCACTCCTTCTCAGCCTCTTTTGTCAGATCCTCCTATAGATCATACTGGTCGCTCCAGAGATGTCCCTCAGGGCTCTGTACTGGGCCTTCTCATCTCTCTCTATACTAATTCATTTGGTAATATCATCAGCTCCCATGGATTTAATTATTTCTATGCTGACAGTTTTCAAATCTAACTATCCTACCCCAAACTCTCTGCTAACCTCCAGTCTTTCAAACATCTCAAACTAGATATCCAGTAGACAGTTTAAGCTCAATATGTCCAAAACAGAATTCATTGTCTTAATTCCCCCCCCTCTTACCTTCCTCTTTACTGTTGAGGGCAACACCATCCTCCCAGGCCCTCAGACTCAAAACCTAGGAGTCCTCCTGGATTCTTTACTATCTCTCACCCCCTATATACAATCTTTGGCCAAATCCTGTTTATTTCACCTTTGCAGCATGTCTGGAATGCACCCCTTTTTCTCTCCTGACACTGCCACCTTCTAGTGCAGGGCCCCATCACCTCACACTTGGACTACTGCAATTGCCTGTTGATGGGTCTGTCTACCTCAAGTCTCTTCCCATGCCAATCCATCCTCCATTCAGCCCCCAAAGTGATTTTTCTAAAGCACAGATCTGTTCCTTATTACCTTCAGAATCAAATACAAAATACTTCATAACCTAGCCCCCTCCTACCTTTCTAGTCTTTTTACATCTTATTTTCTACCATGGGTATCTTTCATCTGGTGACTCTGACATCCTGGCTCTTCCACAAAGAAAATATTCTATCTCTTGGCTCCAAGCATTTTCTCTGGCTTTCCCCCATACCTAGAATGCTCTCCCTCCTCATTTCTGTCTACTGGCTTCTTCACTTTTAAGTTCCAATCAAAATACTTCTTTGATAGGAAGACTTTCCCACATTCTCTTAATTCTAGTGCCTTCCATCTCCTAATTATTTCTTATTTATCCTGTATATGGCTTGTTTATATATATTTGTTTGCTTATTATCTCCCCCATTAGATTGTAAGGTCCTTGAGGGCAGGGACTATCCTTTGTCTCTTTTCATATTCCCAGTGCTTGGCATATAGTGTCCTACTCATAGTAAGTGCTTAAAAAGTGTCCACTGACCGATTTCCTGTGTTTGAGTTCAGCTCGACTATACCAAACTGTTTCTTACCATACCATAGACCCTTTGTAAATGTTCATTCATTACTGATTCTAGTGGGAAAAGCACTTTGGAGTCAGATGGCCCAGATTCAAATCAATGTTCAGCCACCTTTTACCCAGCGACCGTTAAGCAAGTAGCTTTGTCTTTTGAGATTTGAAATTCCTCATCTCAAAACCTAGAGATTCTGATTAGATGACCTTTAATGGTCCTCTCCAGCCCCACAATCCCAGTTACTCCACCATCATGATTTCCCCTCTCTGGATTGTATTTGTCTCTAGTTTGTCAATATGCCTTTAAAAATATAAAAAATGCACTTAGACCTGGCCATGATGTTCCAGATGCCTAACCAGAGTAAAGAAAATAGGATTTTAACCTAAATCTACTCCCTTAATCTAAATAACAGACTTCTATTAATGAGGGCAAAGATTGCATTAGGTTTTTGGTAGTCTATTACACTAGTGGCTTATATTGAACTTTACTGTAGTCAACATCAACTCCCCGGTCTTTGTCACATGAACCACTGTTAAACCAGGCTGATCAGATCCTGTACATGTGTGATTGACTGCTTTATTATTTATTGAACATAAGGGAATTTATTAAGCTTCATCTTAGTTTTGGTGCATCATTCTAGCTTGTGAAGATTTTTATGAATCTTGATTTGGTTACCCAGGCTATTTGCTATCTCTCCAAGTTTTGTTCCATGGACACATTTGATAAGCATGATATCATTTTTGTTTTCATCTAAGCAAATGATTAATAATGCTAAAGACTATTGAGCTCTGGGTGTGACCAATAGCCTTCCAGTGCCTATCAGTAAGAACAGCCTGGTCTAAGAGTCAGTGATTTAATTGATGATACATTTTATAAACAAAAAATGATATTCTACATTTCTAGAACTTCAAAAGTACCGAATTTGAATTAGAGGACTTGGTTTGAACCCTTGTGTGAACCCTGAGCTTATTACTTAAACTCTGTAGACCTATCTCCAAGGAACCTTTCCAACCTTCTTTCAAGCAAGTTAGTATCCTTTTAGCATCTATTCTTTATTTTTTAACAAATAGTTTTTTAATTTTTTGTCTTTTTTTTTTCTAATGGGGTAAGTCAGGGCAATTGGGTTTAAGTGACTTGCCCAAGGTCACATGGCTAGTAAGTGTTAAGTGTCTGAGGCCAGATGTGAACTCAGGTCCTCCTGACTCCAGGGCCAGTGCTCTACTCACTGTACCACCTAGCTGCCCCTTTAGCACCTATTCTTACATGACTATGTATTTTAAATAAAAAATTAGTACACCTGGACTCACAAAAGACAGTATTATTATTTGAGCAAACTCACATTTAAAAAGTACTTAATTTAGTTTTCAAAAGATGTAATAAGAACTAACACCAACAACAAAAATCTCCCAGTCTCCCTTTCCTTAAGTGTAGGTTCCTGGCTCTACCCATCTTCCTCTCCTTTTGGGGATCTTTCACAAAATAGTCCAGGGTTTAAAGAATCTGTCCAAGTTTCTCAGAGGAAGGTGTTGCAAGCTTCTAGAGGACTGGATCCCAGTGGAAGGTGAAGAACACAATTTTCCAAGGATAGGTGGGATTACAAAAACCAACAAAGGTACTGAGTTATAAAGGAAAACTATTGAAGAATTAGCAGTACCAGTAGCTAGGTGGGGCAGTTAGGTGGCACAGTAGATAGAGTGCTGGCCTTGGAGTCAAGAAGACTCATCTTCATGAGTTTAAATCTGGTCTCAGATATTTATTAGCTGTGTGACCCTGGGCAAGTCATTTAACTCTGCCTCAGTTTCCTCATCTGTCAAATGAACTGGAGAAGGAAATGGCAAACCACTCCAGTATCTTTGCCAAGAAAACTTCAAATGGAGTCATGGAGAGTCTGACAGGGCTGGAAAATGACTTAACAACAACAAAAGCAGTACCTACCAATAGCTGAGCTGTGGGAGGTGGTACCAAAGAGAACAGAGAGCAAGGTCTATAATGAGTGACCACTTGCTGTGAATTGAGGGTAGCTATAGGAGATAGAAAGCAAAAAGCAGTAAGGAAGGGTGAGTAGTGGTCCAAAATGACTAAAGCATAGGCATGGTGGTTATTCATCTAGATTTTGGGGGGCAGATTTTATGTAATCCTTATGTCAGAGGCTCTCTCCTTATATGAAAGGAGTGGTTATATTTTGAAGACCTCTTACTTCCATAACTCATTGCACTTATGGAAATAGAATCTGAGACTAGCAGTATTTAGCATTTACTTAAAGCTAGCCACTAGCACCCCTGACAAGCACTCAGGGCTCACAAGGCTGAAAACACAACACATTTCGTTTACACAATAATGGAACTGGACAGGTCTTACATCTAAGTCCCTCCCTTCCCCCACTCCCCCATTAAGATCCTTGCCCATTTTCCCCTATCACACTAAGCAGCCCTTTCTATCTCATTCTATCAGGAAGAAGGAGAGCTTGGGGTTTGCTTCTTCACCTCCCTTTCTGCTCTCAGCTTCCTAGAGCTCACCTCTCAGCAAGTGACACTCTTTGGAGGCCCTATTCTCTGCCTCTATTAATACACTCCCAGACATTAGCTTTCAGCATTTCTTTCCATCATAGATCTGCCTCCTGTAGCTGTGGCTTCTGCATTTCTTCTACTAAGAAGATGGTCCTCATCACTTTCTACAAGGGACCAGCTCTCTAACTGCTGGTCTGTCTAGAAAGACCAGTCTGGTGTCATGCTAGATGTGTTAAAGCTCAAAAACACATCTTACGACCAAAGTACCTGTGTTCCATAGAAGACTTCTTGTTTCCTAAATAAATCTACATTTTCCCACCTCTATACCCTTTGCTTACTTTGTTCCCTCTGCCTGGAATGCCTTTCATCTTCAACTCTATTTGCTGGAATATAACCCATCCTTTAAAGCTGATCTTGCATATCTTTTCTCCTGAAGCATTCCATAATCCCTAGGCAGAAAAAAAATCTCTCTTCTTTCCATATTCCCATTTCACTTTGTATTTGTCAAATAGCACTTACCCCATTATTAATGTTATAATTATTTGCATATAGTTTTCATTTCTGCTTCTAGATTTATAAGCTTCATGAAGAAAGGGATTGTATCTTGCTTATGTTCCCTAATACCTAGCTTGGTTTTCCATATACAGCAAGAGCTTAGGAAATATCTGTTGAAATGAATTTCAGAAGTTCAGAAATGTTCTGAGCATTGGTGATGGTGGTGGCAGTCCTACAGTGGGCTAACATATATAGGGATTCTGTCAGTGAAGTATCCTCACCCATTTTCTATATTCAGTGTTAATTAAATCTCAAATTTCAGTTAAGATCATTGCTTTTCTTGTGTAGTCTGAGCCCCAAAGTGCATTGGTATGGGGCCAACTCTTCACCGGTGGAGATCAGAATACTAAGGCTGCATGAGGGCAGAATAAGAGAGCAGGAGAGAGGAGAGTTCCAGTCTCTTCAGTTCCCTTCAGTCTTTTGGGCTCTCTTTGGTCTCTTCTGATCTTTTGAATCTTTTTAGGCCCTTCAGTCACTTTGGGCGTATCTGGCTTCCAGCTTTGAGAAAGGAGATGGATGATGCCAACCCCACATTAGGTTGCTGAAGAGAGAATAAGAGTCTGGAAGGAAGTCCATAAGAGAGGAGTTGGCAATCTCCATAATATCCTCAGCCTGGGCTTGCTATACCAGAGACTTTGGGGAACTTCCCCTTGGGTAAAATTTAGGACTCATTTTCTTGCTTGAGCTGTCATTTCTCTCCCAATGGGAGCTTCCTTCCCTCTGTATTATCTGGTATATATTCTCCTATGTATACTTTCTCTGAATTCTATTTTGCTATTGCCTTGTATAAATAGACTTCCATACTCCTTCCTGTGTGTGTTCATTGTATAACTGACATTTGGTGGGAAGGGAGTTAAGTCTTGGATATAAAGCTCAGGGTCCTCCTTTCCCCATTAATAAATAGTTATCACAAGTTTAACTTGAACCTAAAAACCACATCCCTTACATGAACAACACTATTTAAAAAGGACAGATAGATATAATTCTGACCTGGTTTCCCTATTCTCTGAGGAGAGCAGGGTGGCCAAGCTTCTGGCTTCCCTTCCTAGCAGGAAATAAAGTCTCCTTTGGAGAAAAAGTGGCTAGAGATGTCTATTCTACCTCCCTTTGAGCCGAATCACCTCCCTCTCCCATGCTATATGTAGGGGACAGTCTCACTAGACTTATAAAGGATGAGGAAAACATGCATGAAACTGAATATTTAGTGACATTATTTTTCCACCAGCTTGTGACTTTACCCAGTTGCCTCATTAAGAAATAACCCCCAGGGAGCACCATCTGCATATGGGAAGATGATGACTTAGGGTGATGTGTAATAACTTTAAACCTTCTGTGTCTCATTGGTATCAATTGTCCTTTTAACCCCAGAAGCTTTCCCAAGCCTCTCCAGGGGAACATCCTCTAGAAACATTATTCAATGTTGTTGTTGTTTTTCTTCCCACCTCCTCAGCAGATGTAGTTGTTTAGAAGAAGTGGGGCTATGAACAATAGACCACAAGCAGTAGATTTTCAAGCTGTTCCCTCCCACCCTCAAACCCTCCACCTCCCCACCCCCCTTTTTTGACCTGTGTTTTTAAATTCTGCTCCAGTGACTAGGACATGAACTGATCACTAAGAAGATCTGGGTGCCTTGGGCTTTCTTCAAATGTGAACCACTCAGAACTTACTCTAGAAGAGGAGCAGGCACCAAACAATGTAAGGCAGACTTCAATTTCAATAGATAACCAAACCAAACCTTTACAGGGCTGGATGAGAATGGAAAATCTGAAAGGACTCCAATGGCAAAGAAATCTTTGTTTTTTCGTTAAGAGGAAACCGAATCAGGATCCCGAAGCCTGCATTTGGCCTTTTATTTAATTAATTTATTTATTTGTGCTTCAGGAAGGAAGCCATTCAGGCCACAAGCAAGGCCTTCTTATCCTGAGCCTTCTTATCATTAACCAGAAGCGCTTGTGCTGGAAATGAGATTCCCAGCTCTGGCCAGGAAAAGCTGCTTCCTTAATTGAGAGAGTTGCCTTTTTGAAGTCTTTTTCCACCCCAGCAGAGCTCAGACCTGTGGCGTTTCCCCTCTAACCAGGATCGCTGGGCTTAATCTCTCACATACATGAAGCAGATGGTTCATTGTGTGGGTTTTTTTCTTAAAGATTTCCCAACCCTCTGTGTCAGGCAGGTTGGGGGGGGGGTGATTTCAGAAGAGTCACTGGTCCGAGGGTGTCCCATTTCAAGATGACTTCCTGTCCTATAGGCTACCATCATCATTCCCCACACTTTCTAGAACTATAAGACACTTATCATGGTTTGATCCTGAAGTAAATGGACTTTCCTTCTCCTTCTCATCTTTTCTATGTATATCCCTCAAAGAACTTTAAGGCATCTGCTAGAATTATATTATCACTTATGGAAACAGAAATTAATTTCATTTTGAGAATTTCTTGATAATCTAAGAAAAATAGATACCCTAGAGACTAATTATTCTTAGCCTGTAGCACAAGGTCCCCTAGAGAGCAGTGGGATTATAGCAAGGAGTTCATGCTTTGTTATTTTGATCTTTTTTAAGCTCCAACAAAATATGCAACATGATTCCAGATAATAGGACCACAGATTTCCAGCTGAAGGGAAAGTGGAGGTCTTTTAAGTGGAGGTCTTCTCATTTTAAAAATTAGAAATCTGAGGCCTAGAGGAGTTAAGTGACCTACCTGAGGGTTGCACAGGTATAAAGTTGAAGAGTGAATTAATACAAGTTCTCTGGCCACTTCTAAATAAGTAAACTATTTAGTGTACTCTACTCCTCTAGAATGAATAAATACCATGTCCCACTTTTTTCTCTAAATATAACTATTTTTAAGGTCTTCTTGTGATAAATGAAATATACATTTAATTAAATATGTCTGTGAAATATCTTTATATAAAAAAATGAGCCCACACATTCAAAGAAGAGGTTGGAAATCACTGCCCTATGCTGTTAGGAATAAATGAAGAATATATTGGATAAGTAGGAATTGAGTAAATAGGAATACATCTTTTACAAGTGTAGTGAGTCTGTCCCCCCGGAGTAGCATGGGAGAGGGAGGTGATTTGGCTCAAATACAGGAAGAATAGATATCTCTAGCCACTTCTCTCTCCTTTCCGCCCCCCCCCTCCCAAGGGAGATTTTATTTCCCGGAAGGGGAAACAAGAGGAATACATTTATTAAGTGCCTTCCATGTGTTCAACACCGTGCTAAGTGCTAGAAATACAAAGGAAAGTGAAAAGACGGTCTTGCTCTCAGGGAGCTCCCAGTCTAATGGGAGAAGACAACATGCTGACACCTATAGCTAAAAAATTATAGACAGGATAAATTGAGGATAATTTTGCAAGAAAGACACTGGTATTAAAAGGGATCAAGAAAAGTTTCTTGTTGGGAGGGGTGAGATTTTAGCTGAGATTTAAAACAAGTCTGGGAAACCAGAATTTGGAGATGAAGAAGAAGAGAATTCCAGGCAATGGGGACAGCCAGTGAAAATGCCCAGAGTTAGGAAGTGGCCTGTCTTGTGCAAGGAACAAAGAGGCAAGTGTCACTATATTATAGAGGACTGTAAAAGTAGGAAGGGGCCAGATTATGAAGGTTTTAAAGGCTGCTCAGTAGGCTTAATTTTTAATCTTAGACATGATGGGGACACCCTGAAGTTTATTGCCTAGTGGGATGATGTGGTCGTCCTGTGTTTTAGGAAGATCATTTTGAAGGTTGAGTGGAACAAGTGCTGAAGTAAGGGGAGACTTGAGACTGAAAGACCAACCAGCAGGCTACCATAATAGTCTAGATCTGAAGAGACGAGGGCTAAGAGAGGGGTTTCAGAGGTGGAATTAACAAAACATGGCAACAAATTGGTTATTGGGAATGAGAGAGAATGAAGAATTGAGAAGGATGACTAAATTGCAAGACTAGGTGATGGTATACCTTTGACAGTGAAAGAGAAGTTTGCAAGGAAAGATAATGAGTTGAGTTTTGGACGTGTTTATTTTTAAGATGTCTAAGGGACATCCAGTTGGAGATCTCTAACAGGCAGCTGGAGATGTAAAACTAGAGGTTAGGGCTGAACAAGTAGGGGAATGGGAAGGGGAATAAGTATTTATTAGTCATCTACTGTGCTAAGCATTTTACAAATATCTCATTTGATCTTCACAACAACACTGGGAAGGAGGTACTGTTATAATCTCCATTTTACAGTTAACTAAACGGAGGCAAACAGAAGTTAAGCAACTTGCTCAGGATCACACATCTATTAAGTGTCTGAGGCAGGATTTGAGCTTGAGTCTTCTTGGCTCCAGGCCCAGGACTCTATCCATTTCACCTCCTAAATTCCAACAGCTCTGAGAATCATCTGCGTAGAAAGGCAATTGGATCCATGTGGATGTTACCCTTGTGTTAGAAGCTCTTACTTAACACAAAGGGTCTGGCTATAGCTTTTGGTTACTTCTCACTTCTCTGCTTTGTTGTCTGGAGCATGTAGGGTGTGTTCAGGGAAGACTAGTACCTCTAGTGTAAGGGCTGCTTCCACCTTTGGTGTCTTCCTGATCTACCTCTCGCCTGTGGCTCCAGGAAGCTGAAGCTTGTGCAGCAGCCACACCCCAGTAAGCCATTTCAGCTGACAGGCTAAACCAGGCTGAGGGGAACCAAGGAGTCTCAAACCTGTTGGTGAGTTAAGAGGGTGTCTACCCCAAGCATGTGGGTAGACAAGAATAATTTGTTCTTATGGCCATGGAGGCAACTGAAGCAAGTGTTGTAGAGAGTTTAGTCAAAGACACCAAGGTCACTACTGTATGAGACATCACCAGTCATCTTGACTCTGTCCTGCCACTGGACTGTAACAGTTCTAGAAAAGGGAGTGAACTGAAAACTTTGTGCAACTCTGCCTCACTTAAATCCAATTTACGCACAAATTAAAAGACATCGCCCATATCATTTTACCGTTTTTACCTGTCTCAAAGTCTTCTAGTGACAGGCAAGTGATGAAGTAGCAGGTGAGGATACACAGGGAGTTGTAGTCACAACCCAGCACACAGGCCATAGGGTTATCTTCTCATTGGAAGTAGCAGTGGAATTCAGCAGCCCCCTGGGTATCCGAGCAGCCATTTAAGGACTGCACTGCTCACCTCCTGATGTAAGGAAGGGGCTAGAAATGGTGACCTAAAAATTGTCTGCTTACCCAACCCTGGCCTTGATTGCTGAGGCAGGCAGAGATCCCACCCTGTGGTTTGAAATACAAAAAAGTATACAAAAACTTCTGCAAAGATGATTTCACTCACCATCAATACATGGATTGTGTACACACTTATAAACAACACAAAATCCAGTGGACTTGAAAGACAAATAGGTCTTTGAGAACTTAGCAGGTATGACATCCAAATAGCAGCCTTGAGTGAAACAAGGTGTAATGTTAATGAGATTTAAGATCTTCCCCTCCTATTAATAGGTCTCACATGGAGTCCATTAAGGGAAGTTCACTTAGGAGAGGCTTGCTTGTAGGAAGGCTTTCACACCTTTTGCTAATTTCTAGTTAGGCACTGAGTCATGAGGGTTGTGATATCTTCTGGCTCTGAGAAGGGTATATATACTCTGAGGTGAGGTTTTGCTTTGGGGCTCACTCATTGGAAGAATGTTAGTGTTATTGGCCTGATGAGACTCAGGGTAGCTGTTAAAGAGGCCCCCAGGCTTTGAAAACTCAGATGTTGGTGCTTCTCTTTCTGATAACTGTATGCATATCTTTGGTCATACAGGTAGAAGCTCTGTCTGTTAATTTGTGTTATATTTTCTGTATCTATTTTTTCTGTTTGTAATTTCTGTTTGTATTTTCTCTAAAGTTCAAGGTGCTGACTTTTTCCTCTGAATTAAATGAATTTTATATATGTATATAATTAAAGTAAGATTGTCGACCCCTTTAAAGTTGCTTTCCTTTAGAAAAGCAGATCAGGGTGGCTAGGTGGTACAGTGAATAGAGCACTGGCCCCAGAGTCAGGAGAACCTGAGTTCAAATCTGGTCTTAGACACTTAACACTTACTAGCTGTATGACCTTGGGCAAGTCACTTAGGACCAACTGCCCTGCCTTCTCCCCTCCAAAAAGCAAAAACAAAACAAAACAAAAAAACAACTTCTCAATGGGGTGGCTAGGTGGTACAGTGAATAGAGCACTGGCCATAGAGTAAGGAGGACCTGAGTTCAACTCTGGCCTCAGACACTTAACACAAAACTAGCTGTGTGACCTTGGGCAAGTCACTTAACCCCAATTGCCCTACCTTCTTCCCTCCAAAAAGCAATAAAATAAAATAAAATAGAAAAGCAAATCAAAGAACCTTGTGCTAGCAACCCTCTTGGGTATACTAAAGTGCTTGTTATTACACAAGGCTGGCAAATAAAGGCTAGTTTACTGAAGTTGGAACTGGATAGACATTTTTCTGGAGTGGCTGTAGTGAAGTGGAGCAGCACCATGAACCTGGCATAGGTTTTGCAATCAAAACTAATCTAGTCAATAAGCTTATATGCCTACCAAAAGGAGTGAATGGCAGGTGCATGACAATGAGATTGTCACTTGGAGGAAAATGCCATGCCATCATCATCAGTGCCTAAGCTCCCACCATGATGAACTCTGATGAAATCAAAGAAAAATTTTATTGAAAAATTTCATAAAGGCCTAGAGATCCTTATCATCAATGTGACATTATAATTCTGAGTGACTTTAATGCTTGAGTAGGCTCAGACTACTAGATATGGCAGGGAGTCCTTAGGAGAAATGGAGCTGGAAATAGCAACAGCAATGGTCACTTACTACTGAAGACTTGAGAATCTCATGCCTCATCACCAACACTGTCTTCTACTGTCTTGCCTAAAAGACCATTTTATGGAGAACTCACAAAGGGCAAGTGCTCACATGGTGGTCAGAAAAAGCAGTACAAGGACATTCTCAAGGTCTCTCTTAGGAACTTTGGAATTGATTGTGTGACATGAGAGACACTGGCACAGGACTGCTCAGCATGGCCAACCCTCATCAGAGAAGATGCTGTGCTCTATGAGCAAAGCAGAATTGAAGTAACTCAAAAGAAATGCAAGAAATACGCAAATCTAGAGAATCCACCCCAAATGTTCCCACAGACTATTTGTGCCCAACTTGTGGTAGAGCATTACTACCTCGTATTGATCTGATCAGCTACAGTTAGCCAAACTGAAGATCTACAGAGCCATTGTGTTGACCTCATTGTTGTATGCCTGTAACTTGACTCTAACATAGTGATGTCATTTTGGTCCTCTTGGAGTGTGAAGGACATCAGTCAACCAACCACCTTGTTATCCCCACCTAGATTATCTGGGGACTTCATTATTGTACCCTACCCAGAGTGTTGGGCAGCGAGGTGGTGAAGTGGATAGAACACTGGGTCTGGAGTGAGAAAGAATCATCTTCTGAGTTCAAATCTGGCCTTAGACACTTACTTAGCTTTGTGACCTTGGCTAAATCACTTACCCTTGTTTGCCTCAGTTTCCTTATCTGTAAAATGAGCTAGAGAAGGAAATGGCAAATCACTCTAGCACCTCTGCCAAGAAAATGTGACCCCAAACAGGTCACAGAGTTGGGCTTAACTGAAATGATTGAATAGCTGAAACCCAGAGTGTTATTTATAGGTCACAATGTAAACAAACTGAACTTAGAACAAAAATCATGAGATCCTTTGAGCTGGAAGGGTCCTCAAAGACTCTCTAGCTCTTTTGCTTTTCTTACAGAAAATTCAATTGGCAGAACTTGGATTTGACTAGATTTCTCTGACTCCAAGTCCAGCATTCTTCCCACTCTGCAGCTCTTTAGCAACAACATCACCTGCCTCTGAGCAGTTCTCCCCCAGGGACCTGCAGAGGCTGGGTCATTATAGTCATTGCCCTGGGCAGGTGTTGTCTCTAGCATGGCATTTCAGCATGCCTCTCCCGATTAGCCTCTCATACTTGGATTCCTTGTCATTATGCTCTCTTATGATGCAATGGAAAGAGTCCTAGCTTTTTAGTTAACGAATCATAGATTTAGAGCTGGAAGTGATTGCAGAAGCCATCTAGTAGAACCTTTTCACTTTGCTCCTGAGGAAACTGAGGATCAGAAAGGTTAATTTGCTTGAGTCATGTGACATAGGTTGTGTTGTTATTCAGTGGTATCAGTCACGACTGACTCTTCGTGAGGCATTTGTTTGTTGTTGTTGCTGTTGCTGTTGTTGTTCTGCAGAAATACTGGAGTGGTTTGCCATTTCCTTCTCTGGCTCATTTTACAGATGAGGAAACTGAGGCAAACAGGATTAAGTGATTTGCCCAGAGACACACAGCTGGTAAATGTCCGAGGCCAGGCTTGAACTCAGGAAGATGAATCTTTCTGACTCTAGGTCCAGCCCTCTAGTCACTGCAACACCTAACTGTCCTTAGATTAAGTGGCAGAGCTGATCACCAAACTCAGGACCTGTGACTTCCAGTTCAGCTTGATCTCTCTCTTTCCAGCACTCCATGCTACATCTTATTGGACCTGGGTTCAAGTCTTGACTCTGCCCTTACTACCTTATTAAACTTTAAGCAAGCCACTTAAAGTCTCTGGGCCTCAGTTTCTTCAACTATGCTTATTATTCCCTTTTCCAGGGACCCAGATCTCAGTAATGGGTGGATAGGGGAAGCATTATCCAGAATTCCTGTCTCAAGAATCGAGAGAACAGCTCAAGATGCATATCCAGACCAGGGTGCCCCCTCTGAAGCCTTATACATGAGTTTTCTGTCCCAGGGCAGGAGCACACTCTCCCTTGACACTTCTGAGTATTGCTACATTCTAAGTCCCAATGATGCTCCATTCTGATATCCTTTCTTTCCTAGCACCTAGGCAAGATACCTCCTCTTCACACTAGCACTTACTTAAACCAAGATGTATAAAAGAGACCCTAATTTTCCCCTTCAGTTGTCTCTTAAGGTACCAAAAGTCCATCTGGAGGCAACAAGGGTTATTCAAATTATCTAGGTCTGCAATCTCTCTGTGTATGTCTGTTTTTTCTCTCACTGTAACTTCCTTTTTAGTTTAAAGCCTTTTTGATAAGATTTGTAAGACTCCAGGCAAATACATTCCTACCAACTCTTTTTGGGAGCACTCCATTCCCAGCCTGTTGTCACCACCTATTAAGTCATGATCCAGAAATTTGATTCCTATGGTAATGAATACTCTCTGACCTCACTTTCTCAGCGAGTGCTACAGGGGTCCCTCTAAGGGTCTCATTTCTTTAATGCCACTAGATCAACTCCCCATTCCACATATGTTTCCTTACCCTTAATTTCCAGTGACTAGCCCCCCAGTTCCATTTAACTAATTAACACTAATTGACTTTTACAAAAGGGCATTTACTTCAAAGATATAACAGGAATAGAAGTTCAAATATCAGCCACCTTCACTACCCTCCACCTCCCAATACCTCAGGGGCACATTCTCCCCAATGCAATCTTGGTCTTTGGTAAGTGTCCACTTAGACAGACTTAACAGAGTGTCAACATAGCATTAATTCCTAGAGTTTATGTGCAAATTTGTTTGAATGAATTCTCATTTGAGCTACCTCTGAGCTGAGTTCTAAAGGCCATTCTTTAGGGCATCATTATTAGACTGATTGCAAAACTTGGCATAGACTTAATTCCTAGATTCTCAGACATCCTGTAGCTCACTTTTGAAGGTGACAGTATCTTTCCTTAAAACAAACAAACAAACAAATGCCAAGACAAAGAAATAAGAATCGTCCTCGTTGGTCTATATGGTGGTCTCAGATTGTCCTTTATAATGTCGTCTCTCTTCTCTCCCTGGAATGCCAATAGCCAAGAAATCAGTGGAAAGGATGTCAAACCAAAGAAGGAACTAGGTTGACTAGTGTCTTTTAAATTCACCACCATTTCTGTTGTTTGTCCTTCATTCTGGAAGAGGACCATGACATGAGGATGGTGATGCCATGACTATGCAAGTGAATTGGATTTAAGCAAGGGAGGGCTGTGCAAAATCACCAGCCTCACTTTCTCCTCTGGAGCCATCTGGGTTCAGTGGCGAGATATAGATCTAATTACACAGTCACAGAATAAAATAGGCCCCTCTTTATCATGTGGCCAGCCAACCAGTTACAGGATGGTTACAGGGTGTCTGCGTACACTCTAGAACTCTCCAAGGCATTTCCATTGTGAGTCATCTGGCTTGTCCTGGAAGTAGGTTCCCAAACATCATCTACACAAAGAATTGCATTAGTGGCATTCTTTGTATCCTCACTCATGACTGGGCATTCTCAGACCCTATCTTTGTAAGCAGCTGCTACTCCTTAAATTGGCCTCTCACATCTAAAGCCCTTGCTTTCATCATCATCAGTGGTCAAAATAGCCTCTTAGTTCCTACCTTTATTGCTCAAAACTGTTTTATTCCTAGAAATGCTTTCCAGTTCCATCTCATAGCATCCCACATAAAGACCAGAAATGGATATGAATTTTCCATTTGATGAAGGAGCTCATTGTATCATATATGTGTATGTATATATATCTTTGTATGTATGTGTATGTACACACACACACACACACACACACACACACACACACACATTGAATAGTAGATGGCTGGGTCAGTCAGAGGCCTCCAACACCTGGCTGTGAACACAGTGGGCTTTCTTAAGGCCCCCATCTTTATCCTGAAAGTACTGTAGTTGTCACCCCTTTCTCTCATCACCTCTTCAATTCTCCTTTCTCTATTCATCCTCTCCCACACAACCTAATTCTTACTCTTACCCTCAGTCTTTCTCTGCCAAACACTGACTCTCATTCCCACAGAAAACTCCCACCTGCTGCCTCTCCCTATTTCTCCTTGGCCAAGTTCTAAGAGTAATTTTCTCTCATCAGCCTCTTCCCACCCTTCCCCAGGGTCCCATTGGGTAGTTCCCTGGAGAGAAGTCTCTGATTTCTCTTTTCTTCTGTGATGTTTGCACCATCCAGAGTTTTATCACAAACACAGATGATGTGTGTCCTTTCTGTCTCTGCAGTTAAGAAGTAATAAGATGGTGGTCTTACCTGAAAGACAGAGGTACTATTTGGGAAAAAGACTATAAAGTATTTAGTTATTACCTACAGTGGACAATCCCTTCTCTGCTACTTACCTTGAACAAGTCTCTGAATTTCTCTAACCTCAGAATCTCTGTTCATAAAATGTGAATATTAGTGTCTGCCCTGACTACCTCATAGGTTTGTTAAAGGGCTACAATGCTATTACCGTTATCATTACAAAGACCCCTTCAGGACCCACCTTGGAATTCAGCAGGGCTCATGAAGGGAAGCAGATAAGGACTAGAAGGTTAAGAAATAATAACAAACCACCCAGATAGACACAGGCTGGATCCAGTACTGTATTTGCTGCCTGGTCTTACTTAAATTTCCTCTGGAGAAGTACATCCCGTGATCGCCATAGTAACTAGAGCCAAAAACATACTTTCTTCTCCCTAGTTGTTGGATTAAGAATTCATTTGCAGAACTGCTCATTTTGTGTGGAAACACCAGGTACCTATTCCACAGGCCACAAATCCCATTCTCTGAAGGGAGGAACACCAGTGCAGCCCTCAGGAGGCCAGCAGAGGGCAGGCAGATGGCCTCTGTTTTGATTTTGGAACTAATGGGCTGTGATTCATAACCACAGTGACTTCAGTAGAAACCCAGGCTTCAAGTCTCAGTAGGGAATGAGGATGGTGGGGATTGGTGGGGGTTATTGCTGTGGTAACTAAGTACCACTCAGCTGAGACAGCAGAATTTGGTAATGCTAATGTAAAGTGATTCTCTAACTCCCATTGCTGAAGGCCAGGTACATTGCATTTCATCCCTTCCCCAGGGTTTTCCCATACTGTTAGTGAATTGGGGAAACCTCTCATTTTTACCTTTGGCACAAACCTCCATTGATTGTATTCCTTCCAATTTTAGCAGCCCAAGCACTCTAGTTCCATTTAAACACTTAACAGTCAGGGTAGCTTTTTACAACGGAACATTTAATTAAAAGGTATAGCAAGAACAAGATCAAACATCCTCTCCTGACCCCTCTGAGATATAATTTCCCTTTATACAACCATTAGTCTCTGGAAAAGGGAGGGGAACGAGTTTTACAATTTAACTCAAGTCCTGAGTAGTATTTAATCCCGCCAAATTTCAAGTTCAAAACCTCCTTTAGGCTTATGTCTAGAGACCCTGGGCTTCTCAGGGCTTCCCTACCCAGCTTGTCACAGCATTAGTCTGAAATCCTGGGATGCACAAAGATGCAATGGGTTGAGATCCTCATCTGGGATAACACTCCTTGTACTTGGAAGTGAAAATGACAAACAAAACAAGACCAAAACCCTCAGCTTGTTTCTTGGAGTCACAGGGCCTAAGGAGAAGGGAAAGGTGGTCCCTCACTCACCCAGTTTGCTGCATAGTACCCATACCATGGGTGAATAAAATCTTTGTGCCTGGATGCTGAGAGAGGAGGGAGAGGGATAGAGAGAGAGAGAGAGAGAAACAGAGAGAGAGACAGATAGACAGAGAGAGGGAGACAGAGAGAGAAAGAGAGAGAGAGAGAAAGAGACAGAAAGACAGAGACACAGAGAGAGACAGAGACACACAGAAAGACAGAGACAGAGACAGACAGAGAGAGATATACATGGGGGTGAGGGGGAGAGGGGGAAAAGAGGAAAGCTACAGAGAAACAGAGACAGAGAGACTGTCCCAGTCTGGCCGAAGAACTGTTAAACTCATAGAAAATACAACTCTTTTCTTTTTTATGAACCGGGGGGGGTCTCCTTGGAGGGTGTTCATTTCCTCCTAGAAAATATAGACAATCTACTCTCAGCAGAGACCATAAAATTAAGATTTGAAGCAGGAAGGGACCTTGGAGATCATTAAGTCTGCACCATTCATTTGACAGATGAATCCATGGTTTTTAGAGAAGGAGTAGAGGTCCAAAGGGATGAAATGGTTTGTTCAAGGTCATACACATGATAAAGATCAGAGCTCAGATCCACAGCCATCAAATTCAGGTACAAGCTCTCTGTCCTCCCAAGTTAGAAATATTTTGCATAGAGACGCTTGCCCTCTCCATCCATAACCCAGACAAGCCCAACTAAAGGGTTGGCAACACATTATTGAATCTTTGTGATTATTGAATTTTTCTACCACGCTGAACAGCAGAGTCTATAGTTCTCCAAAGAAAAGTTGAGTATGGTATGTGTAATGCCATGCACCAGCAGATTCCCAAAAGAATGCTACTGTGAACAGCTTTTAGAGTTCAGATTACAAAATATAGTGAACGCTCTGTTTATTCCATTACAAATCAAGACAAACATTCAAAACATTATAATATTCACAACA
>CM053582.1:280458506-280529385 GCA_028627135.1 Pseudochirops cupreus | reverse complement strand
CCCTATCATTTTCTTTGATAAATTATTTATAGTTTCTTTAACCTACTTATCTGTAGAATTGTATTATTTTATCTCTAAATCTGAATCATTTCTTCAAGTCTTCATTTTTGATTATAATCTATGTAGGGTATACTGAATAATTCTTTTTTTGAGCTCATAGACCATAGATCTAGAGTAGGAAGAGACTTCAGAAATCATCTACTCCAGTCTTCTAATTTTACAATTGAAGAAATTGAGGTTGAGAGGTAAAATGAAATGACTAAGGTCATATAGGTTAGTGTTAGAGGTGTGATGGGATCCTATGTCTTCAGAGTCTCTTTCCAATAATTATGTCTTTGGACATTGTCAGTTTTTGTAAAGGTGCTATAAATGATAAGAAATATGTAAACTGGGGGCAGCTAGGTGGCGCAGTGAACAAAGCACCAGCCCTGGAGTCAGGAGGACTTGAGTTCAAATCTGCCTTCAGACACTTAACACTTATTAGCCTTGTGACCTTGGGCAAGTCACTTAACCCCAATTGTCCCTTCTCCCCCCAAAAAGGTAAAAAAAAAAAGAAATATGTAAATTCCTTATGATTCTCATTCATCAATCACTAGAAGACTATCATATTTATTTTCTCTAAAATCCTATTCAGCTCTTTAGCTTCTTTCTTATTTATTTTTCTGTTTGATTTGTCTAGACCTAAAAGTACCACATGAAAGTTCCATTAAAGTCCACTTGGTATGCTGGAACTTGGAGCTATAAGCAGAGAAGTCAGACAGTTGGGATGACTGATTACAACTGGAGAGGCAAGCAGTGTAAAGACAAGGAAGGAATGAGGATGATATTTTGTTACAGTGTGTAACTAGCAATTAAAAACTCTAAAAAGAAGGAAGTGAAGCCAGAGCAGAGACAATAAATGGGAATGAAAAACCAGGAGGACAAAGAACAGGGAAAACAGGACATAGTGGGAAGAAAGATAAAAAGACAGGAGATTGTGATTCACAAAGGTACAACAATTTGTGGTGATACTACAGTCTAAGGCAAGATCATTCTTTTGGGTAGCCATGAAGTAGACACGGAGATACTAGAAGAGTTGCAGGCTGCTAAATTGGATGACATGAACCTCAAAGGGGGAAGGATAGATGAGTTGTGGTACAGTGAGAAATTGGAAGTAACAGTGAGAATCAAAGAACGTACTCACTCCAGAGAATTAGAGTAAAGATGCTTAAAAGAAAGAACAGTTTTATAGAGGGTGATGAGAAAAGGTATCTTCTACAAAAAATTTTTTTTTACTTGCAACTAGAACCACAAATAAAACCCTCATAAACATTCACCGTCTAGGCAAAATAAATTCTCACATTGGCCATGACCCAAAATATAGATCTTTCTTGCATTTTAAGTTCATCTTCTCTCTGGCAGAAAGTGGGTATCGTGTTTCATCTTCAGTCTTCTAGACACATTTATCATTGCAACTGATTAGAGTTCTTAAATATTTCAAAAGTAACTTTTCTCTATAATATTGATCTCATGGTATCAATTGTTTTCCTTATTCTGATTATTTTGTTCTGCATCAGTTCACAGAGGTAAGAAGAAAACATATTAAAAGAAAACACAGGTTACTATCATTCTAACAAAAATGAACAATCAAATAAAGTGAGTAAAAATACACAAAACTCTAAATGTTAGATTATTTAATTTTGACAAAAATAATAGCTTTAAAGTTTGCAAATTACTCTACATTTCTTAAAGGCCTAAAAAAACAAATAAAAAAACTCCTGTGAGATAAGCACTATAAATATCATTATTATTCCCTTTTTACAGATCAGGAAACTGAGGCTCAGAGCGGTTGTGATAAGCAGATAGTTACATAGCCAATTAGGTGTCAGAATTGGGATTCAAATGTGTTTTTTTTCTCATCTTCCAGTTCAATACTTTTCCCATTACACTGCACATACCCATTACCCTGCCAAAATAACAAAAACATCTTATTTGCCCTGGGTTCCTTTTTTGTTTCTCTTCTTTCTGTGTACTTAAACGATTTTTTAATGGGTTAAAAAAAAAAGAACCAAACACCCCTGAGTCAGTGTGCATGTTGCTGTTCTGGTATTACTTTCTTAGCTCTACATTGATGAGACTGAAGAAGAGCTTTTTTAATAAAGGAGTTGCAGTTGGAGAGGTCATAGAAGAAAGTTTGGTAGTTGAGTCAAAACTGTATCTTGTTCTGGTCACCCTGATCACCCCACCCCCTTCCTTCTAGTCAGTATAGTAAGTTTATAAGTAGCCAGTGTAAAGGGGCAATAGGAGAAAATAAGATTGCAAAGGGGAACCTAGAATCAAACTGTTCCAAAGATCAAAGGAGCATAATTTACAAATTGTATCATGTATTAACTAAAAATCACATCCTGGTAATATGTGTGGAAGCAGGAGAAGATATCTGGGCTCTACTGTCAAGGTTTTTGATCCTGTGATATGTAAATCTCAGACAAGTGCTAGACATCCATGGGATACCAAAAGGTGTTGATAATCGAGGTGATGTAGACATGTTAACCTTCAAGTTTTACTGACAACTTTGAGATGAGTTGGATATGTTAATGAACTAACCCCAAGGCGGCACAGATAAGAGTTAAGTCTGTTCCCTGCAAAAACCTGTAAAAACTGGAGTTCAAGCTCCTGCCCTCCCCTCCCCGCCCCAGTCCTCTTCCATCTCCATTGGGGCCATGCTGCCTAGTGCTCCCAATGGTTACACAAGTGATACTTTCTGCCTTTCCTTCTCATCCTCTTTCTCACTGTTTGCCTTCCTTCATCATCCCATCCCTCATCCCTGCACTGTCTGCCTCTGTACCCCCCTTTCTCACTTGTCTTTATATTTTCTGGACTGGTTTGCTCCTAAACCCTTTGTGGTTATTAAAGGATGATTGCCACCCCATTTCCAGCCGCTATCATGGTTTTTCAAGGCAAGTATCCAAAGCATTGAGTGTACCTGCCTTCATTTCATAATTTCATAAAGTCATTATTAATTCAGCAGCCAAGGATAGAGGCCAAGGAGGAATATGGATGAATAGGGATAAAGGTTCTGTGAGAAGTAAAAGGAGAAAGGAATTTCTGCCTAGATAGTCAATAGTCCTGAAAGGCTTGGATTTAAGAGAGCTGGGGAATTAGGATTAAGTAGTCATGGGCAGATGAAAGATCAGGTAGGCAGAAGCTACAAATAAAGAGATTCCAATGTACTGATGAGAATGTTGGTGTGATGGAGTCAATCTTAGGTCTGTCTCCTAGGTCTGGCTGCAGCAGGAAAAGACTGGTGGCTATGTTGAGTTAAAGGAGTTAGAGGTGGAAGGATGATTTCATAGATCATATTTTCAAAGTGAATCCCTTAGAGGACTTGATTTATAGAAGGGAAGATATTACTGTAGTCATATAAAGAAAGATTTGGGGGGTTGGGGGACAATTGTCTTATGTCATTATTTGTTTCATTAATATACCCTATAATAGCATCGCATATGCAAGCAATAATAATTAATATTAATAATTGCTAGCATTGATATAGCTCTTTAAGGTTTGCCAGGTGCCTTACACATGTCATCTCATTTGATCTTCACAAAATTCCTGAGAGCAGGTGTCTTTATCACATCCATGTTACAAAGGAGGAAATAGACTGAGAAGTTGAGTAATATGTCCAAAGTCCCACAGCTAATAAGCTTCTCAGGCAGGATTTGAACTAAGGTCTTCCTGACTCCAGATTCAACACTGTGATAGGACAAAGCTGCAGCCTTATCCAAAAATCCCTTCAGGCAAAATAATGGAAAAACTAGGGTGACTGAAACGTTTTTGAAATAATATTGCTGGGGAGGCACTGTTGTGGTATAGATGACCAAGTACCAGGCTGAGAAGGAGGAAGACTAGAGTTCTAATCCCAGTTGTGACACTAACAAACTTTGTTACCTTAGGCAGGTCACTTATCTTTCTTGGCCTCCTTTTCTTCTGAAAATGTTAGAGTTCTCTACAGTCAATTTTGCCTCTAGAACTCTTTGATTCCATATTTTAACTATTCCCTGCATTTTCTTTCCTAATCAGCTTCTTGTCAACTTCAACCTGTCTAAGACTTAGATCAAAATCTAAGATCAAAGTGGTCTCCGAAGACCCGAGTTCAGGTTCTGACTATTATTTGTTAACAGCAAAGCAAAATTCTTAACATATCTGGACATCATTTTCACAAAATCTCAGGATCTCAGAACTGAAAGAGATCTGAGTTGGAAGGACCTCAGAGGCCAACCCCATCTGCTCCATTCCCCCATACCTGGAAAGAAATGCCTCCATATAAGATAAATGGAGCAGCTTTAATTGTTAGATTTTCTTTACACTCAAGCCTTAAGCTCCCAACTTCGCAGTGGACACCCATGGCTCCTAGCTCTGCCCTCTGAGACCCAGCAGGACAAGTCTAATCTGTGTTCTGTGGAACAATCCTTCAGACATCTAATTTTTTTTTCTCATCTCCTTACCTCCATCCCTCCTTCCTAGACGCTATCCTAGGCACTATCATCATGTGGCACAGACTCTAGGTGGGGCCTAGTTGCCCTCCTCTGAATTTTCTCTAGCTTATCAGAGTCCTTCCTAAAATGTAGTGTGAAGAACTGAATTTGTTGTTGTCATTGAGTCATTTCAGTCATGTCCGACGCTTTGAGAGCCCATTTGGGGTTTTCTTGGCAAAGATGTTGGTATAGTTTCCTTCTCCAGCTCATTTTACAAATGAGGAAACTGAAGCAAACAGGGTTAAGTGGCTTGCCTGGGGTCATATAGCTAGCACATTTAAGGCTAGATTGAAATTCAGGTCTTCCTGATCCAAAGCTCAGATCTTTATCTACCATGCCACCAACTGCCTCTGAATACAGAACTCCAGGTACTCAGATCAGGGCAGAATAGAGATTACTTGTCTAGTTCTGGTCCCCGAGCCTTTCTTACTGCAATCTTAAGTTATAATGACTTTTTTGTCTGACCATCACAGCATTGACTTAGAGTGTAAATCCTGTTGTTAAAAACCTCAGAGCCTTTTCAGATGAAATAATGTTTAGCTATACCCTCCTCATGTTGTATTTATGAAGCAGGGTTTTTTGAACCCTAGTATAAGACTTTATATTGAATGTTGAGTTGAATCCAATAAGGTAAGATTTAGTCGATAAAGAAATATTTATTAAATGCCTACTATGAATCAGTTACAATATAGAGTAGGATATAGAGATATAAACACAAACACCCCCCCCACAATTGTCTGATTTCAAGAAGTTTGTGTTTTGTCAAGGAAACCATGTGTATACCTGTAAAAAAATGTAAAATATATGCAAAGTAACTTCAAGGTGGGAATTAGTAGGATAGAGATAAATGTTTAACAACTGGCTCCCTGGAGGAAAAGGTATTGATCAATTAATCAGTAAACATTTATTAATTGCCTGCCATTTAAGCCTAATCACATTATTAACCTAGGCAGCTGGGTGGCTCAGTGGATAGAGTGGGAGGCCTAGAGTCAGGGAAGGTCTGAATTCAAATTTGATTTTGTGACCCTGGGCAAATCACTTAATCTCTATTTGCCTTAATCCATTGGAGAAGGAAATGGCAAACTACTCCAGCATCTTTGCCAGGAAAACCCCATGGACAGTATTAGCATGCAATGGTCCACTGGGTCCTGAAAAGTCAGACTCTACTGAATGACTGAACAACATTATGACATTATCTCCTTTACATTTTTAAGTCTAGACCATGCACAAAATAACAAACCAGTCCCTGATTTGTAGCATTTGCTAATTTCTGATGTTAAGACACTCAAAGTGAAAATTTAACAATCAGTTCTTGAGAATGGTTAGAACTGGTTTACTCACATCCAGAACAGTTTCTATGTAAGAAGTGGTACATGAGGTGAACTTTGAGAGGAGCTGGGCTTTCTGAGAAATGGAGGTGAAAATGGAATCCATTCTAGGTGGGACATGTTCAGGGGACAGCCCCCAAACAAACATGAAGATAGGAGATGGGGTGCTCTATATTAGAAACTATATGTCAGACAGTTTGTCTGATGCCAGATTGCGAAGGATTTTAAATACCTGAAGAAAATTTTCTATCTTGTTGTAGAGGCAATAGGGAGAAACTGGTGCTCCCCCACTTTTTTAAACAGGGGAATGATCTTTGCTTTAAGGATACTTGTCTGGCAGCTGTGAGGCGTATGGGGTGTCCAGAGAGGACTGGCACCTCTAGTGTGAGGATTACTCATCCATCTGGGACTGCCTGGGACTCAACTCTTACCTGTGACTCCAAGAAGCTATAGAATACGTAGTGGTCACACTATGGCAAAACTATCTGGGCAAATTGGCTAAACAGGTTGAAGGTAACTGACAGGCCTCAGACCCGTCAGTGAGTTAGGGAGACATACACCCCAAGCACGTGAAGACTTCCCCTGGAATGCGCAGATGAGAACATTTGTTCTAATGGTCATGAAGGCACCTGAAGCAGGCGCTGTGGATCTCTGAGAACTGGGTCAGACACCAAAGATGCCAAGGTCATCCATTATTGCATTCCAGACCATCGCCAATCATGCTGACTTTTGTCTTATCACTGGACTTCAATGACTCTGAAAGAGAGAGTGAAGACTTTGTGCAGCTCTGCCTCTCTTAAATCCATTCTGTGTGCAAGTCATGATATCACCAGTGACGCTATTGGTTCTCTTTGAAAATGAAGGACAAATAACAACAACCACCTGTGGGGAGGGTATATTGGAGAAGGAAGAGATTTGAGGCAGGAAGACAAATTAACAGGCTCTGCAGATAGTCCAAGAGTGGGGTGATGAGGGCCTATACTCTCACCAGGGTGGTGGCAATGTTGGAGGAGAAAGGAAAAGAGAGAGACAGAAGTTTCAAGGGTAGCAATGACAGGACCTAGCAATGATTAGCTTTGTGTGTTTGGGAGAGGGGTTTGATAAGAAAGATAATGATAGTTTAGTTTTGGACATGTTGAGTTTGAGATACGTACCAGAAGATCAAATTGTCTTGGGGAAGAAGATCAAAGTCTGAGAGCACGGGGGAGAAGGGGTAGGACAGGGACTACACAGGAGTGTGTCGGTAAATGTTTAACAACTCACTCTCCCCCCAAAAAAGTATATAGGACATACTTTTATGTTTAAATCTGCGTTATGAATATTTTTAACATCACTTTTTTAAGACTAGACCATGAACAAAGCAAACAACAAACAAACAAACTTTGATTTGTAGCATTTGCAGAATTGTAAGGTGTAAATGGTGACACTGGAAATTTAACTATTAGCTCTCTTAAGCTATTTCAAACTGTCAGTAAAGGAATATTTATTAAGTGCCTACTATGTGTCAGACACTGTGCTAAGTGCTAGGGACACAAATTCAAATAGAATCTCTGTCCTCAAAGATCCTATGATCTAACAGAGAAAAGGTGTTGTTGTTCAGTTGGTCGGTCACGTCCCGTTCTTTGTGATTCTATAAGGGGTTTTCTTTGCAAAGATTCTGGAGTGCTTTGCCATTTCTTTCTCCAGTAGTTTAAAGCAAACAGGGTTAAAAGACTTGCCCAAGCCCACACAGTTAGTAAATATATGAGGTCAGATTTTAACTCAGGTCTTCCTGGTTCTAGGCACTCTCTCCACTGAGCATGACCCACAAAAGGAAACTGAAAGTGTATTATGTATTAGACTTGGGGGCATGATGAAGAAATCAAATGAAGTCCAGACTGGGATGGGAATGATGGCTAGCTTGAGCACCTTTCTTAAATGGAGGCTTTGAGAAGAGCTGTTCACTCTGCCCTACAATCAAGGGGTCCCAGGAGGGAGGGTGCTGATGAGACATGATTACCAAGGTTGATACAGTGAGAGATCTTGGCCATTCTAAGCCATCTCCAGTTGTCCTGATCTATATCTGGCCACTGGGGCCTGGAGGAGAAAGTGAGGCTGGTGACTTTGCATAGCTCTTCCTCACTTAAATCTAATTCACTTGCAAGTCAAGGCATCATCTTCCTGATGTCATAATTCTTTAAGAACGAAGAACAAACCACAACTACAGCCACAACACAAACAAGGATGATGCAGTCTTGTAGGTTGATGGGGTTCCTGGAGGTGTCATAGAGAAGATCAGAAGAGTATACTGGCTCTACCATAGCCCTGGCCACTATAGCAGATTGGACATTTCTTTCTCTAGGCTAAAAATGATTGGATATCGGATAATGGTAAATTAATAAAAATTGTTTCTGGTAGACTTGTGCCTAAAATGCAGAGTAGGGTACTGATAGTTTTAATTTGTTTTACAGTATTACTTACTTTTTCTTCAATAGAGCTGAGGGGAAGGGAGTTGCGGGAGAAGGAGTCGCCAGAAAGGCAGTGTGGGGAGGGAAGTAGCAAGGGGGGAAAAAGCCTTGACTTCCTGTTTAACTTTGTCTAGAGTTGACTTCATTTACAAGACTGGCCATCACTAAAAATCCGCTGATTTGGACCTGGTGAAGCATTGACCACTTTCATCTCTCCCCACCCCACCCCCGCACTTACTTTGGATTTAAATAGTTGAATAATATTAGAAAGTCCTTTCTCATACATTGTTTCTCTTGGTTCTTACCCATTGTCAATCAATAAGCACTTATTAAGCCTGACTATGTGCCAGGTACTCACAACTTGATCCTCACCCTCAAGAAAACCCTGCAAGATATGTAGTACAACTATTGTGATGCTCACCTCTACTTTTGTGCAAGTGGTACAAATTTTGTGGTGTTGACCCTGCTTCAGTATTCCCCTATTCCAATGAATTTGTGGTGTCATGCAAATTGCGACATTCTGATAAGACCTGTATTCACCTATGTAGATTCCAAAGCATCCATGCCTGCCCACCCTGTTCATTTCTAAGCCAGATTCTCCCATAAATTTGTCACAGAAGGGTACATCCTAGTAGTAGTGAACTTTCCTCTAATTCTCTTGGTTGTACTATTAAGCTAATTTGACTTTAAAAAATTGGCTCCATAATCATTTCCATGGTAGACTCATTGACTCCAAAAGACTTTATCTTTACAAAGGTGATTTATGGATAGCCAGTCACATTTGAATGTCAGTTTCCATTGACCTAGCCAGACAGTTGCTTATTGTATAATAATACATTGGCTCATTAACTAATTCTCTCTTTAATCTGGAGAACTATAGATTACTGACTTTCAACCCTGAAGTTTGAAGGGTGCTCAGAAACATAACTGGCAACAATCACTGGCATCACTTGTCTATGACTGACTTTTTTTTTTTCATTAGAAAGATTGGTGACATTCTGGTTCAATAATCTGATGTTTTATCTTCATTTCGAAGGATTGATGACCAAGGAAGGGAATAAGTGTTTATTAGCAAGGATCTCTTAAATGCCAAATCTAATATCCTCTCCTCAGTCCTCATCCTTCTTGATCTCTCTGCAGCCTTTGACACTGTTCGTCATCTTTTTCTCCTTGATGCTTTTCTCTAGGGCTTTGTAACATTATCCTCACCTGGTTCCTCTCCTATTTGCCTGACAGAGCCTTCTCAGTCTCCCTTGTTGGATCTCCATCCATGTCATGCCCTCTAACTGTGGGTGTCCCCCAAGGTTCTATCCAGGGCCCTCTTCTCTTCTCCCTCTGTACTATTTTGCTTGGTGATCTTATTTGCTCCTATGGATTCCATTATCATTTCTCTGCATTTAATTCTCAAATCCAGTCTCTCTCCTGACCTGCAGTCTGCCATCTCCAACTGCCTATTGAATATCTCAAACTGGATGTCTTATAGACATCTTAAACTCGAAGTGTCCAAAATTCAGCCAATCAATTTTGGAGCAGTTAGGTGACACAGTAGATAAAGTGCTGGCCCTGAAGACAGAAAGACTC
The DNA here is from genome assembly GCA_028627135.1 of Pseudochirops cupreus. Taxonomy (NCBI): domain Eukaryota; kingdom Metazoa; phylum Chordata; class Mammalia; order Diprotodontia; family Pseudocheiridae; genus Pseudochirops; species Pseudochirops cupreus. Next base: position 280,519,518 of record CM053582.1, on the reverse strand, counting down.
CTCTTCCTGTGTTCAAATCTGACCTCAGGCGCTTATTAGCTGAATGCCCTGGGCAAGTCATTTAACCCTGTTTGCCTCAGTGCCCTCATCTATAAAATGAACTGGAGAAGGAAATGGAAAATCCCTCTAGTATTTTTGCCAAGAAAACCCCGAAAGGGGTCATGAAGAGTTGAACACGACTGAAAAAGAACAACTACAACAATGTACCAGGCACTGTGCCAGGCACAGAGCATGCAAAAAGAGGCACAAGATAGTCCCTGCCCTCAAAAAGCTTACAATCTAATTGGAGAGACAAGATGAAAACAAATATATAGAAAGCAAGTTATATGCAGAAGAAATAAGAAAGAATTAACAGAGGGAAGTCACTAGAATTAAGAGAGCTTGGGGAAAGCTCTCAGTAACTAAGATGGGATTTTAGTTGGGACTTAAAGGAAGCCAGAGAGGTCAGTAGTCATTATCTTTGCCTCTCCACCTCCAATTTTGTTGCTATCCTCTCCATCGTCCAGGCTCGAAATCTAGGCGTCATCCTTGCCTCATCTCTGTCTCTCTGTCTCTCCCCTTCTCCCTCTCTCCTTTTCCCCTTCTCCTCTCTTCCTCTCCCCACCCCCATCTCCAATCTGTTGCCAAAGCCTGTCAATTTTACTTTGCAACATCCTTCATCTAAGGCCTCTCCTGTACTTAAATACTGCCACCACCCTGGTGCAGGCCCTTGTCACCTCATGCCTAGACTACTGCATTGGCCTCTGCTCAAGCCTCTCTTTACTCCAATCCATTCTTCACTCAGCTATCAAAGGGATCATTCTAAAGCATAGGTCTGACCATATTACTCAGTAAACTCCAGTAGTTTTCTACCATCTCAAAACTGGGGTTAAGTGACTTGTCTAGGGTCACACAGCTAGTAAGTGTCTGGGGTCACATTTGAACTCGTGTCCTCCTGACTCCAGGACTGGTGCACTATCCACTGAGCCACCTAGCTGCCCCTCAAGGATCAAATATAATAAATTTCTGTTTGGCTTTTAAAGTCCTTTATAACTTGACCTCTTCCTACTTTTCTAGTCTCCTTATACCTTACTCCTTTCTTCATGCTCTGAGATTGTGCTACTAGCCTCTGGTCCTCAAACAGAAGGGACACTCTTATCTCCACATTCTGGGCATTTTTGTTGATTGACTCCATGACTGGAATACCCTCCTGCCTCATCTCTGCCTCCTGTCTTCCCTGACTTTCTTCAAATCTCAGGTAAAAGCCCACTTTCTGCAAGAAAGCTTTCCCAGACTGGGAATCTTAGTGCCTGCCTCTGAGATTATCGTCAATTTATACTGCATTTGCCTTGTTTTTCCATAGGTATCTGTACACTGTCTCCCCCGCTAGAGCGCAGTAAGTAGAGCAGTCTTTTTTGTTTATTTTCTTCATATTCCCTGCACTTAGCAGAGTGCCTGGTGCATAGTCTCCTCCCCTCTCCTCCCTCCAGCAAAGTGCCTGCACAGAGTGGGCACTTATGTTTGTTGACGCTTGTTATTGTCCTGTCTGACTCATGTGACCCCATGACCAATATCACAGCAATACTATCCATGGGGATTTCTTCACAAAGATACTAGAGTGGTTTGCCATTTCATTCTCCAGTGGATTAAGGCAAACAGAGGTTAAATGACTTGCCCAAGGTCACATAGCTAGTAAGTGTCTGAAGCTGTAGTAGAACTCAGGTCTTCCTGACTTCAGACCTAGGGCTCTATCCATTGAGCCACCTAGCTGCCTCTACTAAGCATCAAAGGCCTGATTCGAACCATCTTTCTAAGAATTCCTTAGAATGCAAGGTCATTGAATAGAAGAATTGTCTCACTTTTTGTCTTCGTATATCACTAGCGCTTAGCACAGTGCCTGGAACATAATAAGCACAATTGGTAAAAGCATTTTCATTTATTCTAACTCCTTGCCCAGATGGCTGCCTCTCAATAACTATAATCACACTATTTCCCCCAAATGAGAGCTGTAGTCCCTGGGCAAGTCAATATTAGTGGACCTGGCCTCTTCAAATTGCTAATAATGTCGAAGTGAATTATTTATATTGGGAATGTGTCAGACAGTAAAGGGTGGGCCGTGCCTGGAAGCCCTTTGCTATCTCCCACCCTTTGTGGCAGGCTGAACTTAATGAGGAAGATTCTCAGTAGTAGGTAATCACCATAACGTCCCCTGGGAAGGGGCCCAAAGGGATATTTCTTTCAGGAGCTCTCAGGCCTGGCCTCTAGAACAAGAACAGTAGCATTTAAGGGACTAAATGAGGTGGTCTCATTTATGGGAAACTCGGCAGGTCTGTTGAGCATCCCCAGAGTCTTTGTGTGTTCACGTGTGTACCAAATCAGAGACTCTCTGTCATCTGTGCCCATATGCCCCCTGCCTGTGCTCGTAGACACATGTGTAAATTGTTTTTCAACAAGTAAAAATTGTCACCCAAGCCGACTGTTGCTCTGGGTCACATCCTGTCACTACCTCCCTGTCGCCTTTTGCCTCAGCCTGCAGATGGGCTGAATTATGTTGCCTTAATTACAAGAGCCTGAAGTGCCAGCTGTCATTCAGAGTGGCAGACCTCCGTGCTAACAACGCCTCATTAAATGGCTCGCTTCAGGGTAATTTGCCTGCTTCTTTCTGCCTTTTCCTGTAACTGACAATTCAGCGGCTTCCCCGAAACCCTCCGTGGACTCTGGAGGAGTAGCTTATAATTCTCGACCATTGCTAATTTTGAAAAAAAAATGTATTCTTATTCTCTTTCTACTCTGTTTGGGAATCTATTAATGAAGCTGGTACCCAGAATTCTGCAGCCAACAGTCATTCAATAAGGAAATAATAATTGTTAATTTTCTTCTTCAGAGAACCAGAGTCTTATCAGGAATAACATTATGCAAATGATTATGTAAATACCACCTAGAGGCTTGTCAGGAAAAAAAAAAGTGAAGATAAAACTTGCAGAACACATTCAAAGTTTACTGAGAAAATACCCAAACATCATCCTGGCAGTCAAGGAAATAAATACTCAGTATTTTACAGTGAGAAAAGGGACATGTCTTTTTTCCAACTTGTATTTGTTATCTTTTGTCTTTCTTGTCTTCTGTTTGCTAACCACCTCTCGTCAGCACCTCTGTGACAGGCATTACGTCTATTTTTTTTTTAATCGTAGAATGTTGGAGTCAGCTAATCCAGTTTTCATATTATAGGAGAAGAAACCAAGGCCCTGAAAGGGAAGGTGACTTGTCCCAAATTACAGGCCCAATTACACAAATCACAGTCTGCAAGCACCATAACTGTTGTTTGAATCTAGGCCTCTTTCCACTAGGCCAGCCTGACCAGAGGCAGACAGGTGAACCAGTGGATGGATAGAGCCCAGAGCCTAGAGTGGAGAAGGCTTCATTTCAAATCTAGCCTCAAATCCTCACTACCTGTGTGACCTGGGGATGAGTGGCTTAATTGCTATTTCCCTCAACTTCCTTAAAGAGGATAATCTGCCTCCCAGGATTATTGTGAGGATAACATAAAATAGTATTTCCAGGTCTCTGGCACACAGTAGGTACTTGTTTCCTCTCTTCTTTCTCATATATTTGATAATTCCTAAAAGTACTCTGTGCCAAAAACGTTGTTATGCATCTTTTGATTGGTCAGCATTTTTGTGTTTATGAGGTAATGTATTTAAAGACAGTAAGGACATAGTAGATAGAGAGCCAGACCCACTCAGGGTTCAAGTTTCTTTTCTGAAATATATTAACTGGCCATGTCCTTTAAAGTCTCAGTGCCCCCAGATCACTGATTATAAATTGCAGAACAGTTGGTAATTTCTTCATCTGTAATTTAAGGGTATTGGATTAAATGGCCCCTGAAGTTCCTTCCAGCTCTGGCTTTATGATGTACAGTGATAGAAGGGGTATACTCAGAGAAAAATCCTACTTCAGTGGAACCACAGGAATAGACCAATGTACACATACACATATATATATGCATACATGCTGGGAGAGAGGGAGTGCTGGAGAGAACCTCAGAGCTTACCTAGTCTGACCTCTCATTTTACAGATGAGGAGACCCTGGGATGAAAGGATTTGCCCAACGTCTCCTAGCTAGTAAGTACCACAGCTAGGATTTGAACTCAGATTCTCTGATTTCAGAACTAGTAATCCTTTTACTATGCCATGCTTAGCTGGTATTGGAAAAGGGATTCTAGAATTAATATGGAGAAAGTTTGTGGGCTGCGTGGATTGAGAATGCTCAGTGAATATGAATGGAGGGCCCTTTGAATATCCATTCTCAGGATTCCATTATGAGGAAACCAGGAAAAGAAGATAGGTTTCAATTAATTGGCTAGAAAAAAGTTTTGATAGAAAGGAAGCCTGCATAGTGACCTGACCTTTTAAAACAGCTTAGTTTGGGGGCTACCTTGGGCAAGTCTTTTAATTTCTCTGACCCTCAGCTTCCAGCATTAGCCTAGGTAAATGTTTCTCGAGCTTTCTGGAGTCAGGACCTCTTTACAATTATTGAGGATTCCAAAGAGTTTTTGTTTATGTGTATTGTATCTGTTGTGTATGTGTGTAAATAGGTACATTTGGTGTAGTTGTTGTTGAGTCGTGTCCAACTCTTTGTGACCCCCTGGTGGGCTATGGCATGCCAATACCGTCCAGGGGGTTTTCTTTGCAAAGATACTGGAGGAGTTTGCCATTTCCTTCTCCAAAATAATATGAGTGTATAATAATACAATTCTCTAAAATAATGTAATATATGTGTAATGATTTTCCAAAATACATAAAAGTACCTATTTATAAAGTAGATGTAAGGTAATTTAGAGGGAAAAGCATTAGTGGTCAGGAGAACCAAGGAAAGGTCTCCTGGGTTTTGAAGGCAGCCAGGGATCCTGAATGATGAGGGTGAGGTGAGAAAGCATTCCAGGCACGGGAGACAGTCAGTCTGGATGGGAGATGGAGCATCATGGGAAGAAGAGCAAGTAGGCCAGTATGGGTGGTTTATCATAGATTCTCTCTTTTGGGGTACATGAAAAGTGGGTACAGGAACACCCTACAATGTACCCTATTTAGCTTCTTTATAAGTCAGTTAATTAGCAGAGCATATGAGTCATCTCTTATAGCAAGGGTTCTTAACCTGGGGTCTATGAGCTTGTTTTTAAAAAAAAATACATTTTGTTATCTATTGTTTAATGTAATTAGTTTTCCTTGCAATCCTCTGTATTTTATATTTTGTTGTTAAGAAGCATTATTCTGAGCAGTGGTCCACAGGATTCAACAGATTGACAATGACAGGTTAAGAACTATTGTCCTGTAGGTAAAACTCCTTGGGTTTCTGCATGCTTGCAATTGACCCTTCCTAGCCAGCTGAAGGCTTACCTGGGTCAGGTATCATCTCTACTGCCAAGCCAATTCTGCTCCAAGGCAACAACAGGTTTTTTTTTTTCCTCCCCAGTTTTACACCTAACCAACCAATCAGCAAGGCCTTCTATGTGAAGGAAATGGAGTTACCAAGACCCCTCCCCCCCCAATATTCCCTTTCTTTAACAGAAGTGTATGATTTGTGTCAGGTAAATTAGAGACTGGATAGAAACTGGGCCTGTAACTTAATTGCTATAGGGAATTCCTAGGTGAGGAAATCCCCCCTACTAATACAGTTTGGCACTTTCTCTGCAATTTATTGATTGATTGAGAAGACATATTCCTGTTATAACTTATGCACAGCTAACTGTGTAACAGTACGGATTGTAATGTGTTTATTGCACTAGATTGGTAATAAACAGAAATTTTTGAATTAAAAAAGATCACTTCCAAATGGGGGGGACTATGCAGGGGTGATACCTAAATTAGGCTCCAAAGGACCTGAAGGGATTTCAATAAGCAGAAATTAGGAGTGAGGAAGAAGGGAATATATTCCAGGTAAATATATGGCTGTAGGACAGGATGGGACAGTTTGGGGAACAGGGGACACATGAACAATCTACTTTGCCAAGAACTTTGTCCATCCAACTTCATTTGTATAGAGCTTTGAGGTTTATAAAATAGTTTGTCACAACAACCATGAAAGGTAAGTATTACAAGTAGGGTTCTGCCCATTTTACAGATGAAGAAACAGAGGCAAAAAAGGTTAAGTGAGTTGCCAGTGGTCTCACAGATAGTAAGTGTCAGAGCCATGATTTGAAACCAGCAGGATCTCCTGGCATAAATAGCCAGTCCTCTTTCTTCTAAACCACAATGGAAAAACAGAAACCCTCATCAATACAGGATGGACTGATGCTATTGAGTTTCTGTTTGAGGGATAACATCAAGGGGTCAAAGCTTTCATAATTAAGAAGATCTGAACACTTTATGAAAATTGTGTGGGTGGAAGGGGAAGAGGCCCCGGGCAAGAGTCTCATGCTTACTTGAAGACTCCTTTCTCTTGGGAAGACTAGCAGCAGCAGTAGCAAAAAGCAGAGGGGAACTAACTACCCAGAAAGGAATGCTCCTAGAAAAGAAGAAAAAAAAATGTGAAAAATATATAAATTCTACTCACGTGTTTGAGAGCCAATCAAAATACCCTGGGAAACTTTTGATTTTGTTTCTGAGACGTACTAAAAAATTTATAATAACCTTCATTTTTAGTGCTTGGATATGCTTCTCTATCTCTGTCTTTCTGTTTCTGTCTCTGTCTTGCTGTCTCTCATTGTCTGTCTGTCTCTATGTTTCTGTCTCTTTGTCTCTCTCTGTACTTTTCTCTGTCGCTTTCTCTGTCCTCCCCCCCACCCCCACATTGCTTACCTCTCCCCCAACATAATAAACTTGAAATGGGAATGCAATTCATTGTTTCTTGCTGCCCATGGAAGCTGTGTGAATCTTTCATACACACAAGAAAAGCAGGGTCATCAAAGTTTTTTGTTGTTACAACAAAAGAGAAGTGGTGTCACAGCCCTCTTTTCTTTTCCCTTGAGAAATGAACCTATTCCAAGAATTTTCAGAGGTTGTATCTTATCTCTTCATTGAAAAGGTGACCAGGGAAAGCAGTGGGAAGAACTATGGTAGCTACACCTAGAGTTGAAGGACAGAATAACTTGGCTGTCATGGCCCCTAAACTGGTGCCTTAAAGAACCGATAAGAGATCATAGAGAATTTGTTATATTACAGATAACCCACAGAGGTTTCCTGAACAATGCTACTTAGTGGAAACCCTTAAGGAAACTGAGTTACATTTTTATTTTGAAGGTAGTGAGTGAAAACAGATCTAGACTCACAAACAAAAAGCTTTCCTATTCCTTAGCTTTTGGCTTGCTGAATAAACATCAGCAAATGCGTCAGTCTTTTATATGAGAATGTATTTCTAAGAGGGTAGCTAATAGAGATAGAAGGGAACTCATGGGCCATAGAGTCTAAGCCCCTTCTTTTAGAGATGAGGAAGGAGAGGGCAGGAGAAATTACATGACTAATAAGCATCAGAGATGAGATTTGAACAATGGTCCTTTGAGCCACAGTGCTCTTCCCAACTTATCCAGGGTTTTTGGTGACCCTTAACCATTAAAGCAGTCATCTTAGTCACCAAACCAATGGTATATCCATCTTATACCCTTCTACCCCCATCCTTCTTCCTTCCTAGGTATTCTCTCTTCCTTTGGTTTGCATGCTACCATTTTCTTCTGGTTTTCCGCCTATGATCCTTCTTTAGCTCCTTGATTGGTTCATCTTCCTGAATTCAATCTCAATCCCTTGTGAGTCTTCCTTACCATAGTAGAGACATGATTAAGCCTGTTTTACATATAAGGTAACTAAGACCCTGTGAAGCTAAACCACTTGCCCAGGGCGCATATTTAGTAAGTTTCAAAAATTTAGTTTCATAGATTTAGAGCTGAAAAGGATCTCAAAGAGCACGGAATCCAACCCTTTCATTGTACAAATGAGAAAAATGAGGCCAAAGAGATTAAATGATTTTCCTAAAATGTTGTAGGTATCTGAGCTGCAATTCAAAGCCATTTCTCCTGTCTCCAAATGCAGCGCTCAGTCTACTGTGTTATACAGCCTAGAAATGGGTTAAAACAGAGGCTGATACTAACCTTTATTTCTAGTAATACTAAGAATTGGAATCGGAAAATAGTCTGCTTGTTCTTTCTGCTTCATACTCTTGAGATGCTAAAGGGCATGCTCCAGATTACTTGAAAATTTTATCCCATTATTCCTTTGATGGCTTAGTGGAAGAACCCTAGCCTTGGAAACTGAAAACTTGAGTTTGATTCTCAGCCTTACTGTTTATCAGCAAGGTGACCACTAGAGAGCATCAATAAAATAAGGGAAAAAAGAATACTTGTAACATTGTGAGAATCAAATGTGATCAAAGAGGCATGGATTTTGGAATGGAAAAGACCTATGAGATTGTTGAACATTGTATGGGGAATGCACTATTCAACAGATCAACATCAAAACCTTGGTAGGCCACTTTCTATCTTAATTTATTCACCTATGAAATGAGGGAGTTAGACTTAATGACTTCTAAGGTCCCTTCAAAGTCTAAATCTATGACTCTATGATCTCTCATTTTACAAAGGAGGAAAATCAGGCTCAAAGATGTGATATAACTTCTCAAGCAAATAGTAAAGAGCAGAACAGGGATTGGGATCTACCACCTCCAAATCCAAGGTTTCCACTTCATCTTGTGAGTTTAACAGGTAGGGATATACTAGAGGCAGCTTGAAGAGATTCTGAAGAGCTTATTGTCAAATTTTCTTTGGCAGCGTTTACACCTTGAAAATCAGCAAATTCTACAAATCAGGATTTGATTAATTGTTTTATTAATTGCCTAGACTAAAGGATATGATGGGAAAGTATTAATAATGCAGATTAAGCTTAAATTTTTTTTCTTTATAGATTTAGGAGAGCTGGTTGTTAAACATTTACCAGTACACTCCTGCTTATAGGCATTACTGAGACTTGATATATTGAGACTCATGACTGGAATATAGCTTTTAGAGAGCAGAAAAGAAAAGGACACATAAAAGGTAGGGGTTGGCTGCATTGTATTTATGTTAAGATGCAAGAAAATCCAAGAACCAGAGGTGAGAAGAAAGAGCTGAACAGAGGCAGAAAGGGAAAGTACCTTTGAATGGAACACACTGCAGACTACCTAGACAGAAAGAAAAAAGAATTGATTTAAAGCAACAGATTGTAAGTTGCTGAGAAAGCATGAAATAACAGTAAGGGAGAACTTCAGTTATCTGGAGAACTCTTTTCTGCTACAACTCTCTCTTTGTCAAAAGCAGAGTAGCCAAAAATTCTTGATTTAATCTTAACATGATAATTTAATCTTCCAAAAAGGCAAAAATCCAGCAAAGACAATTTCTTTTGTGGATCTTCCTCTCATCAATAAGAAGAAAGTCATTAAAGTGATGGAAATGATGGGAACCTTTGGTCTCACCATTCTATCTGAGGAATGAAGAAGTGGCAAGCCAAACAGAGTTTGAATTAAATCCCAGATCATAATAAGTAGATGCTGAAGCATTCAGAGAAAAGATAAGAAGGATCCCATGGACTAAAATTGTATCAAGGAAGTCGGTGCAGGAGGGATGGGAACCTCTCCACAATGAAATTTTGAAGATGGCTAGGAGAAATAATTCTCCTAAGGAGGAAAAGGGAGATTTTTCTAAAGAAATCAATGTGGATGCACAGGGAACTTGCAGACTGACTTAGAGTTTGAAAAGGTACCTGCGGAAGATGAAAAACAAGGGCAGGTAATGGTTGACAAATATTAAAATGAAGCAAGGTTTTATAAGAATGACATCAGGAATGACAGAACTTAGAATAAGGCAGGTTAACAAGGACATTTAAGGATAACAAAAAGCATTTACCTTAATTCTATGAGGAAAAAGGGAGGGTGAAATAATTTTTCATCATTTGTTATTCTGAACTTGACAAAAATCAACAAATGTGAATATTTCCATATAAAAAGATTTGATATGAAATAAATTAAAGAACAAAGAAACATTTATTAAGTTTTCATGGCTAATAGCTAAGAATACAAAAATAAGCAAGTGAGAAAGTCTCTGCCCTCAAGGAGATTGTATTCTGTTCTAAAAGGGAAAGGTAGGACGTAAAGGGTGGATTGGGTTAAAAAGAGAAGTGCTGTGCTGGCCTGGTTCCCAGGAAGATAAAGCAACAACTCAGAATTTAGGGTCACAGTAGCAAGTCAAGTCACATTTATTAAGCACGTAATACATAATATCCTAAAAATCTTACTGCAGTTATATGTACACATATGCACACACACATGCATGTGCGCCGCGTGCATACACACGAACACATTCTTTTTTCTGTTCAGGTTGTCTGCAGTATATTCCAGAGACTAATATTCTTTCCCTTTCTACAACCATTAAGCTCTTTACTGTATATTCTCTCTCTCTCTCTCTCTCTCTCTCTCTCTCTCTCTCTCTCTCTCTCTCTCTCTCCGTTCCCCTCCCTCTGTCTTCTCACTGCCTGTCTTTATCTCTCTCTCCTTCCTTTTCTCTTTTTCCTTTTCCCTCTCTTTTTCTTTCATCTCTCTCTTTTCTCTTCCTGCCTCCTTTCTCTTTCTTTCTCTCCCTTTTCTCTCTCTCCTTTCTCTCCCTCTTTCTTTCCTCTCTTTCTTCCTCTCTCTTTCTCTATATGTATGTGTCTGTGTATGCATGTGTATACACACATACATACACTCACATGTATTTGTCATTTGTCTTCAGACAAAGACTGGCCAACCATTTGTTTTGGAGGGATATTATGGTATAGCTTCTATTTTTTGATATGGGTTAGAATAGATGCCTTCTGAAATCCTTTTCAGTTTTGAGATTTTGAGATTCTTACTTATATAAAAGAGCTTTTTACTTGAAAAGCAGTATTTAAACACAAATTACTATTTGTCTTTTTAAAAAAAATTTAGATATAGTATTATTAAAAAGGATTCCCCACTAGAGAAGTTAAAATAACCTGTAACAGGGACTCATTTGCCTCATCATTCTGTTGTGAGAGCAATCTATAACATATGTTCCATGGAATATTTATGAAGGGTATTTCTATTTTTATGTGGACAAGTGGTCTGTTGCTGCTGTGAATTAATACGTAAATAGATTTGGTGCATGTCATTTTTGATCCATTCGACTGAACAATTATTGCCCGTTGAATAATGACCCCCTTTCTTTTTAAGCCAACAGTAGGGAGATCATTAACTCTTAACTATCAACAACCTGAAGAATTTAGTTTGACTTCCTATGTAGATCTGGACACCTTTAGGCTGATAGAGCCTAATGATTTTTCCCTAGTAACATATTTTTAAAACTACTTCAGCAACAGCTCAGCTTGAAAATTTAACAGCATGGAGAAAGGGCATGAAGGAAACCACCTGATTTCTGTTTAGGCATTAGAAGTGCTTTTAACTTAGGAGATGGAGGTATCCTAGAGACAGTCACTGGGCAAGCATTTAATGTCAACAGTTATCATAACACTTTGTGATAAAGACAAAAATGTTCTTTTCAGCCCACTGTTTGAAAGTACAATCCAAAGAATACAAACACTTGTGTTTTCAGTTTTGCATAGGAACCTGATATCTTTAAGTGTTTTGCATAGAAGTTTTGAATGTGAAATAAGCAGAAATATATTGAAAGTAGGAGTTTACTATCTTGTTGTTCTTGTTCAGTTGTGTCTGATTCTTTGTGACCCTCATTTGGGATTTTCTTGGCAAAGATCCTGGAGTGGTTTGCCATTTCCTTCTGCAGTTCATTTTACAGATGAGGAAATTGAGGCAAAGAGGGTTAAGTGATTTGCCCGGGGTCACCCAGCTAGTAAGTCTGAGGTCAGATTTGAACCTAGGAAGATAAGTCTTCCTGACTCCAGTCCCGGAATTCTATTCACTGCACCACCCAGTTCAGTATCTAGTTGATATCTAAACACACATTTCAGTGTTTCTTGTGAAAATCAGCAGGCAATTGCTCTATGCATTCCAAAGCTCTTTCAAAATCAAGCCCAAAGGCAAACTCATTCTTTTTTTTACGGGAGAAAAAATGCACAACATGGTGGTTTCAATGTGTGTCTGTTGAATAGCATGCTTCATTCTCCCTCCATTAAATCATTACTTCCTCACTAAGTGTAAATCCCCATTTCATTCACAAAGAGGAACATTGACTCCTGCCAAAAACAAATGAAGAGGTCACCAATTGCAGTTCAATTAAACTTCTTTTGCCTCATTTTTAAAAACTTAAAAAGCCATGAGTTTTTCTCTTTCTGTATACTATTGGTGAACTAGCTGAAGTGGAAAAATTTAGGACTATTTAAAAATATGATGTAACCCATAGTAATGAATTATCTTTTAATACTTAAAGCTATGATTATATGCACATCAGAGCTTCCATTATTAATATCTGCTTGTGAAATTAATCTTTCAAATTTCCATTATGATTCAAAGGAACTTGATGAGTTGGTCTCTTGCTTCATATTCCTATCAAAATCTACTTTTAATTTCTGGAGCCTGAAATCACTTCTCAAATTTCTTTGAATGGGGAAAAAAGGACTTAAAATTAGGATTTCATTATAATGACCTGAGCAAATGAAGTGAATTAGATGAATAAGCAAATGGGTTACTTTTTAATATTCACACACTGTCCTCTGGTGTTTAGATTTCTGCATTGCATGTTAAATGAAGGAATCACTGACTATCAACTCCAATGGGAGTGGGAAGGGGCAAAGATGAAATGGTTTTCCACTTTTTTTTGTTAATGAATTCCATGAAGTGTGTAAAAGGGTAAATGTTATACTGTGTTGTGTATTTAAGAAGCATACAAATAAAATATTTCTCCACCTATAAGCCAGGAGGGATGTAGAAATTTAATTGTAGTCATTGACTACGTAAAAATTGCACATGGATAACTCCTTTCAAAGAAAATTACTCATGCTAAATAGCTCCTTTCATGTTCACTGGAATTATTCCCCCTCACTCCCCAAGCTTCTAGTGATACAGTTATAACATTTGGTTGGGAGATTTGTCTTTCACTAGCACTGTGATATTTATTTATTTGTTTGTTTATTTATTTTTTGAGGGGGGAAGGCAAGGCAATTGGGGTTAAGTGACTTTCCCAAGGTCACACAGCTAGTAAGTGTGTCAAGTGTCTGAGCCTGGATTTGAACTCAGGTCTTCCTGACTCCAGGGCTGTTGCTCTATTCACTGCACCACCTAGCTGCCCGTATTTATTTATTTTTAATGCTGATTGATTGGTTAGAATTTTTAGGGATTCTGTAGTCTCTACATTTTTCTTGGAAGCTTTTGATGCGGGAGTTCTGACTGTGTTGTCTTCCTCCTGTTCCATGCTTTGATCCTTTTTGTCCCCAAAGAAGGAATCCAAAGTTTGATTGCTGTTCTTACTTTGCTTCCTTCGCCTGCTCATGTTGCCAGTCAATTACTCAACCTTTTAGCTCTGTGAAACTCTGCTTCCAGAGGAGAAAGCTCTGTCCCAAATTGCTGGGGGTTTTTGCAGCTGCCGGAGCTATTAGGAGGCCGCTGCAGCCCCTACCAGCTTTGGTTCACTGAAAACACACCTCAGGACCACTACCCAAGACCATGATCCTGATCCAGGCTGGTTAAAGCAAGAGCACTTAGCCCCTGAATGATTGCTTCGCCCCCTTGCAATCTGCAGGCCCAGAGCTCTGAAGCAGCCACGTGGAGGTGGCTGCGCTGCTTCTGCTGCTTCCTTGCCCTGGGGGCAGTTCGGCTGGACGCCCCCCAAATTTAGCCAAATTCCACTAACCTTTCACTTAGTCCTTAGTCCTTATTCCTTATAGCTTGATAATTCTGGAAATTGCCACAGCTGCCACTGATCCACTCTCCTGAAGGCTCCCCAGCTGCAGCTTGTCCTGGCTCCCAGTGTGCTGCAATGAGCCCTTTCTGTCCCACCTGCCAAGCTGCTTCAGTGGGAGATATATTTTTCTGTACTTTTGTGAGTTCTGGAGCCCTAAAATTTGTTTAGAATCATATTTTATGGATATTTGAGGTGGCTATGTGGGAGCTGTGGAGTTTTCCTTCTTCTATGCCACCATCTTGGCTCCGCCCCTTCTGAATGTAGTTTTAAAAGGAGGATTCTGTAGTCTCAAGGTCGAATTTTAAGTTTTTATTCCTCCTTGTCTTAAGAACTAAAATCAGACTAAAAAAATTAAGACAATTAGATTTGAGTCTATTTGTAGGTTTGTATACTGTATATTATTGTCTTTTTTGATATTTTGTCTTTTTAGTGTTTTATCATTTTTAATATCATTATGACTTTTCTGTAATTGATCCCAACCAATGCCTCTGTTGGACGTTGGGACCCCCAACCAACCCTAGTGAGCTCTCTATTATAGAAAAAAACCAAACCAACCTATCACCTATAACTGCCATTACCTTTCTAATTAGAGGAAAATATGCTTCCTCATCAATTCTTTGGAACAAAGAATAGTTATTGTATATATCTGGACTCTGATGTCTTTTACTATTATTTTAATTTTTGTAAATATGGATCTTGTGTGTATTGTTCTCCTGTTTTTTGTTGTTTTGTTCTGTATTGGTTCATATAAGTCTTCCCTTCCCATATGCACAGTGGATATAACTAGGTGGCACAGGGGATAGAACACTGTGTCTAGATCAGGAAGATTTCTCTTTATGAGTTCAAATCTGGCCTCAGACACTTACTAGATGTGTGATCCCCTAGGAAAGTCACTTAATTTTGTTTGCCTCGGTTTCTTCATCTGTCAAATGCCCTGGGGAAGGAAATGGCAAACTGCTCTAGTACCTTTGCCAAAAAAAAAACCCAAATGGGGTCACAAGGAGTTGGACACAACTGAAATGAATCAACAAAAAGTGTATACACATGTACATATACAGTACATTATATATACACACGTATATACACATGTATACATATATGTATATATAATACATATATACACACATATATATATATATATATATATATATACACATACACAGTTTTTTTCTATTGTTGATTTCTATGAGTATAAGCCCAGTAGTGGAATCTATGGATTTAGAGAATTGCCTGAAGCCCCACAATATTTAAGGGTCAGTTGTAAGACTTGAATTCATTTTCCTGACTTCAAAGACAGTACTCTATCCACTATGGTCTACTGCTTTATTTTTTCCTTTTTTTAGCCAAAATTGTCTATTTTATATTTTAGGATCATTATCTTTTGTGTGATTCTGAATTTTCCTCCCAATGGAAGACTACTTCATTTAATTCTCCCATAATATTTTGGGGATAAAATCTTTATCTATCTTTCTATTATCTATCTATCTATCTATCTATCTATCTATCTATCTATCTATCTATCTATCTGTCTATCTATCTATCTGTCTATCTATCCATTTCTCTCTCTCTCTAGCCTATATGTTATTTTGGAGGTTTTTTCTGGCATATACTACAAGACAGAACTTGGCAAATTATGATGACCCAAGGGCCAAATCCAGTCTGCCACCTGTTTTTGTATGGCTTATGAGCTGAGAATGGCTTTTACATTTTAAAATTATATTTGAATAGTTGTAATCATTGTAATTACAAAAATTAAAGAATTATATTTTAATATGTAAAAACTATTTTTAGCTCATAAGCCATACAAAAACAGGTGGTAGGCTACATTTGACCTGCAGGTCAAAGTTAGCCTACCCCACTCTAAAATATTGGTCTAAACCTATGTACTGCCATCTTGCTTTATAGATTTCCCAGTTGAAGGGCAGGGTAGTATAGTGGATTAATCATTGAACATGGAGTCAGGAAGATGTAGACTTGATTCTGTTTCATACACTAGTTAGAAGTCATTTAAACAGGCTGGCTGGGTGGTGCAGTGAATAGAGCACTGGCCCTGGAGTCAGGAGGACCTGAGTTCAAATCCGATCTCAGACACTTAACACAAAACTAGCCATGTGACCTTGGGCAAGTCACTTAACCCCAATTGCCCTCCTCCCTCCAAAAAGCAAAAAAAAAAAAAGTTTTTTTTAAAAAAGGTTATTTAAACTTTCTGGGCCTTAGGTTCCTCATCTGTAAAATGAGGGGGATAGATTTAGTGACTCCAAGGGTCCCTTCCATCTCTGAATCTCTGATCCCACAATGCTATAATCTTGTCAAAGAGGGCATTCTCATCTTGTCCTTTCACAAACTATAGTTTTGGTTGAAGCACATGTATTTTAATGAAATTGTGATGTCATCAACGTGGGTACTTCCTGAATGAAATCTCTCCACATTGGTTTAATGAGTTACTTGGTGATATGGTGGGTGAGTGGGCAGAGGGAGTCATCCCCAGGTGGCTAACATTCTAGTGACGAAAGCCTTTTGGAACTTGGCCTCTTATGACAGTCACATAATCTGTCCGAAGACCTGTGTTTGAAGCCTTCTGGAATTAGAATCATAGCACAGTTAGCAAGGGAATGGTCATAGCCTACTTTCTTGTAATTTCTATTCCTTCCTCCTTCCCAAATGTTCATTCACAAAACCCCTGCTCAATTCCTAACACCAAGTAGTCAGTCCCTGCCTGTTGCACTGCTGTTGAGGGTCACGAGGCTGGTCCAGTGTCAGCTGCTTTCTTCTTTCTTTTTGGAATATGCATTCCCTTTCTTTGGTTTCTTTTACCTTTTTTTCATTCTTGGCTGCTACTATGATTGCCTGTTCACCATCATTGCATTTTAAATCTTACTTAATATTTTATTTTTCCCAATTACATGTAAAACAATTTTAACATTCTTTTTTCTTCATATTTTGAGTTCCAAATTCCCTCACTCTTCTATCCTCCTTCATTGAGAAGGCAAGCAGTTTGACATAGGTTATACATGTGTAGTCATGCAAAACTCATTTCTATGTAAGTCATTCTGTGAAAGAAAATACAGACAAAAACCACAAGAAAAGTAAAGGAAATAAAGAAAAAGTATCTTTGATCTGCATTTAGGCTTTACCAGTTTTTTTTTCCTCTGGAGATGGATAGCACCTTTTATCATAAGTTCAACAGAATAGTCTTAAATCATTTTATTGCTGAGAACAGCAAAGTTGTTCGTAGTAGATCATCATACAATATTGTTATTACTGTATACAGTGTTCTTCTGATTCCGCTCATTTCACTTTGCATCAATTCATATAAGTCTTCCCATGTTTTTCTGAGAGCATCCTGATCATCATTTCTTAAAGCTCAAAGTATTCTATCACAATCGTATGCAACAACTTGTTCAGCCATTCCTCAATTGATGGGCATCTGCTCAATTTCCAACTCTTTGTCACCACTAAAAGAGCTGCTAAAAATATTTTTGCACACATAGGTCATTTTCCTTTTTGTATTTTGTCTCTTTGGGATACAGACCTAGTGGTGGTATTGCTTGGTCAAAGGGTATATATGGTTTTATAGCCTTTTGGATATAGTTCCAAATTATTCTCCAGAATCATTTTCATTGCATTTTAATGCAAACCTGAAGCTCCTGACTTGATTTAAGTATCCCTTGCTGTTGGCATTCTTTATTGCCATCATCCAGGAATTTCCTGTTTTCCTTGTGACTATTTATGAATTATAAAGGATTCATAATTTATGTCAGTGGAGTGAATGTCAACATTATAGACGATTAAAGTACCTGAAATGTAAGAAATAGGAAAATTCAATTGAATTCAGCAAGTATTTATTGACTGTCTACTCTGAGAGCAAGTTATTCACCACTCCCCATCTCCCTTCACTTCCATCCCCAACAACTTGAGTAGGGTGTTAGAAGGAGCAGTTACTCCTCAAGAGTAATTTGTTTTATTCAAATTCTAATTTAGCAGAGCACTCAAATAAGCCCTTACAGTCCAATGGAATCCAATCTATGCAAAATAAGAATGTGGATTTATGCTGTTCAAAAGGTACAAAGTTTCTGTTCCAAATCTAACAGAGCCCACAACAGTTGTGTGCTGTTTTTCTGAAGAATAGAAAGGATTTAGTATACTAGGTGACTTAGTAGATAGAATGCTATGCTCAGAATCAGGAATCTTGGTTTCAAATCTGGCCTCAGATACTTACTAGCTATGTGAACCCAGGCAAATCACTTAACCTCTGTTTGCCTTACTCCACTGGAGAAGGAAATAGGCAAGTCATTCCAGTATCTTTGCTAAGAAAACCCCATGGACAGTATGGTCCATGGGGTCGTGAAGAGTTGGATACAATGAACAACAGTACAACAGCGAATGTCTAATTCTAATACCGATTTCTTAGAGTGCTAGGAGACTTGGTGGCCATTCTCAGGAAGCTCTTGGCCAGGCTACCATCAAGTCAAAAATTGTTACCCCCATTCTCTTCGGCTGAGTCGCTATGATGTCATGTAGTCAGATAAAAAAAATGCAGTCATTTCCTGTGTTGTGAAGGTTATGGCACCCAGATGATGGGTGAATTTTTCCCCTCTTTCGGCTAGATTTTTAATGTCATGTTGACACAGCTTCAAACACAGCAAAGCAGGTTGTCCAGAAAACTGGATTATTTGCTATTGTTAACCTCACTTGTAAAAATAAAGATGAGGAACTAAGGACAGCTTGTTTCAGATTATTTAGAAGGTCAGGAGCTAGGACAAAAATATACTTTGGAGTTTAGTAAACTTTATTTACATAGTTTTGAAGGCACTATAATAAAAACTGATGTCTAGAAAAAAGACCCCAAATCTGTCCTACATCATAAGCTCCTTTGAAGTCTACAATGCTATATTATAATGGGGCTAATGATACTTGGAGATTAACAAGATAATTTTTTATGTAGTGCTTGCAGAAACTTGTCTGCTTTCTAACCGGGTTATCTGTTTGCTTCTGGGGATACTTGGAGGTGATATAATTAACCTGAGAAGCCTTGTAGGGCATAGGTTTTCCGGTGTTCCCTTGGTAGTGAAAATTAGTCAAGCATTCCCATTAACTGCTCTCTAGGCTGTATTCTAAGAAACTGGAAGCTGACAGCTTGCTGTGGACAAACCTAATTTTGGCAGTTGACATCTCCTCCTAATCCAGCGAACCATAAGCTCATTAATTGTCAGAAGTTGGGGCAAGGCCCATGTTTTTAATGAGGTCCTGTTTCCTGGGACTAGGTAGAGGTTCGGGTATAAATGAGAATTTGTAAGGAAATAAGAAGAGAAGGGGTGGAAGAGATACAGCCTGGCAAGGAAAGCCGGATGAAGAGGCTGAAAACTTTTTTTCTAATGAAAGCTCCTGTCTGGTTTACATACTCAGGGACAGGTAACATTTCCATAAACCCAAGGTATTAGGAATGGCATCTCACACTTCTGTGGAAGTTCTTGAAATCCGTGGTTAGCTTTTCTCCATTTTTATTTTTTGACTCAGTCTTCCTCTTGTCAACACTCATTTTTAAAACAAGTCATCTCTTACGTAAGTGAAACATAAATTAATATTTCAAAGAGAAGCATACAACTTGGTACTTCAGGTTTTTTTAAAGGACCTTCAAGGCACAAATGTCTACCTAAGATTGTTGCAGTCTCGTTACAGAGAACTGAGTCAGTTACCTCTGATAGAGAGGGATATGGGAACATCATATGAAGGTTTTTCACTATCCTGTCTCTTGCTTTGAATAAAGTGTTCACTGATGAGAGCTGACTTTCCTTTCTTAATAGAAAATTGCTTTAAAGTTTCTGGAGAAAGATGAGTCATTCCATTGTAAGGGATTCAGAAAGAGTGGTTTCCTAAAGCCCTTGCAAATTGATGGCAAAGGGAAAACATCAGTACTTCTGGAATATCAATTTTACAAAGACTCTTTCTTTTTTTCTGCTACTTATTACCAGGGAACACTTGTGTAGGAGAATCCTCTAAAATGGCATGAATCATCCCTTGCTGGGGGAAAAGATATTATCAAGGAGGTGTATGATGAGAAAAGGAAATGAATAAATGAATAAATTAAAAGCGTTTACTAAATACTTACTATGTGCTAGGTGCTGGGGAAAAAATATAGAAATGCAACTTGCCTTTAAGGAGTTTGTACTCTAATAACAGAAGCTATAAGAACCTCAGTAGCTTCCTTACCCCACTAAATACTCTGAGTGCATTAAGACAAAAGCCAACATATACAAGGAAATGGTGGCAAGGAAAGGGAGTTTTCTGAGGAGTCATACAGATTATGAAGAGAACCACAAAGTCACTTGTCCTGTTCCTTCTAGTAGCGATGGCCATATTGATTTGACTCTTTTTCCCAGAGTAAGAGGTAGAAAGTGGTGGGGTGGGGAGGATATGAGGGGCAGTAGTTATAGATGATGCTTGGATGGGTCCAGCATGTAGGAGGAATGAGGGATAATGAGTGGATAGCCCACATACTCTATTTGTACTGTTGTGGACTTGTCTGACTCAAACCAGTCTCCTGGTAGATTAGGTCTTATTAGGAATGAAATAAGACACATGTAGGTCATTCAAGAGTTAACAAAAGGAGATTTATTTAGTCATTGCCAGGTTGTGTAAGGAGGATACTGCATTGAGTTAGCTGAGCATGAGTCCCCTGCCTCAGAACTGCCCTTAGAGATCTGTCAACTAAACGTCCAAGAGAAGCTAGAGTTCCTCATGAATTTTTAATTCAGGCAACCAGGAAGTGATGTCAGTTACCTCAAGTCCTTAGTCCCCTGAGGCAGTTAAGGTGGTTTCAGTGCTTCTTAAGGAAAAGAATTAGCCCAGCCCATGTGGTGAGGGACACTTACCTCGGTTAGAGTGTCAAGAGATTAAGAAGAGGGGTGGCTAGGTGGCTGCAGTGAATGGAGCACCAGCCCTGGAGTCAGGAGGACCTGGGTTCAAATTTGGCCTCAGACACTTGACACACTTACTAGCCGTGTGACTTCAGACAAGTCACTTAACCCCAATTGCCCTCCAAAAAGCAAAAAAAATAAAAATAAAAATAAAAGAGATCACGAAGAATGGTAGACTTCTTGTGGGGGACTTACAGGGGGATGGACAAGAACTACAGAGAAGGTCTGTGAGTTACAGTGTTGGAAGGAGTCCTCATGTAGATAAGATCACAGATTGGTACATTATTTGTATTGAGAGACTGGACAATGAAGGCCCAGTTCATGGGGCATGTTCAGGGGATCCACATGGATGTTTGGTAGGGCCTGCTTCTGGAATTACACAATGATGAAGAATAGAAGGGCCCAGCTCTCCACTTCAGAGAAGGAATAGGCATTGTGACTGTGACCAGACTGTGACTATGGCTTAGCACAATGCCTGACATACAATAGGTGCTTAATAAATGCTTGTTGACTGATTGACTGCTTCCTCTCCCCCTGTGTCATAGTAAAGAGGAGCCAATTGGGTTGGTGGTTGAGCCAGAACTTATCATGCATGCAGAAGCCCTTCAGTGACCAAATTATTCTTCCCTTCTTTGGTGGCAAGAAGGCAAAAGCTGCTGTGAAGAAGGGCATTGGGGCCTCTCCAACAGGGGTGCCAAGTGACCTGTGACCTAGAGCACCTGGGTTACTTCTGTCCCTGTTGTGACTATTTTTTCTCTTCTTAGGTGAAGGATGATTGCAGATGGAGTGACCTTAAGAGTTTCAAAAGGTCAGAGGACCCAGTAGTGTTTGCCTGCAGATATACCCTTTTCCCTTCTGAGGAGACCTTTTTGACTCAGTGCAGCTGAGTGAATTGGCCTGGCATCTGAGAAGGGGTGTCCTGCAAGCGAGAGTCCATCTGCTGTGGTTTATTATGCAGTGAACTTTGTGGGACAAATGCTTTGCCGTAACAACTTTATGTATGAGCCTATTTGAACATGGTGGTGCAGTAGATTGAGAGCTGGGCCTAGACTCAGGAAGATGAGTTCTGATCTGGCCTTAGACCGATTGTGTGACTGTGAGACCCTGGGCAAGTCACTTAAATGCTGCATGCCTCAGTTTTTTTTTTTTGCAATTTTCTCAATTGCAAAATGTTGATAATAATAGGCCCTGATTTGAAGAATTATGAGATTCAAATGAATGATTTCTGTAAAAAGCTCTTAGCACAGCGATTGGCACATATTAGGCTCCAAATAAATGGCTATTTCCTTTCCTTTTCCCCCTTCCCCACTCTCTCGTTCCATTGGTGGACTGTGGGGTGGGAATATTTTTGTGCTTTCATTCTTACTATTGTTTTTTTTCAGTAATGATACCTTTTTAAAAGTGAAATGATGTTTTCATGAGGTAAACCAAGAGGAAATGTCACGGAATACCTGCATGTACTTTGAAATGGAGAGCAGGGCCCTTAATTTCCCAAATATCCACTGCACTATGGTGGCCTTCATTATCAAATGGAGAGGTATAAATTGGCCTTAGTCTTAAAAAGGAGAGGGTGGGTATGAACAAAACGAAAAGGAGGTCATGGTCAGAGAAATACCGAAAGACTTATGAACTGATGCAAGGTGAAATGAGTTGAACCAGGGAATGATTTATGTGGTGATCACAACGTGAAGGGAAACAACTCTGAAAGACCTCAGAACTTTGGCTAAAGCAATGATCAATCCTGCCTTCAAATGACTGATGAAGCATATTTTCTACCTCTTGGCAAAGCTATATGCGACCAGAAGTACAGAACTAGATGTATGTTCTTAGATATGGCAACATCTTGATTCATTGTGCTTTACTGTACATATTTGTTATAATGGAGGGCAGGGCTGAACTGGGGCCAGCTCCAATTATTAAATTTATTATTAACAATAATTTATTAATGATAATAAATAAATAATAAAATAATATAAATAATAAAATTCATAATAAAATAATAAAAATTATTAAATTTTCAATATAAACATTTACACATTGGAAATTGGCAAATGCTACAAACCAGGGCTTGATTTATTATTCTGTTGATTGTCTCGATTTAAGAAAGTGCTGAAGAAAATGTCAGTAATGCAGTTTTAATTTAAAATGTGTCCTAGAGAGCTGGTTGTTAAACATTTACTAGCATACCCCTGATGAAAGGCTACTATGTGAGAAGAGGAAAGTTGTGAGGCAGTAGCAGTTATTTCCCAGCTGTGGGACTTTGAGTAATTCTTTGTTTTACAGTGTATTGTGTTTTTATTTATTTTGTTAAATGTTTCCCAATTATATTTTGATCTGGTTCTGGCCACACTAAGGATTTTTGCTGCCACTGAGTTTGACACTTGTGATAGTTTATCTCACATGTGCATTTTACAGATGAGAAACATGGGTCCCAGAAGGGGTAAATGACTTGTCAGTCACACAAGTGATAAGTAGCAGATCAGAATTTGAACTCAGGTCCTCTAACTCCATATTCAGTCCTCCATTGATTGGATCATGCTGTTTCTTTATCTGTAGACTGTGTCCTTCTCAAATATGGGCCTATGGAAAGTTGAACAATTCATTAAACCTTACCAGGTCTAAGTTTTCTCATCTATAAAAAGGGGAGTTTATGGGAAAAAAGGAAGGTAGATTAGGAGACCTGGATGGTACAACAGAAAATTCAATGGATTTGGAGTCAAAGTACTCTGGTTCCTATCCTGCCTCTGTCATTTGGGACTACCTCTGTGACTTTTCATAGGCTATTTGACCTGTGTGGGCCTTTATTGCCTTATCTCTAAAAGGAAGCGCATCTGATATCCCTCCTAATCTGAGGCTATGATTTTATCCTAAGATCATTCCTAAAGTCTGACAGATTTTTAAAGCTTCTGAAAATTCATTTCCATCTTTCCATTGAGCAAGAACATTATACAGAAACAATCTTCAGCCTTCCACTTATTCCGGGTTCTCGATAGTGATGTTACTCTGAAAAACATCCATCACCTAAGAATAGCAGTACTATATAATTTTCCTAAGTTGTGCGATTTTTTTTTCCTCTTGGTTACAGCTTGTCATCCATTAGGGAGAGATTATTTTTTTAAAGTGTTACTCTGCTGCTGAACTAGGAAGTTTCCAAAATAAAATAAATTTCACAAAAAGAAAGACCCTAGGACAGGCATGAAGGTGGCAGGCTGCTTCCAGAAATAAAATCTGTCTTACTGATGCAGTAAGTAGCTGGTGAGTCAGTCTCAGCAAGAAACAAATTGTTTGAACAATAGACTTAATTAACTTGTGTTTAGGTATTCCATCACAGCAGGTGTGAAGTCCCAGAGCACCTGCTGCTAGACCTGAGCCAGAGCTCTGGGTTTCCTGTAGAACAGTGTGAAGAATAATGGAAGCCTTCAACATGGCCAGTGGTAGCAGGAACAGTCTCCCGTTGACTACAAGAATAAGTTTGTAGGAAGGGACAAAAAGCCAGGTGTAGCAGCATCTGTGAATGACATGTTTCTTTAAGCATTAAAATGGTATTTGGCACAAATAAAAATATCACTGTGGTTGGCTTATGACAAAACTGTCTGACCCTTAACCACGATAAAAAAGGTCTATGGAGCTTTTAAGTTGACTTAGGATTTTTGTACATCTTCCCAAATCACTCAACTCCTTTATTTCAGTTTCCTCATTAGTAAAATGTAGAGTTAGGAAAATTAGATCTAATAGTTGGTCAATATCAGATCCCATATCAAATCTGTTCTGAGTACTACTGATTCAATTCATGCTGTCTCTGTTTTTTTGTCTCTGTCTGTCCATCTGTCTCTCCTTCCATCCCTCCCCTGGCTTGAGTTACATAATTCATCTCATTTTGGAAACTATCTACAACAGTGAATCCTTAGGAGATAAGTCTTAAGGATTTGTTTGAGGTGCAGAGAGGTCAAATGATTTGCCCAGGGGTCACACAGCTAGTAATTAACAGAAGTGAAGATTTGAACTCACCTCTTCCTTACTCTGGATCTAGTACTCTGTTCATTCCTGTTTCTACTCTATTGTGCATTATGCCGAGTACATTTCTGGAAAAACCACAAACAAAAAAAAATGCTTCTCATGTTTTTTCTTATATTTGTTTCAGTTCCAAAGAGAAATTAAAATTTTCCTCACCTTAAATCTTTCGGTCTGCATTTATGTCTGCCTTCATAAAATTATCTTATTCTCATAACGTTCTGGTTATTATTTATTAAACACAAGTTAAATGCCTTGGGGTTGCATCTAGTTGAGAGCATAGGCATGGTTTTCTGCCTAGTTATATTGAAAACTCTAGATTTCTTTTTCCTAATGAGCAGGATTGGAAATTCATTTTTGTTTTCTGTGGCTGAGGATGATGTTACAGGTATAGATGAAAAACACAACTGACTTTTTATGAACATTTCAACTGAGAACTACAGAATTCCTTCATAGTCAAGGCTGCAACTTATACCTGGTAGAGAACTATCCTTCCCAATTTTTGTCTTTTCAGTTTACTGGGCAGTGAAGGGATAGGTGGTTATTATTATTTTAAAATTATTTTTAAAAATAATTTGACATTTGATTTCATAGATCCCATTGAGGTAACTCCCTCCACTAAAGAGCAGATGGACAACTCTTCTGCAGTTTATAATCTCAGAGAATTTCCAGGGTGGACTGAGAAATTAAATTACTTGACTACAGAGAGAGACTTCCAAGAGCCAAGATGATGGAGTAAGCAGTAAATTGCTCTAACTCTCCCATATCCACTTCCAAACAACCATAAAATAGTGCCCCCAAACAAATCCTGAAACAGCAGAAATAGCAAGATATGGGGCAAAATAAACTTTGAGCCCAAGAAACTTAGAAGATTGGCAGGAAAAGTCTGTCTCATTCAGGTAAAAGGCAACTGAAGTTCAGGATAGGAGGCTTCCCAGTAAGCCAGCAGCAAGCTACACCTTAGCAAACCAGTGGCAGATCCTGAGTCTTAATGTGGTAGAGCAGGCAAACACCAACACCAGGATCCCCCATGTGCCTCAGAATAGCCAGGAGAATGGGTAGACTCTAGCTTTGAGAGCCACCACATGGTTCAGTGTAGCCCCAGGCAAACAGGTAGACTCTAATCATATAGATAACTAAGCAAACAGGCAAGTCCCTGCCACATGTTTCAGGGTATCCTGGGGAAACACAGAAATATTCCACCAGCCTTAGCAAATGCTAGACACCAGCACTAAGAATCTGACGGCACCAGGTAAGCTGCCAGAACCCTATGGCCTCCAGCAGTGCCAGCCACTCCCTACCCCACCTCAAGGGTCCCCCTAGAGCCTCAGGGTAACATCAGTGCAGTGCCAGGTAAATAGCCAGGGCCTGCAACCCTGGCACAAGAAGCCTAAGACAATGCCCATTTGACCTCAGGAACAAAGCTCAACTTTAAAAGAAAGGAAAAAGGTCAAAAGAGATGAGCAAAAACAACAAAAAAAGAATTCGACTGTAGAAAGTTATTATGGTGACAGATAAGATCAAGACACAAATTCAGAAGAGGATAATAATGTCAAACAGCTATGGGTAAAATCACAAAGAGAAACAGGAAAGAAAGAACTCTTGGAAGAGCTCAAAAAGAAGCTAAAAATCATACAAGAAAGGTAGAAGAAAAATTGGGAAAAGAAATGAGAGTGAATCACATACCTGGTAAAATTAAGCATAATACATTAAGGGAAAAAATGATGATTCAACAAAATAGAAAGATTTCAAGCTTTCTGTAAAGCCAAGCATGAGCAGCTTTCCAGAGGATGGCTGCTGTGAACAGCTTTTCAAGATTCTGATTACACAGTATAGTGAACACTCTATTTATTCAAAAACAAACCAGAGCAAAAAAATTCACATAAAATCAAGGTAAAGCATTCACAATATTACAACTTATCACAGAAAATCAAAATACAGCACTCACAATGTTACAACTTATCACTAAAAATGGCTGCATAGTTTTCACCACAGTGGTCACATAGTTTGGAACAAAGTACAATCATTTAGTCAATCACTTAGTAACAATCATTCAATCAACTCAATCATTCAATCTTCCTTAAGGAGGCTTTTCTCCTTAAGGGTAACAAAATACAAAAGTCAAAGTTCTCCACTCATGGGGCACACTAAGTTACAAATCAGTCACTGTTCAATCATTATTCACTATTCAATCATCAGAAAATACACAGGCCATCCACCCCTCAGTCACAAATAAATCATAATCTTCTCAATCAGTACAGAGTATCCAAATAAAGTCTTCTCTCAGCTTGACTCAGGGTAGTCTCTCAGATTCCCTGGATCCCCTTCCATGGTCCCAGCTCCTACCTGGATTCACCAAACTGTCACCTGGGTTCAAAGGTAGACCAGCTCCCAGCTCCTTGTCCAGCTCTCCATGCAGTTCCTGTCCCACACTGAAGCTCACAGTGTCCAGTCCACCTTAAATCCTTCATAGTCTCTGTTCCCTGAAAGTCAAGGCTTAACAAAGCCACAAACAGGCAAAATATTGGCACCACCATCGTGCTTCCTTGGTCTTGTACAGCTCCAGTAACCCTTGGAAATTCTCAGCAGCTTGGCTGGCCCTCAGACTCAGCAGAAGTTTCAGCTGGTTCCCAGAATCAAAATCATCCAGGTTCTCAAAATAAAAATCATTCTCTCCAGCCTGGTCCTTTCTGCCTCAGCCTCCAGAACCTGGCTCCAAGAAGATCTGAAATTCTAGCCAGGGCTTCTCCTTTTATACCTATTAGCTCCTCCCTATTCTGCCCCTTCCTGCTGTGTCAGCAACAGGTACATACCTTTTGCTTCTTAACAGAGGCTTGATCTAATTGATTTCAAACTAGGTGCTAAGTACCTGTTAGCTTTGCCAGTACAAAGGGATCAAATTGCATTACTATTACACTTTCATAAAGAGAAGAACAGAATGATATCCAATATCAAGACCCAAGAGACCGTAAACAGGTAAAAAGGGAAAGGAAAACATAAGTGATTCAAAAGATCTAAACTGTTTATATCCCTAAATGGGATGATGATACTTTAATTCTTTAAAATTGTATCACTAATAGTACAGCTTAGAAGGAATATACATAGACAGAGGGTATGGGTGTAAGGTGAATTTAATGGAATGACATAAAAATAATTAAAGGATAAGAAAGAGGAGTACAATGGGTACAGAAGGAAGGGAGAAGTAGAATGGGGTAAATTATTTCATATGAAGAGGTGAGAAAGACTTATTACAGTGGAGTGGAACATGAGGGTGTGGGCAATGGGATCATTTGAACCTTTTATTATCTTTTATTCAAAGAGGGAATAATATGTACAGTTAGTTAAATATAGAAACCTATCTCACCTGAAAGGGAAGTAGGAGAGGAGTGATTAAGTAAAGGGGGAGAGGGGACTGAAAGAAGGGAGGGAAGATGGGGGAGCTGGTAGACAGAAGCAAAACACCGTCAAGGAGGGAAATGGTAAAAGGAGAGAGAGGACAAACAGGAGGAAAAATAGGACGGTGGGAAATACATGCAAACATACCTGTGAATGGGTTGACCTCTCCCATAAAACAAAAGTGGATAGCAGAGTGGATTAAAAACCAGAATGCTACAATCCATTGTTTACTAGAAACACACTTGAAGCACACACAAAGTAAAGATAAGGGATTGGAGCAGAATCTATTATGCTTTTGCTGAAATAAAAAAAAACAGAGGTAGCAATCCTTATCTCAGACAAAACAAAAGCAAAAATAGACCTAATTGAAAGAAATAAGGAAGGAAACTACATTTTGCTAAAAGGTACCATAGACAATGAAACAATATCACTACTAAAAATATATGTAACAAGTGGTACAGCATCCACATTCTTAAAGGAGAAGTTAAGTGAGTTACAGGAAGTAATAGCAAAACCAAAGTAGTGGGGGACTTCAATTATTCCCTCTCAACACTCAATAAATCCAACCAAAAAATAAACAAGAAAGAAACTAAGGAAGTAAATAGAATGTTAGAAAAGTTAGATATGACAGACCTTTGGAAAAAAACTGAATAAAAACAGAATGGAATATACCTTTTTCTCAGCAGCACGTGGCACCTAAACAAAAATTGACCCTGTGTTAGGGCACAAAAACCTCAAAATCAAATATAGAAAGGTAGAAATATTAAATGTATCCTTTTCAGATCATAATGCAATAAAAATTACATTCGACAAAAGACAGTGAAAGATAAATTTAAAATTAATTGGAAACTAATCTAATCTCGAAGAATAAGGGGGATGTCAAAGAACAAATTTTAGAAACAATCAATAATTTCATTAAAGAGAATGATAACCATGAGAAAACATACCAAAATTTATGGGTTGCAGTCAAATTTATTCTCTAAGTTCTTACATCAACAAAATAGAAAAAGAACAGATCAATGAAATGGGCATGCAATTAAAAAAAATAACAACCAGAAAAAGAACAATTAAAAAACCTCTAACTGAGCACCAAGTTGGAAATCCTGAAAATCAAAGATGAGATTAATAAGATTGAAAGTAAAAAAATACCCCACTGAACTAATAAATAACTCCAGGAGCTGGTTTTGTGAAAAACAAAAACAATAAGATATATAAGCCATTGGTTAATTTGATTTAAAAAAAAAGAGAGATAGAAAAAAACCAAATATCTACTATCAAAAAAAAAATTAAAAGGATGAAATCACCACCAATAAAAAAGAAATTAAAGCAATCATTAGCAAATATTTTGCCCAGTTATATGTCAATAAATTTGGCAGTCTGAACAAAATTGAGGAATAGTTATGAAAATATAAATTATCCAGATTAACAGATCAGGAAATAGAATGCCTAATCCCTATCTTAGAAAAAGAAATTGAACAAGTCATTAATGAACTCCCTAAGAAGAATCCCTGGGACCAGATAGAATCACATATTCTACCAAACATTCAAAGAACAATTAATTCCAATACTGTATTTGGAAAAATAGGGGAAGAAGGAGTCCTACCAAACTCCTTTTATGACATAAACATGATGCTGATACCTAAACCAGGAAGAGCTAAAACAGAGGAAAAAAATTATAGACTGATTTCTCTAATGAATATTGATGCAAAAATTTTGAACAAAATGCTAGCAAGGTGATTATAGTAATATGTCACTATGATTATTCACTATGACCAGGTGAGATTTATACCAGGAATGCAGGCTTGGTTCAATATTAGGAAAACTGTCAACATAATTGATCATATCAATAATAAAACCAACAAATCATATGATTATCTCAATAGATGCTGAAAAAACTTTCATCAATATATGACACCCATTCCAATTAAAAACAATGGGGTATGTAGGAATAAAGGGAGTGTTCCTTAAAACAATAAACAGTATTTCTCTAAAACCATCAGCAAGCATTATCTATAATGAGGATAAGCTAAAAGCATTCCCAATAAGACCGGAGTAAAGCAAGGATATCCATTATTACTACTATTATTTAATATAGTACTAGAAATGTTAACTATAACAATAAAAGAAGAAAAAGAAATAAAAAAAGAATTTGAATAGGCAATGAGGAAACAAAACTATTGCTCTTTGCAGATGATATGATAGTATGTTTAGAGAACCTTAGAGAATCAACTAAAAACTACTTGAAATAATTAACAACTTTAGCAAAGTTTTAGTATATAAGATAAACCCACATAAAACATTAGCATTTGTTTATATGACCAATGAAGCCCAGCAACAAGAGATAGAAAGAGGAGTCTCATTTAAAATAACTGTAAACAATAGAAAATACTTGAGAGTCTACCTGCCAAGACAAACCCAGAAGCTTTATGATCACAATTACAAAATACTTTTCAAACAATTTTTTGAATAAGGCTTTTATGAAATGGAAATTTATTGCTTTATATTTTGAAGCCTCTCTTAGGTTCTGCTGTTCACATAGCAATCCATTTTTTCTTTTCTTATTTTGTATTTAAGTTTGACATAATTTAAGTTTAAATAATGAAAAAATTTAAAAATTATTTTAAAAAGAAAAATTGCATCTTAAAAAAAAAGAACGGATGGACTCTGAATGTAGATCAAACCATTCTTTCACTTTATTCTTTTTCATGTTTTTTCTTTTCATCTTTTTCTTCTTTTCCAACTGTGACTAATATGGAAATACATTTTATATGATAGCACATGTATGACCTATATCAAACTGCCTACCATTTTCAGAAGAGGGAAGGAGAGGGAGAAAAATTTGGAACTAAAAATCTTGTTAAAATGAATGCCAAAAATTGTCTTGACATGTAATTGGAGAAAAAAAAATACTATTTAAAAAAATAGAATAACTATAGACAGCATACCTGGGAATGTACCCACTAAAACAAATCCAGAAACTACATTAACATAATTATAAAACATTTTTGTACAAATAAAGTCAGATTTAAATAATTGGAGAAATGTTAATCATTCATGGGTAGGCAGAACAGAAAAAAAATTAGTTGACCAGGGTCACATAGACAGTATATGTCAAAGGTAAGATTTGCATTCAGGCCTTTTTGACTCTAAGAGTTCTTTCCAGGTATCTTACCCTGATCCAATGAACATTCCTTTGCAACGAAGAAAATCTGTAAAGCAAAACCAGCACACAAATGGCTGATTGGCAGAATATTCAACATCTTGAACCAGTAACTCCCTTTGTCTCTATTGAAGCAAGAGAGGTAGATTTCCTTATCCCTTCTCTGAGAAATGTTAGTTATTAAAGTTCTTAGTGTCTGGTTTTCTTTTATTAATATGCTTTTAGTTTATATTATCATAGTTTTGATTTATATTATTTTTCATGGTTCTGCAGTTATAGGAGAAATTACGGTAGTGAAAGATTGTTTTTTGGGGAAGATTGTGCTAGGTACTGGGGTCACAGATACAATGAATGAAATTATTCCTATTCAAAGAACTGACATTCTAATGGAAGACATAACAAAGCCATATATAAGTATATACAGAATAAATATAAAGAGAAGAAATAAAAAAATACAAAGCAGTCAAATACAAGATAGTTGGAGGTGGATAGTTAAAGATGCTGTTCTCCTAAATGTAATTTCTGCCAGACATCTTTCCTGTTTTCTCAGTAATTCTTAAATAGGGAGTTCTCTTATATTTGGGGGTTTATTGAACCTTGGGGTGTTCTGATTCTTCCTTGTTTCATTAAACTTTTTTTTAACCAATAGCAATTTTGATGATTATTAATTTATAATGTAGTGCGAAGTCTGGAAGTTCTATTTTTCTTTATTGCTTCCCTTTATTCATCATTTCTGTCACTATTCTAGATCTTTTGTTTCTTTGAATATATTTTGTTATTATTTTGTCTAGCTCTGTAAAATATCCTTTTGGCCCTAAATTAATTTTGGTAGCGCTGTCATTTTATTTTATTGTCGCGACTTGATTTGGACACTTTTTGTTATGGATGCAGGATTATTCTGGAATAATAGTATTAGTAGTAAGCATTTATATAACACTTTAAAGTTTGCATAGTTCTTTATACATGTTAACTCATTTGATCCCT
Organism: Pseudochirops cupreus; assembly: GCA_028627135.1. Taxonomy (NCBI): domain Eukaryota; kingdom Metazoa; phylum Chordata; class Mammalia; order Diprotodontia; family Pseudocheiridae; genus Pseudochirops; species Pseudochirops cupreus. Next base: position 280,487,242 of record CM053582.1, on the reverse strand, counting down.
AGAACAACCCCATGAGGTAGGTGCTATTATGATCATCACTACACCATTTTACAGATGAGGAAACTAAAACGCAGAGATGTTAAATGACTTGTCCAGGATCACCCAGGTGAGGAATATCTGAGGTAGGATTTGAACTCAGGTCTTCCTGACTTCAAGACCTTTCCTCTATTCACTGTATCACCAATAAGGAGTCTACTATTTGAATCTACTACCCTCAGGAACATATGTTTTTAAATCCCTTTAATTCATATTTAGAGAAAAGCTAGAGGCCATGACCTAAAATTCCACAGGGCAAGTCTGCCCAGGAGGGATATGACACTCTTAAGAAAGAAATTTCATTTTTAGAATTCTAACGACACAAACAACAGCCATTCCAAAGAACAAGGAAAAAGCGAACTGCCTAAGAGACCGTTATGGCTGCATGGGGAACTCATTGAGCAACTTAGATTTTTTGAAAAGACACATATAAAAGTTCAGTAAGGTCAGAAAGAGAGCAGATAGACACAGGAGCGACCTGATCCTGTAAGAACCATGTCACGAATGCTAAAGCCTAGAGTGAGTGAGGACTGAAATTGAGTGCTGAGCACAGTAAAAAGGGCTCTTCTTAAAGCTATACTGAGGTAAGAGGAAGATTAAAGGAGGCCTGAGATTGCTGCTTGCTAGAGATGGAGGACAGAGAGAAGACAGAGCAGTTCCTGCATTTCCCTTCTGTTCTCTCTGCTAAGGAGAATGAGCTTCAGCCTAGGAAGGAGAGAACAAAACCTGTTAGCAGGGATTTGAAACCTGGCACAATTGAGGAGGTGGTTCAGAAAGCGTCCAACTACCCATTTCTACTTTGTCTTCCATTTCCAGAGGCCCAAGAGTAGATATTTTAGTTATCTATCTCACATTAAAGTCAATTTTCCCTTTCCATTCTTGTCCAACTTTGTTATTTTTCTGCTATTGCCATAAATCTTTACTACTTCACATGGACTCAATCCCGGTAGCTTAGCAACCTTCCCTCCCCTGTGTTCAAATCCCATTTTTGTACTGCCTGGCATGTTTCCCAACCTAGTCTCAGATGCCAACTCTACTTTGAGTCTCTTGAAAAGTCTCGAATCCTTTTATGGTTATTATTTCCTCAGGTCTTTCTAGAGGATAATGTCTATGGGTATAGTTAGCTGACATCTGGTAAAATGTGTCAGGATGACTTACTTATAATATATCTATTAGGGAAACCCTAAGTTCTATGATCTGAACCCCACTGGAGTTAAGAGGCTCCAGAATCTCATTCCCTTTCAACTCTACTCCTGGAAACAACATCTTGTGAAAGTGGCCTTCTGATGCTCCTTAACTGGAATAATCATTCATTTATGTCAACCACACCTTTGTTTACCTCTTCCAGCTCCCCCCTCTTCCTTCTCCCTCATCCCCCAGAGCTTAATATGAACCAGTAATTCAGGTCTTCTCTTTTGGAGCTTTAATAGGCCATGCATATGAGAACCCATTTTAAGATCATTCTCAAAGGAAGCCATAAAATTCTCTATCTGATTCAGGACAATTTGGGTTCTCAATTCTAGATACATTATAGGAGTAAGTCCAAGATCCTAGCCTATCCTAGAAACTCTTCGGCTGCAAACTTTTGAAATTTCCAGTTCATTCAAGGTCCAGCCCATATTATAGGATTCTTCTCTGTGGCAACATCACCTCTAGACTCGTGACTGATCTGCCCCTAGAACTGACAAGGAATTAAATTCTGAAATTTCTTAACCCCATCGAATCCCATCATCAATAAGGATTCCATTTGTGAGATCTGACATAGGTGGGAATTATGTGCAAGACAGCTTTGTATGCGTGCTTTTAGGAAAATCTTTTCAAACTTTTAATTGAGGAAATGTCAAGTCCATTTAATGTCCATGGAACCCTCAAAAGCCCACTTCACCCTCTGACACCCCAATTTCAATTTTAAAATGAATGATCTAGGTCCTAGAGTAATGGTTACAGGAACTGACACCCAAGTTGAAGTATGAGCTTTTATACTTTAAACCTTTGTTTCACTTGTGATCTGCTCGACTCATCCAGATGATAAAAAGCAATTTCAGTAGCACTTAACTTAATTGCTTTGTGACCAGCTACAGACCCCTGGGCTCCACTTAAACATCTCAGACAGTGTGCTGCCACAATTCTAGGAAGTGTACTGTGGCTCAGATTTGTATATCTCTTTCATGTCCAGTCATTAGCCTTCAACCATCTAATTTTTCTGTGCCTTGTGGTGGAAACCAAGCACAAATTCATTTCTGTACATCAAACCATTGAAAATAGGTTAAGAAAATTCGTTGGCAATGTATTATGCCTCTTCCCTAGATCACTAATCCTAGTATTTAAAAATTAAATAAGTTTTATTCATGCCTTTTGTGAGCTCCTTGGTGTCAGGGACTATAATTTTGTCTTTCTTTGCATCCCTGCTCCTTGGCACATAGTAGGCATGCTTGTTGACTCAATGTGCCAAAGTAATTTCTGAAAACACTCCTCTTTTCACCTTGAAATTGAATCCTCCACAGTAATAGCAACAACAACAAAACCAACCCAGATATGATAATATATTTGTGTGTGTATATATATGTGTGTGTATGTGTGTGTGTGTGTATGTATATATTTGTGTGTATGTATTTATGTGTATATATATATATATTCTGTGTGTGCACCTGATGGCCTACTTTGATCTTTCCCTTCTCTGCCACAGCTGGTTTTTCCTTGTTGTCCCTGTTTTGTCAATTTTTTCCAGCTTGACTCATTTAAGTTCTCAATGGGGCTAGGAACACCATTTCCCTGCTCATTTCTCAGTCTGATCTTTCTCAGACTGTGATTATTTTTTTTAAATGTCCAGGTTGGTCTCAAGTTCCTCTTCTGGCCCGAAGACCACCATAGTCTAAATTTAACTAACTCATATATTTTGTATGTAGGAACTCTCTATTTATGTTATACATATTTCACTTGTGCTTGTTGTGTCCTACATTAAAATGCCAACTCCTTGTGAATAGGGATTGTTTTTGTTTCATTCTTTGTACCAAAGCACCAGCACAGTGCCTGGCACATAGTAGGCACTTACTAAATTCTTTTTAATTAATTGATTCTACATCCTGAGTTGGAACAAAGACTGAGAGCTTTCTGCATGGCTTGACATTTAATTAAAAAGGATTTATTGAGTATTGACTGTGTGTGAAGTGATATGTAAGACAGCTCCCCTTCTCTCTGCCCCTTTGTGTCTCCATCCCTAGGTCCATCCAAAGTAATAATGGGACATATTCATTAAAAGTGATTTGAAAGTTTTGTAAGCAGCAACATATATAGCTTAGATTGGAAGGAAATTTGTTACCTCCCAACCCGCTGATTTTTCTCTTTCCTGAAGGATCCTGGGAAAAAAACGCAATTGGCAAATGCATATCCTCTTTCTCCTATTGTCACAAAGGTAAAAATCTGGGCCAATTTCCCTTGTATTTGTTTGGTCACTGAAAAGTAATCTATTTTTATCTGGACTGATTGATACTGTGTCAAATCGGGGTTATCTTAGAAAAAAAGGCCCAGACTCTATAACTTGACAATTGTGGACCTGCTAAGAATGATTTAAAAACAAAACAAAACAAAACAAAATGAAACAAGATAAAATCTTCTTTAACTGCAAACAAAGCTCTTGTGAACGGTTGAGGCTGGAGGGCTGAGGGTTTGAGGTACAGGATATCCAGCTTCCTCCTCCATCCCCTTCCCAAGTGAGGGCTGTTCCATGTACGGGGTCATGCAGGATGGGAATGGATGGTCCCTAAAAACAAGCATTTGCAAGGTTGCCATGTGTCTTCATGTATCTGAAAGTGTCTCACTTGAAAGGGAGATTAGATTCATTCTCCTTGGCCCCAGAGAGGACCATTTCACTTTGGCAGAGGGAAAAACATCCTAACAATTAGAATTCTCCCAAAGAGGAATGAGCTGCTTATAAAGTGTTGATTTTCCTATTACTGAAAATCTTCCTTGGGTTTGTGGGTGGCTATTTGTTGAGGAAGCAGGTTCCCTCTGAGGTATGAACTGGACTAAATGACCTTTGAGCTCTCTTCTGTTACTAAGATTCTTTGATTTGGAGGACCCCTTTCAATTAGTAGGAATGTCCCCCAAAAGAAAAATGACCCCTTCCTAAGTTTTATTGATTCTGGTCCCGATTCTTTTGGGTGACTCCGGGCAAGGACTTTACCCTCTCTGTAACCTCAGTTTTCTTTTTCTGCATGAAGGTAATACTGATATTTTCATTACCTATCTTACTAGGCATTTTAAGAAAAATACATTGTAAACTTTAAGGTTTTATACACACACACGCACACACACACACACACACACACTTTATTTTTATTGTTATCTGCAGAGTTTGGGCATTTTGAATGGAGACCTACATCCCTAACACACAGTCACTCCATCTCCTCTCTTTTACTCCCCAGATTATAAAGATCTGATAGCTTCGGCAGTCGTCTTTATAATAGTCTTCCACTCCTTAACGCCAGGCTCAGTAGGGCTGGAACACAGCTCACAGCCTATAAGTAACTTATTTAAGACCCTTTTCAAAACTGACAAAGACAGTTATTACATCATAATTTGGCTCTTCTGCTTCCCCCATGGAAGGGATCCATAAATATTCTTTGTTCTTTTCTCTGCTTTGACCTTCCATCTGACCTTGAATATATTCATTTCTTTCTCCATTCCTGACTTTGTAAAACATCTCCATATGTTCATCTCTCAAAAGCCCCTTAATATTGTAACCTAAATCACTTCTAGTCTTTCTACCTTTTCTTCTCTGCTTAGAAAGATTAGCGATGAATACACAGATGTCATCTCCAGAGAGAAGACTCTCCCATTCACCTCCTTGTTAGTTAGCTCTCTCATCTGTTCACAGGTTAGATCCACCAATGAAAGAGAAGTTCCCTGAAGCAAGGATGGTTTTATTTTTGTCTTTTTTCCCCAGAACCTAGTACAGTTTCTTGTATATAGTAGGTCTTTTTCCTAAGGATTTATTAAATTAAATCTACTAAGGCAGAACAGAGTTGCTGTCTGCCAGGAAAAACACCACCATTGTAATCACAGATACTTAAATAATTGAAGTTCAGATCTAATCAAGAACTATGATTTGTTTTACAATAAATAGAGACACCATTATGGGGTATCTGGGTGGTATAGTTGGATAGAGCTCTGGGCCTAGAGTCAGGAAGACCTGAGTTAAAATACAACCTCAGACACTTATTAGCTGTGTGATCCTGTGTAAGTCACTTGACTCTGCCTCAGTTTCCTCATCTGTAAAATGAGCTGGAGAAGGAAATGGCAAACCACTCCATTATCTTTGTGAAGAAAACCCCAAAAGAGCATCATGAGGAGTCGGACACAACTTAAATAACTGAAGAACAGCAACAACAAAAGAGATGCCATTACGTCCTGCCAAGTCTTCATATAACCCTTTCTTTAATTTGGGGTAAAGTTCTGTGTGGCTCATAGAGCTACAGTGGAACACTTTTATGTTCTTATACCAGTCCCCTACTACCTTAACCTCAGTCTCAGATGGAGGGAATTAAAGGGAATAAATGAAATGTTTCCATTGAGGCCAAGTGTGGACTAGTGGGTTAACAGAAAGGAGGCACCTCTCTAGCATTTGTGGGGCCCGAATGGTAAAGGTCAAACAAGGTAGGAGTCAGAAAAAGGAATGGTGTAGTGAAGTGAAGAGTATGCTATAGACTTGAAGGGAATGGGGTCCAGGCTTTGCTCTTCATTAGCAGCATAATGGTGGACAGAGCATTTCATCACTCTGGGCCTCAGTTTCCCCACTAGTGAAACAAAGGAGTTGGACTAGATTGCCTTCCCTCCCATATATAACAGTTTAGACTCTGGTCATGGGCTTTTAAACTGGAGTCTGTGAACTTAAAAAAAAAACCCACAAAACTTTTTAATAACTGCATTTAATATTACTGGTTTCCTTTGTCATCCTACATATATTATTTTATGCACTTAAAAACATTATTCTGAAAAGAGATTCACAGGCTTCTCTAGGTTGCTAGCTCCGTAGTAGAATGTAAGATCCTTGAGGGCAGGGACTGTCTTAATTTTCTATTTGTACCCCTAAGTGTCTAGTCTACTGTTTTGCACATTTTTTGTTGTTTTGTTGTTGACTTGGTTCAATTGTGTCTGACTTTTTTGTGGCTCCATTTTCCCCTTTGCAAAGGTATTGGAATGGTTTGCCATTCCCTTCTTCAGCTTATTTTACAGATGAGGAAACCGAGGCAAAGAGGGTTAAGTGACTTGTGCATGGTCACACACCTAGTAAGTGTCTGAAAGCAGATTTTAACTCAGGAAGATGAGTCTTTCAGATTCCCAGCCCAGTACTCTATTCACTGGGCCACTCCTTTAATAAATGCTTCATTCATTCATCCAAGCATTTGTCTATTAGATTCTAAGGTCCTTGAGGACAGGGACTATTTTTGCTTCTTTTTTTGTAGCAATGCTCCTGAAGCATAACAGGCGCTTAATCGATGTTTACTGATTGATTGAGCATTTATTTAAAGGGGCCCATGACCCACAAAAAGGTTAAGAATCTCTAGTGTAGAGTCTATGTGGCTCATTTACAAGTATTCTAGAGGCTTCAGGACCCTCTGGGCAGCCAAGAACCATGTAATACAATAAGGAAATTCTTGCTCCTTCATAAGAGGAAGCAGCCCATATAAATTAAGGGGAGGGCAGAAATTGTGAGTGTAACTTTCTGATTCAAATAGGATGTTCATTAATATAAGAAAATTAATCCTGTTACCACCAACCATTCCATAGTTTATAGGCTATAAAAGAGTTCCAGTAATTAGCACATTGAGCTGGCACAACAATGTCAGATCTTCCGTGGTATTTGTGGCTTCCAACAGCATCTCTGCTACCTGGGCAATTCTCCTTCTAAGTACTTATTTCTTCAGAACATGGTTTTTAATGGCTTGGACTTGACATTTATAACTTGAGCAAAACTGAAATGGGCAGCAAAAGACTAATTATGCTAAATATTCCAACGCGCATAATTACCAGGGCTCTAGCAGGAGGCAAGAAAAGCCAATCTTGATTTTTTTTTCCCTTCAGTTCCTTATTTTAGGCTCATTTAATGAAAGCTGATTGTCCTATCATAATGATTTCTCCTTTGCATAATCTACATTGCAATAACCTAAGTGCATTTTATTTTGGCATAAATTTAGACTTTTTTGCTTCTGCTCTGTTAGACCCTTTCAGCCTAGAGTATAAAGAAAACTCATAAAAAGCTTGGCCTATATTCAAAAGGTATCTGAGCTTTCCTTGTGGGATTGTTGATGACCTGTAGGTGGGCTTATGTTTAAGGGCTTTTAACTCTATAATACTGTCCCTTGCTTGGCATATTAAGGGTTAACTAGGAAGGGTGGGCTGGGTGCTCAAACATTGGGTCATAGATCCCGTCATATAGCTGGAAGGAGCATTAGAGATTATCTGTTCCAGAAACCCAGACAGGTGAAGATCAGATGAAATAGTGGACTAGAAGCTGTGTTATGACCTGTTAGAGTACTGCAAAAATCATCAGTTCTATGCATCAAGCTAGTCATGTCACTCCCTTGCTCAAAAATCATCATTCCTATTGCTTCCTAAAATCAAATTTCTTATCTTGGCATTCAAGGAGCTTCATAATCTAGCAACATTTTATCTTTTTCAGACTTTCAGACATTAATCATCCCCCAAATCTCTAAGGTTCAGTTAAAGCAGATTGTTCCTTATGCTTAGAATGTCTTCTCTTTCCCTTTGTCATTCTTCAGTCATTTTTTTCATTTTTGTCTGACTCTTTGTGACACCGTTTGGGGTTTTCTTGGCAGAATATTGGAATGGTTTGCCATTTCCTTCTAAAGCTCATTTTACAAATGAGGAAACTGAGACAAACAGTGACTTGACCAGGTTGCATAGCTAGTAAGCATCTGAGGCTAGATTTGAAGTGAGGAAGATGAGTCTTCTTGAGTCCAAGCCTGACACTCTATCCACTGAGCCTCCTAGCTCCCTCTTCTCTTTCCCTACCCAGTAATTAAAGTTTAACTTCAATGCCAACTCCTACACAAAGCCTTCCCTGATGCTTCTAACCCAGGTTTTACACAGTTTTGTTTTGTAATGCTCCAAGCACTTTTCACACAATATCGTTATCAGTAGAGTTTTCTCTGTTGGTGTCTTACCTTCCTCCTAGAGTCATGAGAGTATGGAGCATGCCTTAAGCTTCTTCCATTGGGTCTATCACAGCACACTGTGTGCATAATAGAGGCATTTAATAAACACTTATTGTTTCCTAACTCTTAATCCAGCATATCTCCCATTATAGCACAGGGCTTCATTTACCTGTTTAATTTAGATCAAGTCAATATCAAAGTGAAGGAATGTACTTTTTGTCATGCAAATGATACTATTAGGGATGGCAAAGGGAAAGTCCTAGACCACAAACAATTAAAAAAGCAGGTCCAAAAAAAAAGTTCTGGACTATAATTTCTTGCAACTGAGAGCTGGCAACATTTGACTTGCATTGTCAAGGACCTTATGGGCAAGATTATCAGGAAAATCCCTTCCTTTAGAATCCTAAATCCTTTAAGGCTCTGTTATTTAAATGCTGCTATGTTGCTTATTAAAAGTCAGAATTAGAGTGAATTGAAGTACCCCGTTGAGTGATCAGCTTAATAGACCAAAATTTCTTTTCAGATGCTTTCAAAAATACTGCCACTGAGTGAAGAATTTGCATATAAAATCAGGAAAGGGATGGAGTCTCAGTGGGCAAAAGGAGAATGGTGGTGGTTAGTAACACTTGGGGTTTTAAGTCCACTAAAACCTAATCTCTTAGTGGTAAAGGCAATGTAGAGCAGCAGACCTCTTGCTGGATTTGGAATCAGGAAAATGGGTTGACCTTCAAGGATTTCCACCTGTATGGTCCAAGGTGAATTGCTTCATCTCTTAATTCCTCCATCTATAAAAAAATGGTCATAACAATTCTTGGGTAAGGATGGGATTAAGATCACACCACCTCACCCTGATATATACATCAGGTGAGGACACATAGACACTTCTCTGAGTACCAAGAAGTCCTTTTGGCTTGGTTGAGGGTTTTGGTCATATCCTATGGAACCTTAACATATTATAGGTGCTTAATAAATGTTCATGGACTGACTGACTATAAAACCAGAAGTTTGTTCAGAACCAGAGAGATTCATGTGAGTGACAAGCCAGAAGAGATCATTCGAGAAAGAAGCACTTGGGGAAGAGAAAGAGATGACCTTGGCCACCTGCCCTTTCCCCTGACTGCCTTAGAGAAGGGATGTAATGGAATGGATCTGGAGAACTTGGCACTTGCCATGTTTTGGTGAGCATCCTAGTCCCCTCCCCAGAACTGCTGACGGCAGTTTCTTCATTGGGAGTCAGGACAGACTGGGAAAGATGAAGAAAGCAGATTCAGAGTTCCACAAAGAAGCAGTGGAAAGACAAATACACCATGTTTTGAGAACTCCATGAAGGGCCTTACAGGAGCCATGAGTCACCCTGATTTTTGCCACATTTCCTGTAAGCTAGAGCCTGTTTAATCCCTGTACTCTAAATGAACTGGCAAGTTCTTTTAAAAAATATTAGAAAGTTGCCTGAGGCTCAGAGAAGTTGGGAATTGCTCATGGTCTCTTAGTAAGTACCAGGAAAAGAATCCGTGAAGAGATTGTGACCTGAGCAAGGTTACACAGTCAGTATGTGTTGTTACAATTGAAATTAAGGCACAAAGTTCTAAGCATTATCAACCAGTAGACTTTCGGGGGGGATGTTTTATACCAATTCCTCTTCCTATACCATGTTAGTAAATACCCCCTTTTAAAAAGCTAATTAAATCTGATTGCCATATTGACATCAATGGATAATCATGGGAGAAGCATACAAGTGGGCTAAGATACTCCAAAACTATAGTATTAGAAAGCTACCCCTCCCCCAGTCCCTCAGGACTAAACCTGAAGACTTGAGAGGATATCTAGGATATCAGGATATCAGCTCTTCCACTCAGGGAGGGTGAGAGTTGGGATGGTAACTTCAAAGTGCCAGTATTACCCACCTCACAGAGTCACAGCAAGGAAAGTACCTTGAAGTATATTATAGAGTTTCCAGTACCTCAGTTTCTTCCCTAGAACTAAAGCACAGAACCTACTGAGTTGGTCATCATAGTTATTTCTGGCATACCTATCCTCCTTCCAGCCCTTCCCCAAATGAACATTCCTTTGCCAAGGAGCTCACATTACAATGCAAGCTCCACGAGAGCCCAAATGATTTCACTTTTGTGTTTGCGTCCCCAGCACACAGCACACAGTGCCAGGCAAGTAGTGGGTATTCAATGAATTCTTGAACAAAACCAGCCAATGCAATGTATTGTGATACAACATTCTACACCCATGTGCACTTCTTCATATCTTCTAGGTCAGCATTAGTCACTACAATTGCCAGGAATTTGGCTTTGTTGTTTTTTTCTAACATTCTTTTAATTTCTATTACTGTAGTTATTGTGTATATGGCTCTCTTTATGCTTTGCGTTGGTTTGTCCATTTTCTCATGTTTCTCTGGATTCCTAATATTCATCATTTCTTAAAGTAAATTCATTCTCCATAGGCCAGTTTGTTCAGTCATTCCACAAGTCACTTAAACTTCTTGGGGCTTGGTTTCTTTATCTATGAAATGAGGAGATTGGATTATGCCTTGACATCCCTTCCATCCTCTCCATGGATCCTATAATGCACACCCACTTTGCTTTCAATTTTTTTTCTACACCTCCTCCCACCCCGACAAGATGCTGCTATGAGTATTTCAGTACATGCAGTTCTATTCTTTGTGCCTGTGGCTTCTTTTGTCTTTGGCCAGCAGCAGTCTCTGGGTGGAAGGTATGAACAGTTTAGTGATTTTTCTGCCATAATTCCAAATTGTTTTTCAGAAAAATAGGGGCAATTCATAGTTCTACCAAAAGTATACCAGTCTTCTAAGAGATCTATTGTTTTGATCACCTCATTCTGCCCTGCCTGGATGATGACTTTTGACTGTGTAGGGCTCCCCCTAGTTGCAGGCTCATACATGATAGCGGTCTTTTTTCAAGATTGCACTCAGTCAACTATCACAAGATAACAATTTCTAGTAAGTTGAAAATCTCATAGATTGCATGCTAGTAAGGAGGCATCCTGGTGGTCACAGACAGAAACAGAGCTTGAAAGGACCTCAGAGATCTAGTTCAAAGGTCTGTGGATATATTTTTAGGGGCTCAGTGAACTTAGATGGGAAAAAAAATTAAATATTTTAACTAATCTTTGTTTTCCTTTATAGTCCTTTTCATTTTATATTACACATTTAAGAAACATTCTGAGGAGTCCTTAGTTTTCACCACAATGTCAAAGGGGTTCATAAAACAAAAAGGATTAAGAAACCTCATCTAATCTAACCTTATTTTGCAGATGAAGCCTCCTGAGGAGGAAATAAGTTACCTAAAGGCACATAGGAAGTACCTAGAGCCTGGAGCTTCCTTTCTTCTTACCTGGGTGAGCATGCACACACGTGTGAAGGACTTGTGATGTTGTAGTTTGAATGCTCACACAGATACTTCCTTTGGCAAATTCACTTAAAAAAATATTAGAAAGTTGCCTGAGGCTCCAAGAAGTTGGGGATTTGCTCATGGTCTCTTAGTAAGTACTAGGAAAAGAATCTGTGAAGAGATTAACTGACCTGACCAAGGTTACACAGCCAGTATGTGTTGTTACAATTGAAATTAAGACATAAATTTCTAAGCATTATCAATTTATTAGTAAAACATGAATTTGATAATAAATAGCATGTTAGCTGCCCTAGTAAAGCTAATCCCCCAAGATGGAGAATGGCTACATTTTTCATAGTTTTTAGGGAAGTGTAGAACAGGACTTTGTAGGTGGAGAACAAGTTACAATTGGTTAAAAATTGGGAAGGATAGGCTAGCAACAATCCCCTCCTTCTCTCCTGTGACTAAGAAATGTTCATTGTTTGAGTGTACTTGCAATGTTAGAGACAGTGTACCAGACTTTTTTTGGATAACAAACCAGCCATCCTTCAAGGATAAGAGAGTTCCTTGTTGCAAGAATAGAACAATGATTAACAAGAGGACCGGGTTTCTAAACAACTCATTCAGGCCAGGTGAGTTTCTGAACCAAGGTTAGAGACAAAGAATCTTGACTTTGGCAGTTATAGGACAAAACCAATTATCTGTAAATAGGATCAATTGAAAAAGAATCAATCTGATAATTTCAGGGTCAAAGACCTTTGAACAGAGCTCTTCCTGACTCCCAGTCCACTAAACTTGGCTGCCTCTCTCAACTAGAAAGCAAGTTCCATATGGGCAAGAACTGTATCTGAATTCTCTTTGTTTCAATCAAGCAAAAAGCATTTATTAAGTGCCTACTATATACCAGGCAGTGGTACAAGTCACTGGGGATACAAAGACAAAAGTGAAATATTCCTTGCCCTTAAGTTGCTTACAAAATTTAGCCAAGGGAAAGATTATGTACTCATTTAGGCGTGCAAGAAATACAAGATGATTTGAGGGGGAAAATAGTAACTTAAACTAAGCCTGGAAGGAAATGGAGGATTCTGAGGAATGCAGACAAGGAGGAAATGTATTTCGGGCACCAGGGACAGCCAATGCAAAGACCCCAAGATGGGAGATGGAGTGGTATGCATGAGGAGCAGAGAGAAAGCCAGACTGGATAGACTGGGGTATTAAAGGAGAGGAGTAATGAATGACCAGTTAGGCTGGAGAGGCAGGTCAGAGCCTGGTTATAGACATTATAGAAGGTTATAGACATTAAAGGTTATAGACATTAAACAAAGGAGCTTATATTTGATCCTGGAAGTAATAACACTATTGGAATTTGCTGAATGTGCTACTGCCATGGTCAGATTCACATTTAAAGATCAATTTAGCAGCTGTTTGTAGGATGGAATAGAGAGGGGACTTACCTGAGGCAGGGAGAGCAGTTAGAAGGTTATCATAATAGTTCAGTCAAGAGGTGATAAGGGCCTGAACTAGGGTGTCGGATGTTGGTTGCATGAGTGGAAAGGAGGAAGTGTATGCCAGAGATTTTGTGGGGATAAGAATGATAATATTTGGCAACAGAGTGGCCATGATGTGGGGTTAGAGAGGGAGGAGTCAAGAATAACATTGAAGTTGCAGTCCTTGGTGACTGGAAAAATGGTGGTGCCCTTGATCAGAAGAGGGGGGAGTTTTGGGGAGTGGAAGGATAATGGGTTCTTTAATGGACATATTGAATTTGAGATGTCTATTGTGTAGCCAGTTTGAAATATCTAATAGATAGTCAGTGATATGGAAAAAGGCCATATTTTCAAGGAGTTAAGAGATAAAAAGAAGGGAAGAAGAGGGTTCTTACTGGAGATGTCTTCTATCTTCTCAGTAAAGTACGAGGCAGAGGTCTTCAACTGGGCGTGTGAGGAGAGGAGGTGAAGGAGGTGATGTAGGAGGCTTCAGAACAAAGAAGGTTTGTAATAGTCTTGGGGAGCGAGATAGAGATTCAATTACTATATGTGACCCAGTCATTCCATAGTCATTTACAGCTAGTAAATAGTAAATAGTCGATAGAGTGCTGTACCTGGAGTCAGGAAGACTCTTCTGAGTTCAAATTTGACCTCGGATACCTGTTTGCTTCGTTTTCCTCACCTGTAAAATGAGCTGGAGAAGGAAATGCAAACCACTCCAATATCTTTGCCAGGAAAATCCCAAAAGGAGTCACAAAGAGTCAGACATAACTAAAAAGTGACTAAATGAAAAATGCTTCCTATGTATAAAATATGTGGTAGGACATCTCAGGTACACACAGTCAACAAACATTTATTAAGATCTTCCTAATTAAGGAGCAGTACAAGTATTGCCTTGTAGAAATTAGAGTCCAATTGAGATTAGATAACAAATTCGTAGTGTAGTTGGGCAGCACAGTTACACATTTTATCCAGGTCCACTTAGCAGCACATGAATTGGAGCAGAGGAAGCAGATGGTGGGAGCAACCTAGGTTTGGGGTTTAGCAAGGTATGAGCAGAGATCAGACAAGAGAGAAAGAGCTTTGAGAGTAGGGGACAGCATAAGGCTGGACTAGTCCAGTGAAGGGTAGGGAAAGACTGGGATGGGAGAAGAGTAAAGCTAGAGGAAGAGTGGAGGCCTGAGAAAAATCCTGAGGAGTAGAGAACAGTGAGGATGCAGAATTGGAATAGGAGGGGCACAGGGGAATGGAAGATGAGGAAGTTGTCATTAGATAAAGGCACTTTAGAGTTCTTGATCACAGACATCATAAGTGATGACAAGACCAAGGCTGTGGCAGACCCTGTGTGCCCCTGAGATGTCCTATCACATTTCTTTATACATAAGAAACATTCAATAAATGGTTATTGAGTAACTCGATGATCTGCATCAACCCCCTTATCTTACAGATGAAGGAACTGAGGTCTAGAGAGGTACGATGACTTGCCCAAGGACACCAACCAAACATTGTAAACGAAGAATGTAGGTTCCTTAAAGGTAGGGACTATCTGATGTTTTGTTTGTTTTTTTGTTTTGGTCTTTGTATCCCTCAGCTCCAATCATAATGCCTTATACATTTGTTGCTGCCCAGTCATTCATTCTTATCTGACCCCATGGACCTTACAGCTGATGGGGTTTTCTTGGCAGATACTGGAGTGGTTTACCATTTCATTCTTCAATAGATTAAGGCAAACACAAGTTAAGTGACTTGCCCAAGGTCAGTCACACAGCTAGTAAGTGCTAAGTGTCTGAGGCTGAATTTGAACTCAGGCCTTCCTGACTCCAGGTCCTGTGCTCTATCCCCTGAGCCTCCTGGCTGCCTCCACTATGGTAGATGCTTAATAAATGCTTAGAATCATAGATTTAAAGCTAGAGGGGACCTACCCCTAGGGAAGTTACATGACTTGTACACTGGTAGGAAAGGTCAGAGGAAGGATTTGAATCCAGGTCCCCTGACTATAGTGCTACTATGCATTCACTTCAACTATGTTGTCTCTCTAGAAGTAACATCTTGCTTCTTGAGTAGTTTTACCAATTATCCCCTTCTATATGTCTGATCATTGGCTTCTTTGTTCTCATAGCCTTCCTCCCACTGGCCAACTATGGTACCCTCTAAAGACCCTTCTCTATTTTCTCTCCATTGGTACTCTCATCTTCCAAGGCAATTTGATCTCCCATTGTGTCAAGTTTTTCCTCTATGCAAAGAATTCCCAAGTCTATATCTCCAAACATAGTATCTTCCCTAAACTTCAGTCCCAGTCCATTCAACTATGGGGTGGACATCTCCACCTGAATTTCCTGCCAGATCCTTAACCTCAATATGCCCCCCAAACAATTTAGGCATAGGATTATGGGATCTTATATCTTCTTTCCTATTCTTCCAGGCAGCCAGACAATGAAACTGTGAAGTCATATTTTGCTTTTCTCTTTCTCACACCCACATAATCAATCAATTGCCAAGTCCTATAGATTCTGCCTGCACAGTATTTCTCACATTATTCCTTCCTCTCCACCTACACAGTTAACATGTCATTTATTGTCTGAACTACTGTAACAGATGAACTGGTCTTTCACTTCTGGCTATACCTCCCTCTGATCCACCATTCCCACAACTGTCAAAATAATGTTGCTAATGCACAGATCTGACCATTCCACTCTCCTACTCAAAAACATGTAGTGGCTCCCTATTCATTATAAGATCAATACAAGTTTTTTTGCCTGGCACTTGAGACCTTTTTATAAGCTGGTTTCAACCTACCCTTTCACAGTAATTCCATTCACATACTACAGGTTGCTGAAATACAGCTGTTTTTCAATCTCATCCTACACTCTGCCAGCTCTGGGCATTTCAGGAGGCTTTTCCTAAAATGTGCTCCTTCCACATCTCTGTCCATTGAAATCTTTCTCTTCCTTTGAGGACCAACCCACTTGCAATCTCCCCCATGAAGGCTTCCTTCCTCGATTCTTCTGATTAAAAGTGATCTTTCCTGCCTCAAAATTTCCCAACACACTTTGTTTGGATTTCTCCTTGCTCTCAGAACATTCCAAGTATATATTATCTCATTCCTCTTATCAGATTTCAAGTTGTTTGAGGATGGATCTAATGTTGCTTATCATCTTTAAGCTATGTGTAATACAGTGCCTTGCATATAGTTACACTTAATAAATGCTTATTGAATTGACTTATTGAACGGAGCTCAATGTTAAATGTTAAAATAGCATCCCCAGTAATGAGATACTGAAACACCTTTGCTGATCTACCAGCAGTGAAATTTTGCTGCAGTGCAGATCTAGAATCATATAGGGAAAGCCAGGGAAAGCAAGAGACCCAGATCCTTGCCACATGATAAATTAGCATAGGGTAGTTTCAAAATAGGTGGATAAACAATGAGATATAGTAGTTGACAAACATGTCTACATCAAGCAGAAAAGGAGAGCTCTCTCTCTCTTCTCTTTCTTTCTTTGTCCTTTCTCTTCTCTCTCTCTCCTTTCTTCCTCTCCCCTTCCCTCTCCTCCCCTCCTCTCCTCTCCTCTCCTCTCCTCTCCTCTCCTCTCCCTCCCCTCCCTTCCACTGCTTCTCTCCTCTCCTCTCCTCTCCTCTCATCTCCTCTCCTCACAAAAGTAACAACATATTTGGCAATGGACAGCAATGATGGCTCAAGTGTTTTAGGATTATTAATTTGCTATGTGTCACTGATATGATTCTAAGAGGTAAAATGTAGCAAATTTTGTTGTTATTGTTCAAGTTATTTCAGTCATATCTGACTCTTCATGACTTCATTTTATGTTTTCTTGTCAAAGATTCTGGAATGGTTTGCTATTTTCTACTCCAGCCCATTTTATAGATGATGAAACTGAGGCAAGCAGGGTTAAATGACTTGCCCAGGGTCTTATAACTAATAAGTGCACCACCTCACTGCCCCCATCACCTAACTGCCCCTTAGCAAATTTACTACCACATATTTCAGTCTGTGCTTATTTATTTTTTGCCTTTTTTCCCACTTTTTTGGAGGGCAATTGGGGTTAAGTGATTAAGCCCAAGCTCACATGGCTAGGTTTTGTGTTGAGTATCTGAGGCCGGATTTGAACTCAGGTCCTCCTGACTCCAGGGCCCGTGCTCTATTCACTGTGCCACCTAGCTGCCCTTAGTCTGTGCTTATTTTTAAAAATTCCTGGTTAAAATAAAAATTTGAAAATAAACAAAAATGCTAACCAGAAACCAAGGGAAACGTTTAAAAATGAAAAACAAACCGGTATAAGCCACTCAGGTTCCCTTTCCTGACACTCCTCCTTCTTGCTTTCCCTATGGGCCCAGTGCCGTTCCCACAGCAGTGTTATTTTTAAATAACAGAAGCTGATAAACTTAAAGGCAACTGGTAAGTGCATATGTAAATATGTGTTATTAAAATACGTTACATATAAAACTATCATTTAGGTAATAGCTTTGAGGCTGATTATAGCATAAACTATGAAAATAAAAAAAGGAAATGAAAGCTGCTTTTTGGCTAAGCAGGTTTTCTGTTTGATTTTTGCTTCATTCTGAAGGCAAGGAGACTGAAAACTTAAACTTTTAAACATTAATAGGCTGTTGCTGGATTAGCAGTTTCAGCACCACAGGGACAAACATAAAATTTTGTCCTTGTTTTTTATTTAAAGACAATAATAATTTTCACCCTTTCTCCAAAACGCCCCCAAATCTCACAAACTTCCATTGGTCTCCAACCATTAGGATTATGATTTTAACCACTAGAGGGCCCCCTAATATATAATTTTTTATTGACACAATTGCAATCGAGCACTTTGTTTGTCAAGGGCTTTCCAAACATTTGCCAAAGAATTATATGGTACGTGATAATCAGTACTGAAGAGAAGTACCCGATGAGAGTGTTTTCATTGGATCACAGGGAGCATTCGGAGTGATGCATTGCACAAATGTTAAATATAATATTGTCTCCCTCCCCCATCATCCCCCCTTTTTTTTTGGTGGTGTGGCAAAATGTATAGAGAGCCAGCCTCTGAGCAGGGAGGCCTAGGGTTCGAGACCAATCTCTGGTTGTGTGAACCTGGGAAAGTTACTTATTGATGCTGCTCAGGTTGCAGGGCAGGGGATGACCTGCTTGGGCAGGTGGGGTTTCCTAAACGAGGGAAAATACAGGTTCGCCCCAACCTACCTGGATGGAGATCCTCAGTACTTCATTTGTACCTCTGAACACACAGAGACCTGGAAGGAGTCCTCAAAAATGTTGAGTGAATCCTCTGTGGGGGAATCTGTGAGAGAAAATGACTGAGAACCATATAGAATGGGTAATGGACGTACAAAAAGGAAGAGGATGCTCCTGCCAGTGACATGACAGATTCATTTAAACATCGAAGTATAAAAGAGGGAAAGAACGGGGGTCATCTTATGCTTTTCCTGGAATATTGACATCAAAATATGTATTTCTGGTATATGTTGATGATAGTAATAAGTAAAACCTGTGTTAGAGAAGGTGACTCAATAAAATGAAAACTGTTGGAGATGAAGGGTTGTTTTCCTTTTTTTCTTTGTGTATTCTTAGCCTCGGTAGTGAGTGTTTAATAAATACTTGTTGCATTGGCTGAGCTGCATAATCCTATGAATTTAAGTACCCTCTCTTGCTCTTCTGAATACACGAAAGAGGGTTAGTAGTGACTCTTTTTTAGCTTGGTGCAGGCCAGGACTCAAACTTTCTGGTAAATTCACAATATTCACCTCTTGAGCCCTTTGCAAATTTACAAAGAATTTCCCAGTGGGAATATTGCTATCTAGGAAATTTTAATGACTAGGCCTTGGCTCTGGCTTCAAATCCTTTACCAACTTTAAAAACAGATCAAAAGTCTTTAAGTTAGTGCCTTAGGTTTCTGAACCATGCATTCAGTTGCTTTAGGCACTTATGTTATGATTGTTCTTCTTTTACTCACAATAATACTTTATATCAGAGATCTTAACCTAGGTTCAGTCAGTCAATAAACTTTTATTGAGTGCCCAGCTATGTGTTAAGTACTGGGGATACAAAGAAAGGTAAAAGACAATCTCTACCCTCAAAGAACATATTGGGGTCTGTGAACCTTAAATCATTTCATTAACTGTACTGAAACATAATTAATTTCCTTTATAATCCTACGTATTTTATTTTTTTGCTTTTTGGAGGGCAATTGGGGTTAAGTGACTTGCCCAAGGTCACATGGCTAGTAAGTGTTAAGCGTCTGAGGCTGGATTTGAGCTCAGGTCTTGACTCCAGGGCCTGTGCTCTGTTCACTGTTCTACCTAGCCGCCCCTAATCCTATGTATTTTATACATTTAAAACATTATTCTGAGAAAAGATCCTCATCCTTCACTAGACTACAAAAGGGATCCATGACACACAAAATCATTGAGTCCCTGATCTGTACAGAATGTTCAGTATCTAGCTATTGGTATTCCATTGTCTAAAACAAAACCAAATTGAGAATCTAACACATTTATGGGACATCCAAATTTACAAGAATATTACAATCCTATTTCTACTCTATCTCTGTGGTCTGGTTCATTCTCTTTATTTAAATGGCTACCACCCTAGTTCAGGTCCTTATCTAGGTGCTTGCCTAGATTATCTCAATAACCTCTAGTCTCTTTGCTCTCTAATCTATCCTGAACATAGATTTGGCCCCCTGCAGGGGTCAAAGTTCTCTCCCTAAAGCCCTGGAATGACTATGAAACCCTTCTGTTTAAGAAGCTTCCATGGTTTTTGATGCTTCCAGGATAAAATGCAACCTCCTTTTGTTTGGCATTTAAAGTCTTTCATACACTGGCTCCACTCTACTTTTCTAGGCTTTTTACATAGACTAACCCTTCACACACTCTGGTTTCCAGCCAAAATGGCTTATTTGCTCTTCTTCATACATAGCATTCCTTCTCCTTTTTGTGCCCTTGCATGGCCTTAACCCCACACCTCTGTAAGAGAGACACATACTATTTAATGTAACTAACAAGATACTCTGCCCCCAATACCTTTAACAGGGGAGTTATAAAGTCAGACCATCAAATGCATAAATGAGGTGAGAACAGTTTCTAAATAGCTCTATTGAATCAATCAGATGTATAAACCAGGTATGAAGAGTAAAGTGTTTCGACCCATTGGAGGAAATCAGGTTACAAAATATATTGGGATAGCTTGAAAGAATTAGACATACCTCTGGGCTGAAGTATAATGTCAGAGAAAGGATCTGAGCAATGCAACAGTTTGGCTTTGGGAGTCCTCCGAGGGACCAGATCTTGGAGGCTGTTACTAGAAAGCAACTGGATAACCCCTCTCCCACTGACCACATCAATGGAGAGAATTGGCCATTAACAAACGACACATCCAGCTGTAGGGAGGGAGGGGACAAACTAGGACACACTGAAGAAAGCTAACTAAGTTTGTCTGACTGGTAATCAATGGATAACACACTGAATTAGTGACTTGTGAGCAAAAGTTTTAGTAAACTAACCCCAGTCCCTCAGGGTTACCCCTAAAACCCAGGAGGAAGAAGTTGCTACTCTCTGGGGATCCAACCTTTCAGTTCTAATGCGAGTTGCAAGTGAACTGGGGGGGGGGGGGAGCTACACCTCTAAATCTCCTTTCTCAGCTCTACCTCCCAGTACTATTTAAAGGTTAAATGTTATTATTGTTATTTTTGCAATTGTAATTTTTAGCTTCCTTCAAGGCTCAGCTCAGGCATTATCTTCTTTGAGAGACCTTTTCTGATTTTCCCAGTTAGTGAACTCTTTCTTAAAAGAATTACTTTGGGTTTATCTTTTACATATTGTTCTACCCACTCTCCAGTAGAGTATAAACTGTTTGAGGGCAGGTACTGCTTCACTCTTGTCTTTCTATTTGCTGACCTAGCATGAAGTCTTCCTCAAATATAGTCAACAAGGATCTATCAAGTGTTTGCTACGTGCCAAGCACTGTGCTAAGCACTAAGAATACAATGAAAGTCCTTGCCCTCAGGAAATTCACAGTCTAGTGGAAGGGACAACATGCAAACACCTATCTACATGCAAGTTATGTATAATGTAAATGGAAGGTGACTTCTGAAAAAAAGGCACTAGCAGTGAGGGGAATGAGACTGAGAAAGGCCTCAATCTCACAGTACATACTTAATAATAGAAAAGAAAAAATAAATTATTGAATTGACTTAAATATGAAAATAGGGATGCTACTGCTTTTCTTGATAAAGGCTTTCCCCAATGCAATAAGTCAAGAATAAAATAAAAACTATAGCACTATGGAGGATTAGACCTTGGAAGCCATCCAGTTAATTTCCTTGTTTTTCAGATGGGAAACTGAGGCATAGAGAGGTTAGGTGATCTTTACAAGGCCACGTAGAATGCTAGTATGAGAGCTGGAACTAGACCACTTCTCTTCCAATCCAATTTCTACATTTTCTGAGGTTCTAACCCAGGAATTCTCACATTATACGTGACTGACCTCTTGATATTTTGTACTTATATGTTGTATGGGCACCCATAACATTATACAGCACTAAAATGTTGGGAGATAGTGTAGTACAGTAGAAAAAGAAGCTAAATTTGGAGTCAGATGACTTGAGTTCAGATTTTACTACTAATTAATTACCTATTTTATCTTGGGCCTATATCTCTAGGTCTCAATTTCATCATCTGTAAGATGATGGGTGGGAGTAAATGGTCTTTAAGATCCATTCCCACTCTAAAGCTATGGTATTTTTATATACCATATATATATATATAATATATATACACATACATACACACATATATATACATATACATACATATATTCATACACCTCATATGGTGTGTATATAGTGTGTATATATAATGTCTCTATATGAAATATAGACAGACAAAGATATCTACATTTTCTAATGTATACTGATTTATCATTCACATAAAATCTTGGAATTTAGGAGTATTACTTTAGCCAGATTCAGTTTCTTATGTAGAAATGCTCTGGTTGCTAAATCAATCACTCTATCAGTCTATCTATCTATCTATCTATCTACCCATCTCTCTTTTTTATTCATGCCTTTTACAATCATTTCTGTTATATCTTCTCCCCCACACACACATTGTCCTTCATCAAAGCAAAGAAGAACAATTATACAAGGCAGTATTGTATATTAATAGAGTTCTGGACTAGGAGTCAAGTTCACATTTTGTCTTTGACACTTAAGAGTGGCCATGGACTTATTACAAAACCTAAATCTGACAGTGCTCAGTGCATGGGAGGCACCAAATATATTTGGTGATTGATTGATCGAAGTTTACTACATCCATCGTCTCTCATTTTCCTACCAAGAAGAGGGATCAACCCTTGCCTTTAGAAGTGAATAATAGGAAGAGAAATGAGAAAAAAAGTAGATGAAGTTTCTCAGAAATGAAGGCTGGCGTCAAAGCAATCTGTTTCGAGCACCAGGAGGCCTTGAAGTATAAGGGGAAAATGTGTTGATGGTAAACAATTCATTGAACTCTCTCCTACAGGGTGTCAGCATTTTCTTTTTTGAATTTTCTAGGACTATAGATGGCTGTGGGATGGAGATTGGAAATCCAGGGCAGCTGGCAAGTTTATACAAACTTCAACTTGTGTTATTGCAAAGCTGTGTACTTTTTCTTCTGTGTGATGTCTGTGCTGTCTCCCCAGTGACCCTTCTCTGACAGATAACCAGCAAGAAAGCTAATGCACATTTTCAACAAGAAAGGAGAGGTTTTTTTTTTTTTAAAGAGCCTTCTAATAAAGATTGGAAGTAGTTCTGGGTTAGGAGGCCAGTAAACTGGCACTTCTGAGCTATTTGTGTCAAGTTAAAAGGTAGATGTCTCTGTATTGACCTGTTTTTAGTGCTATAATCCCATTCTCTTGATTCAGGCCCCTTGGAATCCTATTTTTTGTTTAGGAATTTAAAATGACTTTATATGTAGCGGGGGAAAAAAGATACCAGGTACAGAAGCTACATTTATAAATAACATCTTTGTAAAGACCTTGGTAGGTATCTTTATAAACATATATTCTCTCTAGTCCTTCATGGTAATTTTCTCCACTTTATTAAATACAGAGTATACAGAAGCCTTTCACGGTCTTTACCCAAAGAAATAAACTGCTAACTCTGTTGAGGAATAAAAAAGCATGACTCTCAGATGATTTGTTTTTGGTCTGATAACTGTTATTAGATATTCATGTGCTGTTGTCTGGTAATCAGACTTTGTGGTGTAGGACAGCCACCATCCTGCCCTATTCCACCAATTCAGGTTTCTGCAGGACTTTTCTTCTTGTCTTCCAAGATAAATGATCTGAACCGTCGACTAGATAGTCTAGTATTACTCCCATGTCTGTGTCAACAGAACTAACAGAGCAGAAAGAGTCCCTCAGTGTCTGTGGTTTGAAGGACCTCCCAAGGATGTTGGATTCCCATTAGAGCAAGGGTCATGGATTGCTTTCAGGGGATCTGTGAACATGAATGAGAAAAAAAGTGTATATCTCTATTTTCACTAACCTCTAGCTGTAATTGAGCATTTCCTTTAGTTATGAATGTAGATTGACAAACCATTTTTCTGAAAAGGGGTCCGTAGACTTCACCAAAGTAGTCTATGACACAATAAAGGTTAAGAACCCCAGTATTACAGTTACAATGCTGAGGGCATGGTTTAAAGAAGGGTACTTACTATCAAAAGGAAGACTAGAATAAAGTGAGCTTAGAATGCATGACATTATCCCTTTATTTCCATTCCCTGCAGAGCCTATAAGGGGAAAATAAGGGAGGGCGAAAGGAAGGATAAAGAAAGGAAGGAAGGAAGAAAGAAAGGAAAGAAGGAAAGAAGGAAGGAAGCATTTATACAGCTCTACTCTATGCCAAGCACTATGCTAAAAGCTTTACAAATATTATTTCATTTGATCTTCATGACAACTCTGGGAAGGAGGTGCTATTATTATCCTCATTTTACAACTGAGGAAAGTGGAGAAACAGAAGTTAAGTGATTTGTCCAGGATCACACAACTAGTAAATATTTGAGACCATAATTGGACTCTGGTCTTCCTGATTCCAGTCCTGGCCCTCTACCAAATGGTAGATGGGGAGAAAGACAACTGACATCAGCTTCATAACAGTACTAGCTTCTCAGTTCTTATTAAGCTCCTGTGGGTTTTTTTTTCTGTTGTTGTTGCTTTTTTGGCAAAAGGAATGACATTTGGATTAAAAAAGGTAGAATGAAAATGGATGATAGAGAGTTGATATCAAGGTTATGCTGAAGCTGACCTGAACGGGTCAAATGTTAAATTCTCAGTGTGAGCATTTATGCCTTGGAGATTGCTACAAACCAGGGTTTGACATTGTTTTTTTTTATTGTCACTAGACTAACAAATATGATGGAAAAAAATGTTAAGAATGCAGATCAAACTTAAAAGTATGCTTTGCATGCATTCCTGTCCCTCCCAACCCTCCTGGAGAGCTGGTTGTTAAATATTTACCAGAACATTACTGGTTGATATCCTAGCAAGGAAAGAGAACATTTAGTTGCCTTTGATAAATTCAAGTCACCTGACCCAGAAAAATTCCATCCTCGGACACTGAAATAGCTTTTGGTTGTGATTGCTTAGTGGTCACTGGCATTTAAAAGGTCATGAAGAATAGGAGAGGAGGGCCAATGACAAAATTTTAGAAGGGATTATTAAAGAAGCGGTTAGTGAACATCTGCAAAAGGAAGCAATGATCAAAAGAGTGCTCATGGCTTCATTAAAAACAGATCATGCCAGACTCATCCCAATTCCTTTAATGACAGGGTTACTAAAATTGGTAGATCAGGGGAATGTTGTGGCTATACTTTATCTAGATTTTATCAAAGTATTTGATAAAGTGTCTCAGACTATTCTTTTGGAAAAGATGAAGAGATGTTCAATAGTCAATTATTCAACAAGGGTTTATTGAATGTGTCAGGCACTGTGCTAAGGATTGGGGAATACACAGAAAGGCAAAAGACAGCCCCTGATTTCAAAGAGCTCAAAGTTTAATGAAAGACACAGCAGTCAAACAACTATGTACAAATAAGTTTTATATAGGATATACTGGAGGTAGCAATAGAGGGAAGATACTAAGATTAAGGAAGACAGGGAAAGACTTCCTGTGTGAAGGTGGAATTTTACCTGGAATTTGAAAGAAGCCAGGAAAACCAGGAGGCAGAGAAAAGGAGGGAGAGCATTCTAGACATCAAGGACAGTCATTGAAAAAACTCAGAGTTGGGAAATAGAGTCACATGGGAGGAACAACATGGAGGCCAGTGGTTGCTGGATCAAAGAGTATGTGGGGAGGAACAAGGTGAAAGAATGCTGGAAATGTAGGAGGGACCCAGATTGTAAAGAGCTTTGAATTAAAAAAAAAAAAGATTTTTGATCTTAGAGGTAATAATGAGCCTGTGGAGTTTACTGAATGGGAGGATGACATTGTCAGATCTGTATTTAAAGAAGATGAATTTGATAATTGAGTGGAAAATAGATTGAAGTGGAGAGAGATCTCTCAGTAGACCATTGCAATAGTCAAAGCATAAAGAGTTGAAGGTGTACACCAAGGTGGTAGCAGTGTCAGATAAGAGAAAGGGATATATTTGAGAGATGTGCCAAGGGTAGTAACAGTAGCACTGGGCAACTGATTAGATATAGTTGAGGAGAGAGACTGAGGTCAAAACAACTAAATTTGGAAGAGGTTTCAGGAACAGTTTCAAAGAGTTGCCAATAATGGTTCAATGTCAGTTTAGAAGGGTAGTTTCCACTGGAGGGCCCAAGTGATCAGTGCTTGGCTCTTTGCCAGAGGTATGCTGGGTTTAGCTCCAATTGTTAAATTTTTAGTGTGAACATTTACACTTAGTAAATCAGCAAACTCTAAAAATCAAGGCTTGATTTGTCCTTCTGTTGATTATCTAGATTCATAAACAGGATAGAGAAAATGTTAATGCAGATTAAATTTAAAATTGTTTCCTGAGCATACTTTTCCCCCGGAGACCTAATCATTAAGCATTTAACAGCACATCCTGTGGCCTGTGCTATGTACTATTTTTATCAATACTTAGTTAAAGGCATAGATGACATGCTTATCAAATGTACAGATAACACCAAGCTGAAAGAGATAGCTACCATACAGGATGACTGAGTTGGAGTTTGAAAAGATCTTGATAGGTTAGCATGCTCGGCCAAATAAAATAAACTGAAACTTAATGGGGATAAATGTAAAGTCTTATACTTGGATCCAGAGAAAATCAACTTCACTAATACAAGTGTGAGCAGGTATTTATTAGTCAGCATTTGTCTGAAAAAGATTTGGGGATGTTAGTGGACTGCAAGCTTGATATGAATCAACAGTGTGATATGGCAGGCAAGAAAAGTTAATGTGATCTTGGACTATGTTAAGAAAGGAATAGTTTCCAGAAATGTTCTCTGCCCTGGTCAAACCACATTAGGAACATTGTATTTATTTCTTCATTCCACAGTTTAGGAAGGACATTGATGAGCTGGAGGCTCAGAAGTGAACCAGAATGCTGAATGGCCTTGAGTCTGTACCTTTTCTCTGATGGCCCAGTTTCCAGTACCAAGGGGGAAAAAGAAGGAACAGAGATTGTGTCTTTCCAATGAAAAGAAATAGTGCTTAGAACATAGGAGATAAGGACCACCCCTGTTATTTTCAGTGTTAAGAAAACTCCCTCCAGCAACGGAGGGCAGCATTTTCCCTGCAATTTATAGGCATGTAGGATTTATGGACTTTATAAGCTTATAGAATGCCTAGGACACTGGCAGGTTAAGTGACTTGGCTAAGTTCTAATATGTGTCATTGGTAGGACTTGAACCCAGGTCTTCCTGGCTCAGAGGCTGGATCTTTCCCACTATGCCAGGCTGCCTCACATAGTGAGTGCTTTAAAAACGATGCTTAATGAGTTAAGTTGAATTGATCCTCTTTATAACAATAATAATAGCTGGCATTTATATACTTTAAGGTTTGCAAAGCACTTTTCAAATATTATGTCTCTGTCCACACAACAACCCTGGGAGGTAGATGCTAGTATTATTCCCATTTCACAGATCAGGAAAGTGAGACAGACAGAGGTTTAGCGACTTATCCAGGACATATTTGAGCTCATGTCTCAGGTCCAGTGCTATATCCATTTTTCCACCTCGCTGCCAACTTCAGGCAGTTGTTGTCTTTCCTTAGCACATCACTCTCCTAACTAGTGGGGGCAGGGAGGGACAGAACAACCCACAATTAAAATAGAAAAAAAAAATCTGTTGTCACCTGCTGTGCAATTTAGTATAAAATACCCATCCAGTTCTCTATAATGCATCACAATCGAGGGATGGTCACATGCTAGAACTTCCCATAGGCTTCTTTTTATTAGTTGGAACAGCAAGAAAGAAAAGCAAAAAGACATTTAATACTTCACTCTAAATCTTTAGTTTTCCTCATTAGGTTGGCTTGCCTGCAGCCAGCCTGCCATAAATTAAACAGCCTGGTCTGGGGCGTTGCCAGCAAAAGCAGCCTGAGAATGTTAACATTCTGCTCCTTGTTCCTTTGGCTGATCAAACTTTAAAAAAAAAAAAAGAAAAAAGGAAGAGAAAAACAGAGAGGAGTCTGCTGTGTTGTCTGTCCAATAGATGTTGGAAAGAACATTTAAAAAGGCAAAGTGTCAACTTATTTTGGGAAATGGAAATGGAAAACCTGCTCTATCTCTAGATTGGAGCTGTTCTTGGAGAAAACTGATATGGCCAAATAGGGAAACATGCTTTTTTAGCAAACCTCATCAGCTTCATTACACAGTGGCTCTTTTGGGAGGTGACCAATCAGAATTGTTAAGTTTCAGGTGAGCATTTCTTGTGGGGATGAAGAGGAAGTCATCTGACTACTGAACCCAGATGAAGGTACAGTCATAGCTCTGTCAGGATTACCATGAAAGAGTTTCCAGTAGCTACATTTCATTGATATGATTTTCGAGGAATAAATTAAAGCTGATCAAAGGTAAAGTCAGGGAGATCCCTCTGCCACTGGGGCTCTTCTCAGGGATCCTGGGCTTACTCTTTAATGGGCAGCCATAATCTTTTTCTACCTTCGATCACCGGTTTGGTTGGATCGTACTGCACTTACACCTGGAATGTTACATTCCCCTTTTCATCTAGAATGTTCTCGTTCATATAGGGCAATGATCCTGTTTTTGATGTTGTTGAGTCATTTCAGTTGTGTGCAAATCTTTGTGACCCCATTTGGGGTTTTGTCTGCAAAGTTACGTGGGTGGTTTGCCATTTCCTTCTCCAACTCATTTTACAGATGAGGAACTGAGGCAAATAGGGTCAAGTGACTTGCCCAGAGTCAGCTAGTAAGTCTCTGAGGTCAGATTTAAACACAGGAAGATGATTCTTCCTTATTCCAGGCCTGGTATTCTAGCCACTGCATCACTTAGCTGCTCATCTTCTCCTCTCTGTAGTTTGTAACTTTTAAGAAGGAAGTGAGACTCTAAATCACTATTGATTCGAGACATGCAAATCAAAACAACTTTGAGGTACCACATCTCACTAGTCAGATTGGCTAAGATGACAAAACAGGAAAATGACAAATGCTGGAGAGGATGTGGAAAAATTGGAACACTAATGC
>CM053582.1:280371706-280458006 GCA_028627135.1 Pseudochirops cupreus | reverse complement strand
GAGAAAGAGCAAACTAATGAATTGAATATGTAACTTTTAAAACCTAGAAAAAGAACAAATTAAAAATTCCCAATTAAACAACAAATCGGAAATCCTAAAAATTAAAAGTGAGATTTATAAAATTGAATGTAAGAAAACCATTGAATAAATAAATAAAATTAGAAGTTGGTATTATGAAAATAGATAATAGTTTTATGAAACAGATAAACCATTAGTTAATATGACTTTTAAAAAGAGAGAGAACAAAAAATTACTAATATCAAAAGTGAAAAGAATGAATATACCACAAATGAAGATGAAATCAAAGCAATTATTAGGGGTTGTTTTGCCCAATTATATTCCAATAAATGTAAAGATTTAAGTGAAATGGAAAAATAAAAATATCAACTGCCTATATTAACTGAAGAGGAAATTGAATATCAAAATAAGCCTATTTTAGAAAAAGAAATTGAACAGGCCATAAATGAGTTTCCTAAGAAAAAAATGTCAGGACAGATGGATTTACAAGTGAATTCTACCAAACATTTAAAGATCAACGAATTCTAATATTACATAAATTATTTAGAATAATAGATAAAGAAGGAATTTTACTAGACTCCTTTAAAAAAAAAATAAAGTGCTGATATTTAAACCAGGAAGAGCAAAAACAAAAAGAAAATTATAAATCATTTTCATTAATAAGAATACAAAATTCCTAAATAAAATACTAGCTAGGAGATTGCAACAATATATCATAAAGAATATGCATTGTGACCAAGTAGAATGTATATCAGGAATGCAGGGATGGTTTAACATCAGGGAAGTTATTAACATAATCATAGATGCAGAAAAGACTTTTGACAAAATACAACACACATTCCTATTTAAAATACTGGAAAATATAGGTATAAATGGATTTTTCCTTAAATGGATAAGAAGCATATACTAAAGCCATCAGCAAGTATTATTTCTATGGGGATAAGTTAGAAGCCTTTCCAATAAGATCAGGAATGAAAGAAGGATGCCCATTATCACCAATATTATTTAATATTGTGCTAGAAATGCTAGCAATAGCAATAAGAGGAGAAAAATAGAAGAAATCAGAATGAGCAATGAGGAAAAAAACCATCACTTTTTTGCAGAAAATAAGATAATGTACTTGGAAAATCCTAGAGATTCAACTAAAAAGTTAGTTGAAACAACTTTTTTTTTTTGCAAAATAGCAGGATATAAAATAAACCCTTATAAATCATCAATATTTTTATAAATCACCAACAAAAACCTGCAAGAAGAGATCGTAAGAGATACACCATTTAAAATAACTTATAGGTAGTATAAAATACCTGCCAAACAAACTCAAGAACTACATGAACATAATTATAAAATATTTTTATGCAAATAAAGTCAGACTTAAATAATGGGAATAATATTAATTGTTCATGGGTAGGCAGAGCCAATATAATAAAAATTATGATTCTATCTAAATTAACCTACTTATTCAATCCCATCCCAATTAAATTACACAAAAATATTGAATTAGAAAAAAACAAAAACAAAATTCATTTGGAAGAATAAAGAGTCGAGAATATCAAAAGAATTAATAATTGAAGATGTAAAGAAAGGAGGACTAGCAGTACAAGATTTTAAACTATAAGGCAGTAATTATCAAAACTATCTGGTACTGAGAAATAGAAAGGTAGACCAATGGAACAGAGTAGACATAGAATACACAGTAGTAAATGATCATATTTGACAAACGTAAATTACATTGCCTTCAGACCTTGGGTTGCATTAAGAGGAGCACAGCTTTTAGAAATCAGGAAGGATAGTCCAGCTATATACTCCACCCTTATCAGACCTCATCTGGAATATAGCCTGATTCAGTTCTGATTTATGGAGAGCATTAATAAGTTGGAGTGTCCAGAGGAGAGCAACCAGGATGATGGAGGGGCTTGAGTACAAGATGCATGAGTAGCAGTTGAAGGTATTGAGCATGCTTAGGTGGAGAAACAAAGACACAGGCTGAGAGGAGAGAGAGGCAGGAAAGACATGATAGCTGTCTTCAACCATTCAAGAAAAGCTATCATATAGTGGAGGAATTAAATTTGTTTTGTTTGGTCCCAGAAGACTGAACCAATAGAAATAGGCAACTCTAGGCTTGATGTCAGCAAATTTTTTCCAACAGCAAAAGCTAGTAAAGTGGGATGACCTGCTTCAAAAGGTTGTGGGTTCTCTCTCCTTGGATGTCTTCAAACATAGAGTTGATAGCCTTTGTGGGGTATATTATAGTAGGGAGTCCTTTGGTATGTGGTCTGGACTAGATGGCAACTGAGGTCCTTTCCAATTCTCAAATTCTATAATTCTGTAATACAAGGTCAGCCAACGTATAGATAGGGCAAGAGAGGCTAGAATGGGAAACATAGAATTATCATAGATTTAGAGCTGGGAGAGATCTTAATGATAATCAAGTTCAACCTCCTCATTTTATAAATGAGAAAACCAAAGCTTAATTGGTAAAATAACTTGCTCAGAGGCAACACAGCTAGTCTCTGTTGTGGGATTAAACCCAGGTCTTTGTAACTCCAAGTCCAGCCTGCTTCATTGTAGGGAACAATTTATGGTTGGCTATCATTGATAACATTTTTCCATATGAAAAACCCAAAAAGATAGAGATTGGCAGGAACTAAACTTTCATTGGATCTTAATTCTTTTGACATTTTTCAGCCTTTTTTTCCCCTTGTGATATATGTGAAAGTCAGTGGGCTAGTGAGCTTCATGATCCCTCATTGTGACATCCACAACTAATAAGGGTAAAACATACTTTGAGAAATGACATACGGGAATAGAGCTTATTTGCACAAAGGCACATGACTTGGCTCTGTTCTTTAATGGAAGACATGTACAATATTTATTGGGTGGGGTGAGGGAAAGAAACATGTAAGTATCTAAGTCGCGTTCCCTGCATCCTCTGCAACTTCATTAATCTTTAAGATTCTCTCCCCCGTTTATTAATGAGCAATGACTCATCCAGATTTACAGAGAAATCAATGGAAAAGTTAATTAGAATCTAGATCTCCTAACTTTATCTGTTCCTTTTATAATTTCTCACTGCTTTAAGCAGAGGAGTGTGTGTGTGTGTGTGTGTTGTGGGGGAAGTGAGAGGAGATGAGAGACAAAGAGAGAGAACAGAGAGAAAGAGAAAAGAGAGAGATGTAAAGAAAACAAAGATTAAGTACATTTCCTTTCAGCTTTCAGGTTTGGGGCTTAAGCATCATTGCTCCAGTACAAGGACTAGGCACCTTGCTCCAGCATCAGCTAACTGAATATGTCTCCTCAAGGACACAAAAAATGAGCAGGGGTGTTAACAGCTACCCAGCCCTAGCCCTAGGAAGGGAAATTTGGGAATAAAGTGAGAATGAGCTGGGGGTTAGGGAAAGGAGTAAGAAATAGAGGGCTGAGGATTTATGTCCTCTTCTCTTTTCCTATCCAACCAGTAGCAAGAAACCACCTTCTCTTTAAGAGAATAAGCACTAGATCTCAAGCCAGAAACCTTAACACTTTACATACTCAGATGCTAAGATTGTGTTTATAGGCATTTAAGTCACCGTTTCCAGGCCTCAGTTTTCTCATCCATAAAATAGAGATGATAGTTGTCCTATCTACCTCCCAGTGATGGCAAGAACTTTGCGGATCTTAAAGTGCTATAGCTACATTCATGTCAGTTTGCATTTTTTCCCTTTGTCCTGAAAAAAAGATGAAACATTCAGTTGAGCATAGCCAAGGAAGCAATAGTTGCTATTTCAACACCTAAAGAAACAAAAAAGAAAAAGAAGTAGAGGTTCCAGAGAAAACTTTTTTCACTTTTTCAAAACATCAGAGAAATAGCAAATGGACAAAGGAAAAAAGTAAATTATGGTGTATTTGACCTAACACACTTATCAGTAAGAAAATTTGACAGAGTAGCAACCCAAGCAAATGGGCATTTTATTGCATATTGATTTTGCTTTAAGGAGATTTGTGTGGAGATCACAGAACACAGACTTAGATAAGTAGATTTCTTTCCTAGTTGCCCTTAAAGTTTGCTGGAGTATTTTCTGGTGTGTTTTCTTATTTTAAAAATGGTTGTGTTAAAATCTTCCTCAGAAAAGCTCAGAATCTGCAGTAGGAGGGACTTCAAAGTTCACTTAGTTCAACCTACCACCAAAGAACTTCCTGCTGTTCAGGGAATCCATAACTTCATACTCAGTCTCCTCAGGTGAGAAGACCACACTATCTGAGGGAAAGCTGCAAGTCCCTTTAATTAGAAAAAAAGAAAAAAAATCTAGTTGGGAGGGGAAGACCCTCAGGGTTGGGCTCCAAAGAGAAATAGTTACCATTTACATTGACTGTAAGCCAGGAGGGCTCAAAATACAACCATTAAGTGGAGCTTATCGTGGTTCAATCTATGAGCTTCAGAGTGAATTGGGTTTAAGGTTTCTTGAGAGAAAGAAGAAAAAAGAAAAAAAGAAAGAGAGAGAGAGAAAGGAAGGAAGGAAGGGAGAGAGAGACAGAGAGAGAAAGAAAAAAGGAAGGAAGAAAGAAAGAAAGAAAGAAAGAAAGAAAGAAAGAAAGAAAGGAATCTAGCCAGTAAGCCCCAAGTTAAGTGGGCAGCTTCTAGCCATCAAAATATTCCTTCCTTTGGAGAGGAGAAGGAGAAGGAGAAGAAGAGGGGCAGGAAGACGACAAGCTGAATTACCCAACTAGCTGCATCCCCATTCAGGCAGCTCAGGCTACTCACAGGTTGTATTTGTCCTTCATTTTTGAAGATGACTGTGTCATCAGGGAAATGACAACACGACTTGCAGTTGACTTTGATTTGAGGGAGGGAGGGCTGTGCAAGGTCTCACCAGCCTCACTTTCTCCTCCAGAGTCATTTGGATCCAGTGGCCAGATAGATGTTCATCAGGATGACTGGAAATTCTTATCAGAATGATGGACTAATTTAAAATTTTAGCAACAATAAATTAGCATATTCATCTTTTCATGGCCCCTCCAACACTCATTTTCCATACTGCAAATATGATGAGTATAATGTTTTAATTTGAGTTCCTCTGATGATTAACAATTATTAATTGCTCATGTTCATCTAGTTTATCTTTCTTCTTTTGAAAACTATTTCTCCATATTAATTCAACTCATTCAATAATCACTGACCATTTTGTTTACTCTTAATCTTCTGGATTTGTATTAATTTCCTATGGATTTGAACTACCAAAATCTTATCAGATATTTTTAATACGAAGTTATTTTCGGTAGCCTTTCTTCTAGTTCTCAGTGCAAAAGCTTTTTAATTTTATATAAAGATTGTAAATTTTGGCTTTTATAATACCTTTCCTATCTAGTAACTAATTTCTAATTCTTCCTTTACCCACCTTTACGAAATCTACATTTCACGCTTCTCTAATTTTTGTTTAGATCACATATCTATTTGGAATTTGTGGTATATTACATAAGAAATTATTTTCTATAAAAACTACCTTCCAGTTTTCCCAAATCTTACTTGAGTTGCTTGCACTATATTGTGTTCTTGGTATTTCTGCACACTACTAGTGTGTGTGTACTTCTAGGTTTTGCTTATCTAATCTAGTCTAATAATCTGCTTTTCTGTAATTTTCCTGGAACTAGATAGTTTTTATAACATTTGATTCATATATAAATTAAGATCTGGTAGCACCAAACCCCCTTTGATTTTAACTATTTTCTATTAATTTCTTTAATAGTCTTGGCCTTTTCCTCCTTCTATCAGTAGTGTTGTCTTAGCGTGGTCAAGGAAATCAAGACGTTCCAAGTTTTACCTGCTGTTATGAGTGGAAGTCTCTCAGCATTTTCCCCTCCTCTTCTCTCTCCTCACCCCATCTGGAGGATTTTGCCCTGATCTTTGTGGCGGATAATCAGACCTTGACTAACAGGCTCAGTCTGCTTTACTTTCAGATTTGTGTGCAAGAGAATCCAAGAAATCACAAGAATTTATGATAGTAGAGGAGGAATCTGAAGAGGGTAACTGTAATAAGAGCAGAAACTAGGACTCCAGAACCCAGAGAATGTAATCAAATCATGTATGAAACCCAGGACAGGTGCTACATTGCTGAAACTGGTCAAGACTCCTGAATCATGAGCTGATAATCTTTTGTTCCCCTTTTCTCCTTCCCCATCCCACCTCAGAGAGGGTAGAAACCTGATGTCTTCTCCAATTTGAGATTATTGTTGGGCATCATGGTGCATACCTATACTCACAGATACCAGGGAGGCTAAGACCGACAGATCTCTTGAGCTCAGGCAGGAGTCCTGAGCTGCAATGGGCTGTGCTGATCAGATAGCCACACTAACTTCAACAACAATGTGATGAGACCTCGATTTCAGGGGAGTCACAAAGATGTCTAACAAGAGCTAATCCAGCCCAGGTCAGAAACAGAGAAAGTAAAAATTCCTGCACTGATCAGCAGTGGTATTGGGCCCATGAGGAGCCCCAGTATTTCCAACTTGGGCAGGAAAGAGAGATCTCATCTTTAAAAAACTTGTTTTCCATCTTTTTTGTTTAAACAGTTTGTCTCTTAAATCAACAATCAGGCAATCCACTTGCATTGCAAATGTAGCTGGAAGAAAAGAAAGGGATATTTAAAACTGCAATATTTTGCCAGAGTGCTGCCTCTGCCTGGGTCTTGGTGATATAGAAGAAAAAAAATATTCAGCTTTCTTTCTTTTTCGTGTTTGGTTTTGTTTCCTCTTTCCCATTGTTCATTCCATCGTTTACAATCCTTCTTTACAACCAGACTAATGTCTAATGTGAAAGTATTTGCAGATCCTATACTTGATTGCAAGCTGCCATGGTGGAGGTGAGGGGAGAAAATGTGAAAACTCAAGGGATTGTGGAACTGAATCTTGTAAACTGAAAGTAAACAAACAAATCAATAAAAAAATTTTTTAAAATTAATTATAGTGGAATCCCTCCAGACCTATGTTGGCCTGACTAGCTGAACTAGCATTGAGAAAGAGTCTTTGCTATTTTCCTTTCCATTTTTGCTATTTTGCTTTTGATTTCCAAAGCCTAGTGGGGGGGTGAGGGGAGGAGTCTCCTCCCCACCCCCCCACCCCCCGCCACTTCTCCAAAGGGAGAAGGGCCAGGAGAGTATAAAGGGGAAGAGTCACGCCTAAGGAAAGAAATAGCCTAGGTATTCTGCCTGCTGGTTTTTCTTTTTTTTGCTTTTTTGGGGGGGAAGGTAGGGCAATTGGGGTTAAGTGATTCGCCCAAGATCACATGGCTAGTAAGTGTTAAGTGTCTGAGGCTGCATTTGAACTCAGGTCCTTTTGACTCCAGGGCCAGTGCTCTATTTACTGTTCCACCTAGCCACCCCCAGTTTTTCTGAGTAATATACAGATAAGCTTGTGATTTTTATAACTTTATTTTGCATAGTTCTACTTTCTTGAAGTTAATTTTTTGTTGGCTCTTTTGAGTTTTCTAAGTAAACTATGATATAGCAAGGGAAAGATAATTTTGTCTTCACTTTATCGATGCTTATTATCATAATTTCTTTTTATTTTCTTATTGCTATAGCTGGCATTTCTGTTTTTGTTGTTTATCCTTTATTCTCAAAGAGGTAGCTAGCATTTCTAGAATTATGTCAAATAAAAATAGAGGCATTCATCTCTAATCTTACAGGAAAAGCTTCTTGTTTTTCTTTTATAATTTATAATACTGTCTCTAGGTTTTAGATAAATACTCTTGATCCTATTTAGAAAAGGTCTTTTCATTATAACACTTTTTAGGGTTTTTAACACAAGTAAAAGTTGTATTTTTAAATGCATTTTCTGCATTAGTAAGATAATTGTAATTTAGAATTACTAATATGACTAATTATGATAATAGGTAATGAATACTATAATACACAATAATTGTATATAGTAATTACTGGTAAACTCCTCTTGAATTCCTGGTATAGATGCCACTTGATCCTAATGAATATTTTCATATTACTTTAGACTTTTTATTCATTTATATTTAATTTTGCATTCATATTTATCAATTATATTGATTATAGTTCTCATTTGCTCCTTTTTCCTTCCTAATTTGAGTATTAGGACTACATAGATCTTATAAAAGGAATTTGCTGGAATGTCTGATTTTTAGAAGTCTATGTTTAAAAGTCTTTTGTTCTTTAAATGTTTGCTAGAATTTCGCTTATAAACAGGAGTTGGTTTCCCCCCTCTTTTGTGGGTGTTAATTCATGGCTTTTAAAATTTCTCTTTTTGAGATTGTTTTTTTTTTTATTCTTTAATTCCTGTGTTGTTGATTTAAGCAATTTATGTTTTTGTAGACATTCATTTGTTTCATTTTTGTTTTCAGCACAGTAATTTCTGATAATTTTCTTTATTTCTTCTTCATTCAAAGACCCATCTTTTTTTTTTTTAATACAAATATTCTCTTTTGTGAACATGCCATAAATCTTGGAAAATCTCAATCTCTGAAGAATCAAAGTCACAGCTGACTCAAAGGAAACGATTGCAAGTGAGGTAAAGATTATTTCCAAAGATGCTTTACATGCAAAAGTGATAGAAGTGACTTCTAGTATAGTGGATAGTGTGAGTACTTAGAATCAAAGTCATGGGTTCGAATCCCACCTATACCACCTACAAGTTGTCTAATGCTGGGCAAGTTACTTTACTTCTCTTCATTTCCTCATCTGTAAAATGAGAGTATTGGATTTGATGACCTGAACTGATAATTTATGAAATTAGGAAATGGCACGCTCAGTTCTTTGGGACATGCCAGGAAAGACTATCATTGGTAGCAGTAAATAGAGTGGCAACCACACTTTAATTAAGCACATAGGGTATGGGGGCAAAAATCCCATAAAGGCAGAGACAAGTGGTGAAAGTAGTATAGAAACAGATGTCATGGGAACAGGAGATGAAATGGTAAAGGAAGGCAGGCATTGGAAGGGAAGAGGAGGGGGAAAGGAAGAGGCAGAGAGTATGACTCATGTAATAATGGGTTAGAATTGGGAGCACTAGGCAGCATGTACCAGATGGAGTTGGGAGAGGGCTGGACAGAGTTAGGGGGCAGGAGTTTGAGTTCTCATTTTATAGTGTGTTTGGGAAGCAGACTAACTCATAGATGTGTCGCCTCTGGCTAGTTCATTAACGTATCTAAGTCATCTCAAAGTTGTCGGTAAAATTTTAAGTCTACGTCATCTAAAAATTATTAATGCCATTTGGTGCTGGTCTTACTGCTTGTTGTCTGGAACTTGTCTGAGATTTACATATAGGATCTAGCATCTTGAGAGTAGCACCTGCATGGCTTCTGCTGATTCAGTACATACTACTAAGGTGTGAATTTTGGTCAATATGTGACACAATTTGTAAATTACACTCCTTTGATCCTCGGGACAGTTTGTACATGATGTCCAGTTCCCCTTTGCAATCTTATTTTTTGCTATTGCTTCTTTATACTGACTACTTAAAAACTTACCATACTGACTGGAAAGGTGAGGGGGAGGGCAGATGGAGGACAGAAGGCCCAGAACAAGATAGTTTTAACACATGGCCTCTGAAAGAAATGATTATTAATAACCAGTGATTTGGGGAAATTCAGAGTTCCCCCTTTTTCTGTAGTCCTCATGTCAAAGTTCAGTTTCTTGAAGTACATGACTGATGAGATGGAATTACCTCTCCTCAATCTTAGTCAGACCCCATCCAACCTTACAGAAGCCCATTGTGTTATACTCAGGTTTAGATGGGGATAAATTCTTTGATTAGATTGCCCAAAGCTGGGGGTGGTCTGAGTGTATAGATAGTCTCTGTCCAAGAGTGACATGTCACTCAGCCCCTCATCGGAGTAAGCCCATTTTTCATATTATTCATTGTCTCATTGTTAACCAATTAGAGGTATTGCCACCCTCAGGAACATCCACTCTTCCAAAGGCATTTAAACTGTGAGCCCACCATGAGGACAAGAGTGCTGCTTACCTTTTTTTATTAACAAAAATGTTGGTATTATTAATAAATGACTAATTACCCAGAAATTACATTCTCTCAAATTTTTTAAACATCAGACCTCCAAGGCTCCTTCCAGTCCTGATTATATGATCAAGGGCATATACGAACAGAAAAGCAAGTGGAGAAATTATGCAGTGAGAGAAGGAGATTATTTCCCCAAGTTTCCACATGGTAATGAAATCGGCAAGCAGAAAGTCTTGTCCAGGAGAGTGGCAGTTAATTTTCCCAGAAAGGTAGAAACTAAAAATTTATGTTTTGACTTCAGAACTTCTAAAGCTCTGCCTCTTTCAGAAATAGACAGTGCTCTACTCATACAATAAAATGTGAAACCCAACATGTTGGGCTGACGACCTGTGAGAAATCTGAGGAAGAATATACACATCTCTTAAAGAAAAATGTTCTGTTCAGAACAGAAACTAAGTTCCTTGAGGGCAGTAACTGTTTTTGTCTTCCTATACCCAGTATCCAAGATAATGCATATATATGTGTATATATATATATATATATATATATATATATATATATATATGTATACATACATATACGTATGTGTATATATACACATACATACACATACACCTATATGTAATTTAATGTCTGTTGAATGTCTTCTAAAAGACAAGTCTTTAAAGTTTCCCATTTAAAAAAAAGAGGACTTAAAAGTCCCCATCAAACACAGATTTTAGTGATGACTCATGAGGTTTTCTGCTAACATTTCCTCCAAACTTCCAGTGGTCCAGGATGGAAGCTCTTTCTATCCCTTCCCTCCCCCCACCCCTACTTAAGAGGTGTTAAAGTAACTACAGCTCCCAAAAGACTCAAAGCAGAATAGATTCTAGCATATCAAGGCTGATGAGGAAGGACATGTCGAGAGGCATTCTGTGTTCTCAGCATCTGGGATACAGGGAACAAGGAAAAGTGAAGTTTGAGGTGGCAGTGTCTCTGACACATTGTGTGAACTTAAGTTACTTTTAATTCCCCTGTGCCTTGGCTTCCTCATCTGTAAAAACGAGGGAGTTGGACTAGATGATCCTTGAGGTCCCTCCCAGCTTTTAAGTTATTAAGCTCAAAGTCTGCAAAGATTTTTCCTTCTCCCTATTTTCCCCTGCAGAACTCACAATAATGTCTTTGCAGTTCTCTAAAGTACTTATGATCTATTACTTGTCTTATAGTAATTATCTACATGTGTTAAATTCTCCACCCAGTCTTTAAGTTTCATGTGGACAGAAGCCTAGCCTAATCTAAACTATTCCCAAACCTAGTATGGTGCTCTGAACACAAGATTTGGGAATTATATCAAACTCATTCATCAGAGGATGGTTTGAGATTCCTTCCAACTCTCAGACTGTATGTTTTAATACCCTTAAGCTTATATTGCAAGTAACTAGAGCTTAGGAGTAAACTCACAGTTGTTTCTAAAAGTTCAAAGCATGTCTTTGATGGGGATTCAACTGTATATGGTAGGGGATACAATCATTATCAATGCTTTTAATACAAATTCTGGAGGACAAAGAAGAAACAGTATAAACTTGACTTGGCTATATAAAGCTTATCCTAGTTATTTATATGAATTGTTGGAATTACATTACCATGTTGGAATACATTATCATAAAGCAGCATGGCAGTATTGAAACAGGATTCATGAGGCCTGGATTCCATGACTGACTGCCACTAACAGCTGTTCATGTTTCTATAGCACTTTTAAGGTTTAGAAAGTGCTTAACCTCATTCATAACCCTGAAAGGTAGCCAGTACAGGTATGATCATCCCCATTTTACAGATTAGGAAAATTAAGGCACAGGGACATGAAGTAGCTAGGGTTAGTGTGAGGTAGGTTGCAACATGTGGTCTTTTGATTCTTTCTTTCAATCTGTCATCTTGCCTAACTCTCTGTGCAACCTTGGTCAAGTCACCCCACCTCTGTTTAAGTCAAGGTTGTCACCTTTCTTAACCATAAAGTGAACGGGCTAGAGTATATGATGGCTATAGTCCCTTCCCTGACAGCCCAAAGCCTAAGGCGAGATAAACTAAGATCCTTCTACTCCAGATATCTGAGATTCTAATAGTTGTGACCTCCTCAATAAATGTATGGCTAAGGCTTACAGTTCACAGTTTAAATCTCCCAGGAGCCTGTATCCATTGCTTTCCATGAAAAGAAAGTACAGATTCTAAAGTCCAATACTGGTTATTTAGATAGAACATCTCCGTGTGCGGGAAGCTGATGGAAATACCTCTTCAATACATTCAACTCCCTCTGCTCTTATTCTGTGCTAAGCAACTTCTTGTCTATATAACTTGGTCTCCTAAGATTTACCTATTCACCAGGAGGGAGTATCATGAGCAAGTAAATGCTACCAGTTATCTCACCAAGATTTCTTTTTCTTTCCATTCTAAATTAACAATGATGTTCTGCTGCGCTAGTCACTGTCTTTCGAGTTACCATGAAATGATTCCCCAGACCCTGTGGTATGATAAGATCAAGGACTACCTAAATCTAGGATCCATAAGAACCTCACCAAAGGGCAGTCAATCCGTCCAAACGCAGGCTGAGCAGAGGCCCTGTATGTGCCTTAGGTTGTAAAGAGTTTCAAGTTTGCTAACAATTAACTCACATTCATGTATGCTCAGTATTCATGGTTCATTGCTTGAGTAACATTTCTCATTGAAAAAATTCAGAGGCAACAATACCAGACAAGTAGAGAAGACAAGAGTGAGACAAGCTAATTCATTTTTCTAAAAATACTATTTTAAGTGAGTAACAAATTACCGTGTGTGTGTGTGTGTGTGTGTGTGTGTGTGTGTGTGCGTGCGTGTGTGTTCGCGCGCGTGTGTATGTGAGAGAGGGGGCGGGGAACAGGGTGAGTATGTACATATACCGAGGCAACAATTCATTTAGTCAGTTTGGCCTCTAATGTTTGTGTGAACCTGTCAGAGTCACTTCTAGGTGACACAGCAATTGCAGTTACAGAAGGGTTGATTGCTCAGCTTCACTGGAAGTTTCCTCACCTGAGAGCTCAGAATAAGATCACATATGTAAGTCAAAAGCTATGCATAAATACACACACACATTTAGTAAAATCTCATATATGCACAGCATGAATACTAACATTCACGTAGCTAGCATTTTACAAAATACCAATAGGCTAAAGGAATATGATTCTGAAGTACAGGTTTATATTCTAATTCATCTGTTTTTATGAAGTCACCACTTTTCAAAAACTATTTTTAGCCATTACATTTTTCACCAGTATTAATGGCAACTAGCTACTTACTGTGAAGGAAAGCTTTCAC
This sequence comes from Pseudochirops cupreus, assembly GCA_028627135.1. Taxonomy (NCBI): domain Eukaryota; kingdom Metazoa; phylum Chordata; class Mammalia; order Diprotodontia; family Pseudocheiridae; genus Pseudochirops; species Pseudochirops cupreus. The sequence continues at coordinate 280,444,704 of CM053582.1, read as the reverse complement.
CCTGATTCTACAACCCCAGCTAATTTCTACAGTTGAAGCCTGTAGGGTAACTACTTCTGCTATAATCTCAGATCTTTTTTTTTAAATAAAGGGCTGAACAGATTCTAGAGACTAGCTCATGACATTTTAAAGTTTTCACATGGTGATGAAATGAGTAGGCAGTCTCAGTAGAGTGACAGTATTTTGCCCAAAGATAGAAACTAAAGTTTAAAATCTCTTTCTTGGCTTCAGAATTTCTAATGATCTGTATTATCTGCCCAGTAGATGGCACTGAGTAGTTATGTGACATTTTGGATAGTGTCAGGCAGGAGACTCAACTTCCTCAGTTCAAATCTGACCTTAAGACACTTACTAGCTGTGTGACTTTAGGCAAGTTACCATTTGTCTCAGTTTCCTCATCTGTAAAGTGAACTACAGAAGGAAATGGCAAACCACTCCAGTATCTTTGCCAAAAACACCAAACACAACCGGGGCCACGAACAGTCAGACATACAACTAAAACAAAGACAACACTAGCAGGTGCACACTTCCTTCTACTAGCTCTTCCAATCTATACCACTACTCCCAACCCTACCCCAAGAAAAAGAGGGTAATGATGCTTACACATTCCTGCCACTAGGTTAAATGTTGAAGACCTAGCTTATCCACTTTGATTTAAATCATGCCAGAATATTTGCTGGGATAAGTGGCTTTACAAATGTCACTATTTTCAGGAGGGCCATACTAAGATCTGTGGCAAGTTAGAGCCCTTTACAGCTAGCATTTTTTCTCCCCATCCCATCAGACTTCAAGGAAACAAATGAAGGCACATGCACCTCACCCTTGCACCTGCATGTCTTGGTTTAGACTGCCCTCCATCATCTGTACCTACAGGAGCTCTACATATCTTGTACAGAATCTCAACACCACCTCTTCCTGGAATCTTCCTAGTCAGACCTTGAATAGCTTTTTATAACTTTTGGTGTCTTTTATGTAATTTAAGTTCCTTTAAGGTAGGGATTGTGTTATCTAAACATATCTTCCCCCAACTAGCATCTCCAACTATCAATGTTTCATGGCACAGAAAAGGGCTTAATGCTGGTTGAAAACATACTTAAGTATAAAAACTTGTTTTAAATTCTAACAAGTCAAAATTGACTTTTCCTCGGTGGTGGTAGGTAGGGCTTTGGTATTTAATCTTTTGTACTTCATAGGCTAGACCTTGGCAAAGTGCCTCCACTGTTGGCTATGTGATGGCCTTTCATTGTCCCGTTGAAAAAAGGCACAATGTAACAGGAAAATGAGCCAGGTCCAAAAAAATCTGTCATAGGCTAATCCTAATATTAGCTCTGGAATAGTTTCATCATGTACAAGATGAGGCTAATACTTTGTCCTATTCACAGGGTAACTGCAAAATTCAAATGAAAATCAGTATTTCATTGTGATTAAAATGTGAAGTATTCATTTCAGCTGTTTTAAAGGTAGTCTAACTGAAAATTTATGTGAATCACATATGAAAATTTGTACTCTACATGTTCCAATTATTTTCTAGTCAACTTTGGTTACAAGTTTCTGTATTCCATCATGGTATTAAAACTGAAGGTGCCAGAGGTCATGTAATAGAGTGACAGTATAGATTCAGTTAATTCTACCACTACTACCCCCAAGATTGCCCAGTTTTAAAAAGGGGAGTGGAATTGAGAAAGGTCTCATACACCAAATATAAACCAACCTTAGTCTAATAATGTAAACTCTGTTCTGCAACCAGATGGCACTAGTAATCAATTAACTTGGGCATATCATACAAAATTTCAGTTCGTACATTATGCTGCCCAAATAGGAAGAATTCCAGTAAACTTACAAATATAATAGCTAAGTCAAAGCTGCAACTAAAGAATCCTAAGCCCTTTCACAAGTCACAAACTGACCTAACAATACATTGTGTGCCTTCCATGGTAGTTTCAGTAACTTTTACAAGTTAAAAGCTTTTTGTGGTTTATATGCTATGAGCCTCCTAAAGAATTTATCTAATTTAGTGGAACCCACTTACAATCTTACATAGCACTTAAGATATCTTTGAAATCTCCAGATTTCATAGTAAATCATGACTGCTCTTTTCTGAATTACTGAGATTGTACCACATTATGTTCATGGCCTTAGGCACTAAAAATCTGTCATGATTACAAAACATGAAACATAGCCAGAAGCTGTTCAAGCTAAAACTCTTTCCCATCTAGTTTGCCTATGTGGTTACAGGACTGAAAGCTGTATTTGGAAATGGATTGCAAAGATGAAAAAAAGGTAGGGCTTTAGGTCTTATAAAAATGTGCGATTACAAAGCACAAAGGTCATCAAAGTTTATCTCAATTTGGTACTTCAACTGCCTCAAAAAAAAAAAAAGCTCTGGTTTCTCCAAAGAAAAGATTAGGGCTACTAAGCATGTTACAAGGACATTTCCATTTTTCATAGCTCACAGTAAGGACTTCTCAAGCTTTTTTCTACCATAAACCAGGGTTGAAAAGTTCAATACCTGACATAGAAATTGCAATTTCATCTGCACAATGAGAAAAACACTCCTTGTGGTTGAGAACATGCCTGCAAAATCTTTGAAAGCTCTGGACTGAGCTTTATCTCCAGGAAAAAGGTGAGGCTCAAAAGATAGGTTGTGTCTAAAGCATGGAATCTGAAATAAAACAGTAGCATGGCATCAAGGAGATTTGAGAATAGCATTGGGTTAGGTGTTAAGTCTTCAGTTTGGAGAACATATCCAGATGTATATCTCACGTTGATAGAAGGGTAACCATTGTCAGTCATAATTTGGGATTTTGTTTTGCCAATTATCTTTAAAATTGTTAGGTGAGAACAAACTATATTAAAAATGATTTGTTCATTTTGTTTCTACTTTTCTTTCATAGCGTACTATATGACTGAAACATCAATGGCCTAATTGATGGCTCCAGTTGTATAGAAAATGACTTATACCTCCAAGCATTCCTTTAAACATACAACAGCTAGCATATCATCTTACTAATGATGACTATTGAGTAGGATAGCTTAATAGTCAATTTGCCTTACAAATATATGTTCTTAAGTGATGAATCTGTTCAAATGGCCTTACCTGGCTTAACTATAAAGATAAAAAAAATCAATCTGCATGTGTCTGATTGCTTGCAAAGATGTTTTCTCTTTCCTTTGAACATGTATTCATACTTCTCTAATGTTTTAACATAAATTATATCTTGTGTGAGCCTTTAGTGGTAAAGCTACAAAGAGGAACAGGAGACAATAGGGTAAAGCTAGAGTGCTTAAGTACCATCTATACAAAATACATTTCATCTGGGTTTTTCTGTTCATCTTTCACTCTCTCAAATTTTAGCAACCCATACACCCACCCACCCATGCCCAAGACAGAGGCATAAGCCATAACAAGCTCGTTCTTCTGATGAGACTTCAATCCATTTCAGAATTAACCATGATGTAGAAATTATGTGGGGAACTCAATCCAGTGACTTTTCCAGTAGATGTTAGTATTTCCATCTTAATTGCTCTTTTAAAAAATTAAGTTGGTAAGTGAAAAATGGAGTGAGGGGAAAGCAGAAAAATATTCTTCCTCTGACTTCTTGATGAGTGTTGCCCAAGTAGACTAGACTGGTTAGATAAATGTAGGTCATTATAGATTATAAGTCACTTGCTTTGGTATTGGAGGGTCTTTCCTTAAGAGAAAAAAGATTCATTAATAAATGACACTGAAAAAAAGAGAACAAAGGTAAAATACTGAAACAAGAATATCACTAACCTCAAAAGAAGCAATGACATGTTCCCAATTAAAAACCACAATACAATCACAGCAAAGTGTGCAAATATTGTCAGATTTAGCATTCTGCCTACACCCTTCATTTTCTAATGCCTACTTCATGAAAGCTGATATACCCAAGGGGGTAAAACAATACGATGTTTAATGTTTCTGTTTCTTTTTTGAAAGAGAATATTTTTACTTTCCTTTGGAATTTTTACATTACTTAAAAGTACAAAAAATGTACTACCAAACAATTTTGTGCACATATCTGTTAGAAAAGTAATTTAGAGGCCAATCATTCAAGCGTGGAAAAATGAAAATGACAGGGGGACTAGGAGGAGGGAGTCAAACTTTACATCACTGCTTTATACCAAATGATATTTTTTGTTGGTAACTTCATCTGAAATGCAAAGTTCTTAAGAGCAAAATAAGATAACCCAATTTCAATTAAGAAATGAACAGCTAAAAAGTACCTTAGGAAAGTTGAAAAAAAAACAGTTCAGTTTGAGAATCTGTTTGGATTTAGCTTGTTAAAAGGAATAAATTTAGAAATACGCTCGCGTGTCTAGATTAAACAATGTCTTCCTTTTGTCATTTCATTATGTAGCATGAATTCATCAAATTCATTTTTTAAAAGACACATTCCCATATAGTATACCAGGAAATTACATATGCTAAATATTCTTTCAGACAGATGTCACTGTCAGCGTCAACATGAATCCTAAGATGAACACCAATCATGAAAATGGAACCACCTTCAGGCACCATCTTAAGGACAAAGCAGCTGCATTCATGCTTTGGATATTTTTATGAATTTCCAACAAAGCACAAAAAATATTTCTATACCAAAAATAAATAATATGAACTTCTATAACCAAGGCAAAGAAAAAAAATCCAGGCCATCAGTCTCCCCAATCCAAATGCTATGTAGTCTTCAGGAAAGATAAGCACTGTGACTTAAAGAGGAAAAGGAACATGTCTGCAATAATAAAGACAGTCTTTACCAATGTCTGTGTCAAGAAAGCAAGCCTAGAAATCAAAACTCTTAACATGGGGTTTTGTCCCACAGGGAAGATTTTTCAAAATATTTTTAAGTAATCATATAAGATCGGGATGGCATACAAATTTTTTCTACAACATATTATTTAAGGCTGGACAAATAATTAAGTAAGTTTTTTAACATTAGTGCAAGTTTTTATTCAAGGGGTTAACTTTACGAAAAAGTCTAACAAACGAAAAATTCACTAGTAATTCACCCTACAAGAAATGGTGGAACGGAATGGAAATCAATTATCAAGTGAAAATAAAATCCACTTCCCAAGCAATTTTGAATAAAGCCACACTCAGTTCTACCAGAGGCATTCCTATCTCTTTGGCTGATGAACAAAGAAAGTACTATGAATTTTCTCCAAAAACTCTGTAAGTTGATGATGAAATTTCCATTTTTTAAATAAGTTGTTTTGACATAAACTCATTCAAACAGTTCTAGGAAATTCAATCCACATCAGGTGTTTTTGATGTAAAAACTGCAGCACTCTGACAGTAAGCACTTTATTAAATTATAATTAGGTTTGCAGATTTCTACCTGAATTCTGTTCAATTTCCCCTTACCTTGGATAGTATTTACTATCATAACTTCATTAGATACACAAAAATGAGACTAATGTTCTTAAAGGCTTTTTTTAAGTTTTAAAGTTCAAAAAATTTTAAAAGGGATGGCTTAGGAAAAAAAATATTTAAGGGATGATTTTAAATCTTCCTTCAATAATATTTAGCCAAAGAATATTTTAGAGCCCTACCCCAAAATAAATGTAGCTTTAAAAATAAAATTACCTGTTATAATATATATCATTAATGTGCTATATTTCATCATTCTGCTAGCCTGTTTCAGATAATAAAAGATCAGCCTAAGATTGGTTCAATCATTGGAAATATCTTAATGGCAGTAACATGAATTATGTCAGAAATATCAATCTTTCTTGGAGGCACAAGACATTCAACCATTTGCTGCTATCTTTTAACCAACTTTTTTGAAGTTATTGCTTTAATTGGCAACTTCTATATTTGACAAAAAAAAACACCTCCCATTAAGTCAAATAGGAGTTACAAAGTTTATACAGAGGATAGACTCATAGAGGCTATTAAAGCTGACCCATATACCCATTTGAAGTGCAGTTTATGGGTGGGGTTTTCTGCTTTTATTTTTTTGTTCCAAATCTATTTTCCCTCCTTTATAGACCATTCTTTTAGATGGCATTTAAGCAGCTTAATTGCATCATCATAAAACAAAATCACTTTGTCTCAACAAACCAAAACATTAAAACATACCAATAAAGGACAAACTTTTCACAGATAACCATAAATAAAAGTGCAATAAGTGTTCAAGTAGGGCATCATGTAGTTTAGGCAAGCTGTATGTGAACATTTGGCATAGGTCATCTTTTAAAGGCTCTCCGGGGGTCCCTCCCATTACTTATTGTGGTCACAACTGGCTGAACATTAGCTGTTGCTGGTAGCTGTGGGTTTACAGGTCCTCGTCCATTGGCTCTCCCAGTACCTGCATAGGAGTGGGCATGATTATATGAAAATGGGAATCGCCCTGATTCAGGTCCAGTTTGTACACCATTTCCTAAAACGACAGTAACAATTTATCACCAGTTCCAGATCCTGACATTGACACCTGCATAAAGACATCTCTTTTCTACACACACACACACACACACACATACACACACACACACACACACACACACAGCAGGACAAACACTTAAAACTAGGGAAACACATTTCTAGTGACTGTCTCTTTTTTCCCCCCAAACTGATCATTTTAAGTAAGCATATATCATAGTTTTAAACTGTACTTGGTCCTGTCATCAAGTGGAAGAGAAGAGTGAAGATTAACTTAGGTACCAAAGTCAGAAATCAACACTTACAAAAAGAACAGATGTCCCCTCCCTACACTGAAAATAAAGGCAGAGAGAAAACTGAAAACAGGGGTTAAACACCCTAGCAGACACTATTATTAAAGCATCAAGACAGATAGACACAATAAATCATTTTGATTTGTACAGAGAAGTTTTAAGATACACAAGTTTAATAGGAAAAAAATTTGGCAATCACCCATAAACTAGTCTTGTGATCGTTAGGACAAATAAAATTTCTGCCAACCTGATCTCCAAAATACTACTATGCAAGTTCCCCAAAGTAAATTTCTATCAAATTCCCCAATGTAAATTTCTATTTAGTTATTTTCAAGACTAAGAACATAATAGTTAATTGTAGTCTTTTTTCACCCAATAAACTTTTAAAGGAGAATACTCCATGGCTAAGTTTGAAAAGCTAAGTTATAAACTATAAAGTATACCAGCAAAAAAAAACCAGTTTATGTCAAATGAAGTTACCAGGATAATGAGTTCTATAAATTCAAAGGCAAAAAGGTCTCTTTACATACTTCTGGTAACACACCTTTTTCCTAAAAGCCAAACCCACAAATTAAGTTTTCTACAAAATACACACATTCTTCAACCTCACATGTAGTAGACACACAAAGACTTACCTACTGGCCCAAATGTACCTGTACCCATATTACTTGCTGAAGAATTATTTTTTTGTTCACCATGTGCCTTAAGGAAAATGTTAAGAAAAATATTTAAGTAAATAGCATCAAAGAAAAACCAGATGACCACGAAATGTACCAAAAGTTCATAGAAATGCATGTTTTTTAGTTTCTATCCATTCCCATTTACTGTTTCTAAAAGTATGCCCAAGTACCTTTCTCTAGTCAATAGTGCCTCTGCCTAAACTATTCATACAATGAAGGCATATAAACACATATAATTACTAAATTTCTTCATATCCCTTTTTTGCCCACCCCTTAAGAATGGCAAATGACATATATACAAATATATGCTTGAAGCTTTTGTGTATGTATATGCATGAAGACAAATGCTTTACGATTTAAGAATTTCATATTACCTTCTGAAATAATTATAGACACATTAAGGTGTCAAGAAAACAGGGTTGTTAATAACTGATCTATAAAACTGTAGTACGTAGCAAAAAAGCAGTTTGCTCATAAAACTGTTAATTACCACTTTGTTCTGCTGTCCAAGATAGTCTGGGTTAGGTTCACTGAAGTTTGGCACTTCTGAGTATACCATACAAAATCTGAAAATAAAGCAAAAAGTTAGATGGCTGTTGTGATTTTTTTTTTAAAAGGCAACCGGAAAATTTCTCTATAAGGAAAATCACGTAAGAGCTCTCTTTTCTGGTAAGATTGCTTCCAAATTCAACAATTCATATAAAGGGTCAAAGATAAGTCAAATTCCTAACTCCTTCCCTGCTAGCCACACATATCTGCCTTACAATAAAAGAAACTCAAACACATTCAAGTATTTATTAAGCAAACCTGCAAATGTCACTCCTCCATTATTTAGTATTTTTGGCTATATGTTTTTATATTTACAATGAACTACATTCAATATTGAGTATCACAAACATTAAAACATCCCTGTGGTATTCTTTAGATCAAAAGATGATTCTACTGACCCATACCTTAGTATAGCATATGCTTAGTTCTTCTATGTTGGTTGGATCTCAAAACAGTTATATCTGGAACCAATCAAATCAAACTCCCTACCTCTAATCTCCCAACAACAAAATAATATTCAAAAATGAGGAAGCTAATAGGGGTGTAGGTTGACAACTCACATATTCATGTTTACTCACTCTTACTAAATATATAAATAACAGTTATACAACCAATCATTTTCTTAGTCTAATTTTTAAAAGAAGGAAAAATATATTTGCAACTGACAAAGATCTTGCACACCACCTTGGAAGTCATTTCAGAACGGAATGGCTTAAGCATTTAACGTCTTTTTGGGTCTTTTATTCCTACTATTCTCAACAGGATTAACTTTATTCTTAAATAGGTGAGATGACCAGTGCCTCAAATCTTTACTTTTATCTCCCTGTAACAATCAACATTAGACATATTAACACACCAAGACAGATATAAAGAAACCACCTCTTCCCTTGGTCTAAATCACAAAGTGTTAACCAGTTTCTGAACCAAAATGGTAGTATTCTCCTTTCATCATTGATAGGTTTCCTGAACAAAGCTCTGCTCCCTCACTGTGGATTTTCAATTTTTTTAAAAAAAGCTTTTTGTAACATGTGACCTTTCTTTCACCAAATTCGTCTCCAATCTCATATATGGCCTCAAATTAAATGTGTCTTTTTCCTGAAGCCCTAACCAGAAGATGAATGGAGTAATTAAATCGGGTCACTGTATACACCATACTTGTATGAATGAATCCCAATGACTAGGCTGGCATGGAGGCTGGATTACCTTTACACCCCCAGAGAGGATGGTCCCTCCAGGTCAGGGTGGAGATCATGACCAGGGCAGGGTATGGAAGCTCGCATTGCGGCTGCCTGCACCGTACCTAGACTGTGAATAAATAGAGGGCTTCAATTTGTCAGTGCTGCTAGTCCTTTTAACATGAGCACACATTCACCCAAGAACAGACAAAAATCAAATTGTAACTTATGTCTATAACTTATGCCTAGGTAACTACTGCATGCTTTGTTTTTGTTTGTTGTAGAAGACAGCAGCTGATATCAGTAAATGCCCATTATGATTCCTGGAAAAACTGTGTACCAAAGGCCTATAGGAATGGTCCTTCTGGGTAGAAATTTAGGGAAGTCTCTTACTGTTCTTTGCTAGAGTAACTGAGACCAACCATGTAAGAAACAGACATTTAGTAGGTATATAACTAAAACAAATGAAGATTTAACATATCATCCATGTCACAGTGAAGCTATCAAATAGCATCAACTCTCATTTCTTTTAATAAAAACAAAACCTCCAGATGAGTTGTACTTCATACCTACCATTTATTTTACAAAATGTTAAGTACACCGGCTTCCATATTTTAATACTTACTCCCCAATTTTCTGAAGTTCACCTCCTCTTCCTGTGTAAAGAGTCAGACATCCTTTCCACATGGATGCGTACCTGAGGACAAACAAGAATCAATTATGTGTGTACCTAAAAGCAAGACAAAGTGTTCCTCTTGAATGTGGCCCAGAAGCTTGACTTCATATTCTAATGGAAGTATGATCTGATTCCAACAATGATTCTTCACTCTAATGATGCTAATTCATTACCCATTCATCCATTCCTGTCAATATCATACTACTCTCCCCCCTTCCATGTCTTCCAATTAATTTGCCACAAAGGATGATTTTAAGTCACCCCATTAATTTGCCACAAGGGTCAACCCAATGTATTGGATCCCTTTCTTCTCTTGCATTCTCTTCCTTCAAGCGGATACTGTTAATTCAGCCAGGGGATATTAATATCAGCATTCTTGTGCTTGATGCTATACTTACTCACACTAGTCACATGTCAACATTTTTTCCTCCACATCAGAAGGTAAAGGTCTACTATTAGAGTTAAACCAAAGTGCCAAAAGATTGGCATGATTTGGGGGAAGGCTCACCTGCCTTCCTTCACATAAAATTTTAATCACTAATCTGGATGAATGGGTGCTGATGCAACCTGGTATGCTAAAAGCAAGCATGACATAAGAAAAAAACATCCTACTGAAGTCCAAAATAAATTCTATTTAGTATAAAGTTCAGGGCTTTATAGTTTCTGAGTCCCATAACAATTAAACTATTACTCTACATTAAAGCTAGCACCTTAATAGAGAAACTAATTTGATTTCACCACAGAAAATCTGCCATTCTTAATTTAAAAGCCAAGAAATGAAGCTAGAATTTATCCAAAAATGACAGCAGGGCTGAAAAGTTCTTATCATGAAGCAAGGAGACACACTAGCAGTCATTCATTTTGGCAAACTAACATTACCTACACCTAAAATCAGCAAATATTTTCAGTAGATTATTTTATGTGAATGGCACCACCCAAAAAGGGAAGCATTTTTTGAAACCATATGCAGAAGTGGTTACAGGCAGGTCCCTGAGTTAACTGGTTTCCAAAGAGACCAATAGTCTCCTGGCAACCCACCTGGGTATCTCCAGGAACTCCCTTTCCTTTCCTTCCAACTGTTGGGGGATTTTCTGCTCTCCTCCAACTCCCCCTTCCCCCACTCATCTTAAGGTACAAGGCTGCTTCCCACCTTTCCCAAGGAAGACCTAGCAGTACACTACAATGGGAGGGTAGAAAGGGTGAACCCAACAAAGCCTGCTTCACTCTCTTCCAACCAATTCCACCCCCATCCCCAGCCCCTTTTATCATAAACCTCCTCTTCCCCTCACCCCACCTCTCACCCTCAAGGCCCAATTCTGCCCAGGTGATGAAATACCCAAACGACTCAAGGGAGCTGCTGTGCTAGTAAAAATGCAAATAGTGTTCCCAAGTATCTACCCATTACCAAGTAAGTACGCCATAGGCTTCTCTCAGACTTTTAATCAAAAAGGAAAGAAAATCTAGTTATAAAGCAAAAAACTTTGAAATCCACAAAACAGATTATGGGATTGCTATAGATTGCCTTCCACTGACCAAGAAACTGGGGTCAGAAACCTTAAGTCAAAGAAATAGGATGAAGATGGAAAATAAAAGGGATGACAGGATACTTGGCAAGAGGTCACAGGCCCTGGCACCATCTCCAGGCCACCTATCGGCCTGACCTCTAGAAGCGCTGATCCCTTTTCCCCTACGACACAACTACCACAAGAGTGGATCAGAGGGCTCCCTAATCATACAACCAAGTGATATATATATACATATTTTTCCCCTCTATTGTTTGTTTGTTGGGGGAGGTGAGGAAAGGGGGAGGACTGGGCATACATGACTAGCATCCCAAAATGGGGTTCGGGGCTCTTTGCATAGAAACAAAATAGTTAAAATTCTATATAGTTCTACTCAAATAACATGAAAAGCACTTTACATTTTGCAAAGAACTTTCTCTGTTAATTCATTTGATCTTCACAATAACTGTACAGCAGGTGCTTTTATCATCTCCCCCTTTAGAGAACACAAAAACTAAAGTTAATGGGTTAAGTGACTTGCCAAAGGTTCCAGAGCTAAGCAATTATTTGAGGATTCAAACTCAAGTCTTCCCAACTCCAACTTGTATATGTGAAGTAACAAAATCTTCATCAAAGTTACTGTGCCTTTCAACACTGGCCACTAACATTACCTTTTACATGAGTTCTTTCTGTACTTCCCCAGTTGAGAGTGACTTTCTCTAATCCTCCACTTACCCCTCAAATTATCTTGTATTTAAGTTACTTTATATATACTTAGGTATGTCTTCCTATCTTCCTGGATAGAACATAATCCCTTTATGACAGTAACTTTCTTTTTTTTTTTTATCTTTATCACCAAGGCCTACCTACTATGGTGCTTGGCATTTAGCACTGGGCTTACTATGGTGATGGCCATTTGTAGGTGTAGTATGACTCAGTTATAAAAATATTTAAGAGCAAATGTATTAAAGACAACATTATTTAAGCTTGCAAATAATATTTTCTTGCCCGAGAGCCTATGAAAAGGTACACTAGGAGAGGCAGTGTGATACAGTAAAAAAAGAACACACTGGCTCTGCAACCATACAAGAAACCAAATGATGGGGATAGAGTTGATGGCCTGTGAAGTTCCTTCCACACCCTCAATATATGACCTATGAGTTATGTCCTATGAAGAGTATATACACAATGACATCAGCCGTGGGAAAACAATTTGCTGCTTTTTAATCATAAAAAAGCTAGGTTTCAGATACAACAGAAACAAAATTAACAGTTTGAAGAATGGCTAGTTAATTAGTGATGCTTAAACAGGAGTCTGAGCTTCAAATCCCAGCTCTCTTACTACCCACGTGCACCTGAGCAAGGATTATATACTGGGTCTCAGTACTCATTGGTAAAATAGAGAACACTAAAATCTTTTCTAGATTAAACCTATAATTCAAATTCTAAGTTTAAAAACTGAACAAAGGCATTTAAGGGCCTAAATTTTATATTCAATTAAATGTTTTTCTGCACTGAATTTGGGCATGAAGCCATTTTAAATTAATTATGTCTAGGGTTTGTCTGCTTAGCATTAGATTACATAAATCTCAAGGACAAGCTTTAAATTTAAGGAAAATCTATAAAATGACTAACTTTTTTTAAAAAACCTTAAGCTTCATTGTCCACTGCTTTACTGAAGCATACATTAAATTATACTTGAAAATGTATTTTCTGAGTTTATAACATTGTAAAATATCAAATTACCTAGCCAAAACATTCAATTCTTTCCATATGGTACATGTATAGCACTAGGTCTGACCTTTGGTTGAACATTGTTTTAGCAATTCCCATCTGTGAAGTCCCTTTTCTACACAAATGGCTGACATTTCAGTCTCTGTTAATTTTCCTTTGCCTGAACTCTTTAATAATAAAAAATCCTGCCTTAGTCATACATACTATGCTAATGCTACTCAGTAATTCTAATTACCAATGTAAAAAGTTTTGGGGGCCTTGGGAGCAAAATTAAATTGTTGTAAATAGTATTAGAATTATTCTAGAGAGTAATTTTAGACTGGAATAGAGAAATAGGAGTTAAAATACCAAGTATGCAGTTTTTCTGAGAAAAAACATTTACTGTGATGTCACATATGTAGAAGTTCGCTTACTTGAAAAACATTTTTGTTATTCCTTATGTCTCTCATCTCTTTAAAATAGAGGCATAGAGTAAAGAGCAATGCATTAGTCAGGGCACCTGGGGGCAAGCTCCTGCCTCTTTCGTGTGACTTTAAAGTCACTTTTCTGACTTTCAGTTCTCTCAAAAGTAAGGGAGTTGATTTCTAACCTGCTTCTGCTCCAAGTCCTGTATATCCGCTTTAAAACCCCACTGTGTAAAAGAAAGTTCTACCTTAATACAGGCAAGGGTCTGGTACAGTAGAAAGATTTCTGTGTAGCTAGTTGGAGGGACATGGGTTCAGACCCTGGCCTGGTCACTTACTTTGTAACCCAGGGACTAGTAACGTAATTTCTCTGGGAGCAAGTTTTTCATCTGTAAAACTGGAGGAAGCAGGGTATTTTGAACTAGATGTAAGGTCATCAGAGGCAGGTAGGTGAAATAGAAGACAAGAGTTTTGGACTTGGGAGTCTAAAAGACCCGAGTTCAAATTCAGCACCAGACACTTACTAGCTGGGTAACCCTGGGCTATGGACTAAATCTCTCTGCCTCAGTTTCTTCATCTATAAAATGGGAATAGATAATAGTACTTTACTCAAACCTTAAAGTACTTTGTAAATGCTAGCTTTTATTATTATTTTTAATAACTGTTAAGGTCCTTTCCAACTCTATAATTCTAAGTAACAATTACTACTAAAAGAATCTTTTCTTAAAAGCTACAATTTCAAATACATACCTGAGAAGTTAAATTTGGAAGAAAAATCATAGTTATCGAGCACTTTTAATCCTAGGTAAAAGCATGGGAATGCTAACATTCTAAATGTTATTTAAGCTTCACTATCCTCACCAAAATAGGAATTATCTCTCTGAATTCTTTGTCTAGATGTGAAGGCCAAGATTTGCATGGTCACTTGTATGTCTCACTGTATGAATCAAATACACAGCCAAGAATAAAGCCTGTCTTCAACTTCCTGCTTTGAAGATACAAACTCTCAGGCTTACTTCCTGAAGATGTTATAAAAATATTAAGATAATGCCTGTTGAGTGTTCTGAGATCCTAAGCAGCAAGGTAACATGCCTAATTACATTATACTATTATGACTCTTATCAATCCCCACCCTACTTCCCTGTAGTTATGACTCACAAAAATATGACAACAATCTCACCACAAAAACTTTCAAAGCCTACTTCCTAGTTTACTGGAAATTCTATTTATACTTCCTAGCACACCCACCCCCCAAAGTAAGTTCATCAGTTTGTTCCTGTGAATGCTGGAACTAAGTTTTTGCACTATGTAGGCCCTACCTGTTAAGTTTATTTTTGCTTAGCACTTTTAAATAATAGCGCTTAACACTTTAAATCAAGCTACTATGCTACTTTTTCTTTTCCAATATACCTCCACCAGAATGTCACACGTCCTTCCCTAACAAAGGTCTGATTAAGAAAACAAAAAAGTACAGGATTATACTTTACCTAACAAAGGAAGACAAGCAATTGTTTCTGGCTCAAACACAAACATCACACTTCCTATATATGATATTATATGTATATGATTACATATGATAGTATATGATTACAGCCTACTTTTGACATACTAACAGAGTTCTCCAACTCAGGTTTGTCCCCTCTTCCAGGCAGCAGATTAAAATTTAAGCAGGTTCTGAATGATTGGCTCACTCCAAAGAATGACAATCTCATTCATTTACAGAAAGAGGAGACAGGATACCCATCTATTAAAAAGCCCAACAACGTATTGCACCACTCCCCCAATATAACCTAAAAACCCTGGCTCATACTGTTTTGGAAGTCAGACTCAACTTCCAAGTGAAACCTATTGCTTTAGTGGCAAAGGTGTATCTTTGTTCTTGTATGGCTGTGAGTGCTTCACAAACTTTAAGGTGGATGTATGTACTCAGAAGAGTAGACCACACTCCTCTCTTTCTGCATACCTACCCCCGGGTTAATCGAATAATATCCCCAGGCTGGATAAGACCACCGATTTCATCCCACACCGAAATAGTGATGCTTCCCGTCTTATCAGCTACTTTGCACGATCTTACTTCGTGGCCGTCTTTGGTTTTGGTCACTCGTCCTGCGAGAATTTAAAACATTCAGAGAGAGGTGGAAGGGGGAAAAAAAAAGACTCGGGTCATGTTAGTTTTAAGGAAGAGACTTTCGACGAAGGCTCCTCTCCATGTATTCGGGGCCGGGGATGTTTTTTTCCTTCCCCCAAAGTAACGGGAGAAGAGCCGACGAAGTCACCCTTCCCTCCCAAGGGGGTTTTCACAAAGCGGGGGAAAGGAGAAAGCTAACGAGTGACACTGCAGCAGGTCTCCATCTGGGACTCGGGGAAGAGGCCACGTGCGTAAGGAGAGCTGGGGGGGGGGGCACGCATGAAGCACCTCCCCGTGGGGAGGGCAGGGATGGGGGAGGGGGAAAGGGTGCAGCAGTCTGGGAGGGAGAGGAGGGGGTACTGCTCCAGCGGCGGGGACCCCACTTACCTATCTCCAGTACAATAAAGACGACATTTAAGTTTTTCAGTCCGGGCTTAATATCTTTTATAAAGAAATGCGGGTCGTTCGCCCCATTCATACTGAGACCGGCTGCAGGTGTGGCGGCGGTGGTGGCTGTGGCGGCGGCTGCTGCTACGGCTGTGACCCGGGCAGGGGACAAAGCATCCCACCCCTCGGGGGCACGGGGAATGGGGGAGGACAGACGAGGCTCGACCTTGGCCGGCGGGGAAGGTTAGAAGCACTAGGAGTCGGGGGGTGGACGGTCGCCGTCCAACCAACCTCCCCGGGCGCCCCCCTAGGAAAAAAAAAGGGAGATCGAAGCCGCAAGAAATGGAAGGAGCCACGAAGGGGCACCCCCGACCACACGGCCCAGCTCGGGCCAACACACCCGCGGCTACCCACTTATGGAATGGAGTAGAAGGAGCGCTCGCTGCAAACGCCCCGCTTTGTAAAAAAGAAAGCCGGGAAGACCAGGCTACGCGCTCCGCGCTGCTCGGCTCGCGAGCCGACCTCCAGCCCCTGGCGCGCTCGCTCACACGCGCACACACACACGCGCTGGGCCGCCGAGGCCGTGCGCGTGCCAAAGGACCCGGGAAGGAGAGACTGGAGGGCGGGTGGAGGGGTGGGGTAGAAAGAGGCAGGCAAAGCAAGAGACTGTGCACCAAGCTGCAACCCCCGGCAGCGACTGACCAATTCTGCCGCCGAGCCACTGACCCAGGCAGCCAGACCCGACTTGCCCCGCCCCTTGTGACGCCACGGCCGTACCGTCATCACGTTTACACGTCCGTACGGCGGGGGAGGGGAGAAAATTGGGGGCGGGCCCGGGAGCCTCACCCTCTTGCCTAAATCTGAAGGTGACACTTAGCCTGCACAGCACTGTCTTTTGTCCTTTTTCGCCCTTCCCCCTCCTCCTCCCTCCTTTTCTCCCTTCCCTTCCTTTTCCTTCTTCCTTTCTGGCCTCCTCCTCCCTCTCCCCATCTCCCTCCCTCTGCCCTTCCCCCCCTCCCTTCCTCCTTCCAGGTCCCTTAGTCCTCCACGCCCTCTACTCCTCCTCGTCCTTCTCCTGTCCTCCGGTCCTCTTTCATGTCCTTCTCCTGGGTGCACACCTCCAACCTATCCACCCTCCCAGCCCTTAACTCTGAAGGATAGATTGGAGATTTGGCCCCATGCTTGGGATTTGACGAAAGTGATTGAGGGGACTTTTGTTGAAAAACGGATAATCCAACTCAAAAGGTTTTGAGCTGGAAGTGGCCCTGAGAATCCTTTAACACGTTTTACAGAAACTGAGGCAGAGAGAGGTGTAAACGTAACCAAAGCTACGCAGTCTCTAAGAAAATGAACCGGGATTCAAAGCCCGGGTGCGTGACTATAAAAGTCATGCTCTTCTCACCCCTCACACCCTAATCGTAGGTTTTGAAAGGAGAGGTTGGGAGGGAGTGGCTAGGACGTGAGCTGGAAGGTCGGGGCTGCCTTCCTCAATCTGTATCCCCTGCTCTTAGCGTAAAGCCTAGCGCCCCATAAGAACTTAAATGCTTTTTCATTCATTCATAGAACATTAGAATTGTAAAAGATCTTGAAGATTATATTCACAAACGAAAGCACGTGGATTAAAGCGCTTTACGTAGGATCAGAGGTAGAAAAACCAAAATGTAAAACTCAAGTCAGGGTCTGACCATGTTACCCCTGTACTCATTCCCATAAATTCCAGTGGCGCCCTGTTACTCTCAGAATCAAATAAAACCCTCTGGCCTTTAAAGTTGTTCACTATCGGCTCCTGTCCTGCCTTTCAGTCTTCTTTTGCTTTACATCCTTCCATGTAATATCCAGCTACGATGACCTTCTTGCTGTTCTCACAGCACACTCTCACAACCTCGCCTCCCAGGCCTGGCTGACCCCCGAGTCTAGAATTCTCTCCCTCCTCACAACTCCACCTTCTAGCTTCCCTGGCTTCCTTCTAGACCCACTCAAAATCTCACCTAGTGCTAGAATTCTCTCCACTTGCTAGTGCCTACCCTCTGGAGAGAATCTAATTTACACTTGTATGTCCGTTGCTGTTTGCTCCAGGTCTCCCCAGTTAGAATTTGAAGGGATTGTCTTTGCCTCTCTTTGTAGCTCCTGAATTTTGGTGGGGATGAGGAGGATAATAATGGTTTCAAGATCCCTAGGCTTGTGCCTCTATATCAAAGCAGGAAATAGAGGAAGTGAGACGTTCCAAAATTTCATCTGGGACTTTTTATCCACAGGGAATACAGTGACTCAGTAGTCATTTCTGGGCCCAAATATTTATCACCTTTTGACAAACAACTTTTTCACACTTAGATAGGCTGGTCCAAGGAAGGTACATTCACAAATAAGTCCTCCGGTGAGTACTCAGCTGCATATATGTTGGGAAGATCTGAAAGACCTAGTACTTTACTTAGCTTTGTAGAATCCAGGGTTAACTCAACAGAAAATAGAATTTGTGGAGTCTCTGTTAGCTAAAATACATACTGTTTTAAAAAAAAATTTTCACTTCCAAGTAAGAAAGTACAGAGATTTTCCATCTATACATTGCATACGTTTTTATACCACTCCAGAGGCTGACCACTACTAGTATGAATGCCAATGAAGGAATGATAACAAATAGTTCTGTGACATGCTAGTAAATGTCTAACAATGGACTCAGAAAACCAGACTTACTTTAAACTTTAGTCTGCATTAGTAACATTTTCCCATCACTTTCTTAGGTTTAGACAATCAACAAAACAGTAAATCACACACCGATTTGTAATGTTTACCAATTTCCAAAGGAGAAGTGTGTGTACATTTTGATCCAGTTCTTGAGCTATTTCCAACACACCCCTGAGGCAAATGAGGAAGGCATTCCATTGTTTTCCACAGTGTGCATTACATTTTGCACCTCTCTTATTTCTACTTTTCCTTTACTCTCTTTAGATCACTGGGCTAGGACTAAGGAAAACCTTGCTTTCAAAATCCTATTCTCTCTAACATTTAATTGACTGCGTGACTTTGGGACAAGATACAACTTCTATAAGTCTTAATTTATTTATCTGTAAAATGGGGATAATATGTGTAGCATAAGGTATTTGTGAGGTTCAAATGATAAACTGGTTTTAAAGGACTTTGCAAACCTTAAAGGGTTGTATAAAGTTTAGTTTGATTGCTTCTCTCTCTTGTCAGTGACTTAGTCCAACCAATGGAATCAATATGTTGCAGGGCTCTTAAATAGTGAGATGGTTAAAAGGTTGTTGACACCATAAAACAGTGTATCCACCTTTCCCACTATAATTGCTTCATGTTTGAAATTCTGATCTCAATAGTTATATTGTGGGGCTTATTGATGGTGCTGAGCTCATAGTGAATGTATAATAATAAATGCATGCATAATAAATTATCACTTCTAAAAAAAGTGCAAAGTGAATGACCTACTGATAGTGAATTAGTAGCCTAAGTTTCCTATTAGACACTGAACACTATAAATTAGAGAAAGGGCACCTCTAGGCCTTCCACTTAATTTCATACAGCTGGAGGAATTATATTATCTCTCTCTCACACACACATACACACACACACACACACACACACACACACACACACACACAGAAAATCATCCCCTTCATGGGTTTTTCTGTAGAGGGAAGGCTTTGGACTAGCCATCTGATTGTTTTTAAATCCCAGCTGTCTGACATTTGCTAATTCTGGGACAATGAGGGACAATGTCACTTAACCTGTGTGAGTTTCTTGTTTCTCCCTTTATTTCTAAGGTGGGAGTAATAGCACTTCCAATACCTACCTGTTGGGGTTATTGTGAGGGATGTTATATTAGTGTGTGTTGCTATCATTACCAGGTTCAGAGGAGACCTTCTGGACATTTAAGAATAAAGAACAATGACCTGTGAACCAGGGGTTAATCAACTAAGTGATAAGAAATTATCACTTTGATCAACTGATTCATAATAGGTTATCACTTATTCTAGAGTCCAAGGCTCAAGTGAATTGTGGAAGAATGACTAAAGCATATTACTTTTTAACACTTGCCCTAGAACCCAATGAACCTGCTGCTTCTTTCCCCAACCTGGCCTTCTCCTTCCCTATTGCTTGTCTCTCTCATCTATGTTATTCTTCCTGCCTTCCCCAGGTATGTGACTAACCAGGCTTTGTTTATGCCCTTTTGGCTCCTCCCTACTTCTGTGAGTGACTGTCTCCTTCTGTCTTCCAATCCTCCAAGACCTTCCTCCCTTTTCCCTTAATACTTTCTTTTTCTCCCCTTCTTTCCTTCTCATTCTTCTAAACTCTACCCCTCCCTTAATTGAAAACCATATCCATTGCAGATTTATTTTCTCTTAAAACTTGTTATCTTTGTTACATAAAGTTTGGTGTTTCACTTTTTAATTTAAATGTAAGTGAATTTCTGCCTTCAAGAGGCTGACAACTGGAGAAGGGGAATGAATCTTGGTCTTACGAGAAATAGTTGAAGAAACTGGAAATGTTTAGCCTAGAGAAAAAGAAGATATAACCCCTGACTTTCAGAAGCTGAAGTATAGTCACATGGAAAACAGTTTTGGCTTATTCTGTTTGGCCCCAGAGGAGAAACCTAGGTGCACTAGATTGAAGTTGAATAAAAGGTAAATTTAAGAATTGCATGCTAGGTTTAAAGAGAAGATGGTCTAGTCACCTGCTCAGGTCAATGGATTAAAAGTTTGACAGTGAGAGTGCTCCACTGATATCCTCTGAATTGAGACCAGGAAGGCCTCTGGTACCTTGGGTAGACCTCACTGTGAACAGTCAGGAATTGCACAGGATGTGTTATGACCTGCCTCACTAGAGGGGACTGCCAAGTTTATGAGCTCACAGAAAAATTTCCTAGCAAGCAGAGATATTCAAAAGTGGAGTGGGAGGGCTTACAGAGAGGAGTACATCTTCTGGTCTTCAAGTAAAAGGCCAGATAACCACTTGTCAAGGGTAATATAGAGAATATTCTTATTTAGGCACAGTTTGGGAAAGAAGTCCTCTAAGATCCCTTCCAATTCTAATTCTGTGAAGAAGGAAAAAAAATGAAGTTGCCTTTTTACCTTGTAGTTTTTATGTGATTTTTTTTCCCGTCTTGCATACTTGGTGTAATGGTAATTAATTTGAATTTGAAGACCCCTTTTTTGTGTTGGCAAGTAAGCAGGTACTTAGCCCTTAGTAACTAATCAAACCTCTGTGAAAGAAACAGAAGGTATGAACTCCTATCTCCTGTTGCTGACATAACAGGAAAGGGTTGGCTGAAACAGGAAGCCAATGCTGTGTAGTATATAAGAAAAGCACCAGAGAGACAAAGTCAGAATTTCTTGAGACCAGAATCTGGTGGCAGAATCTGTTCTGCTGGGGAGAGAGAGAGTTTCTCTCAGCAGCATCTGGAGTCTAGGCTGCTACTGCTGGACTGAGAACTCAGTCAGAATTTCTTCAGACAAGAATTGTGGAGGCTGAAGTTGCTGCTGCCGGGAAGGCTGAAGAAGAAAGCCCCACCTCCCCACCCCTGGCAGGAGAAAACAATTTTGATTTTGAAAACCTAGGAAGAGGGATTTTGATTCTGGAAGCCAGCTGAAATTTCTTCTGGGTCCTAGGGCCAGCCAAACTGCTGGAGGACTGAGGAAGCATGACTGTGGTACCCATATCCTATCTGTCTATTTTTATGTTATTTTGCCAGACTGTCTGATGGTGAAGGACAGCACTGTTGTTGCAGAGGTCCTGGAACCTTGCTGTTGGGTCAGAAGCTCTGAAGAAGGATTTTCATGTTGTATGTTTACAGAAATCCAGAAAGAGGGTCTTGTTGATGTTTTCAGGGGTCCTGAGACTGTTCTTCAGGCAAAGAGTGAATTGATGAGGAGGCTGGCAATGAATATCATGGCTTTGTTAAACTTTGTCTCCCTAGTAACAGAGATTGCTGAGAACTTGCCTCAGGTCAAGATGAAGAAAAGACCTCTCCTTGGGTATTGCATGCTGTGATGATAACATGGTTTACTAGTGACCTAGGGGTGGAGGATTTTTGTATTTTCTAATGATTGTACTCAGTGATTAATGATACTTAGTAACTGATTGCTAAATAAGTGACTGATTGAGTTAACCTAATGTGCCCCATGAGTGGAAGACTGACTATTGTACTCTGAGATGACTGAATGACTGAGTAAGGAGATAAACCTCCTTAGGAATGATTGAATGTACTAAATGATTGTACTGTGTTGAAAACTATTGTGACCACTTGGGTGAAAACTATGTGACCATTTTAATGATAAGCTGTTGTGAATACTATATTGTGATTTTCTGTGATAAGTTGTAATATTGTGAATGCTGTTCCTTGATTTTCTGTGAATGTTTTGCTTTGATTTCTTATGGAATAAATAGAGTGTTCACTGTACTATCTAATCAGAACCTTAAAATCTGTTCACAGTAGCATTCTTTGGGAAAGCTGCTCCTGCATGGCATTACACTTGGTTTAAAAATAGATTCCCCTATAAATTAATCATATAAAGAAAATTATTCCAAAAATGTTTCACCTGGTATAGAGTGAAAAAGGAAATAGAATTCAGATTCACTTCTTTTTTCTTTTGGAAATTCTTTTCATATCATTAAAATCTATTAATTGAAGGTGGGATAAGGTTATCTTAAGAAGATATTTAGATTTGAATTTCTGTGCTGCATATTTAAGAATAAATAGGTTGAAGAAACAAGGTGGTAGTCTAAAAAAGTACCATTAGGGATTTTAAAGATTCTTCAATGATGATGATTTTAAAGACTGTCTTCTAAGCATGATCAGGCAGGGCCCACTCTAATAGACATGGTAGTTTTGACCTGCTCTATTTCCACAGTAGGCTGATTCATCCTTCCTTAGACCATGTGGTAGTCACGTGCCCTTGGAGGGGGCTCAGAGTATTAATGTTGAAATTAGTGCAGATACTTGATCAGCCACTGTAGTCAGTCCTGAGCTTAGGAGATCCTCCAGCCTTGGGTTCCCCATTAGCAAGTATTACAGGTATTCACCACCATGTCTGGCAATTATTTGGGACAATAACAGAAATATGAAGAATATGTTACTGAAGGATCTGAATGTTTGAAATCAGAATTATTTCTACATAATTGTTTCTGGATATTTTTAGATTAACCATCATTTACCAAACATCTGCAAACAAGTGACCTGGATATATTATAGGCAGAAAGAATTTTCTAAAACAGAATGTTAGGAGTAACACAATTTTTGAGGTGTTTTAAGGAAAAATAAGTGTTCATTTTATGAACAAGTAGAAGCCTCAGTGCCAAAGATGCTGATATAATGCTAGACAAGTGTGTAAAAAACATATGATCAGCATGATTTAAAGATTCATTGAAAAACCTAAATGATGATGATATCATTGACAGTGTCATAGCCAAAAGCAAACCCTTAGCTAAGGTATTAGTGATTTTACCTATAGGACTATTAATCCTATTTGCCAAAGAAAACATTTTAAGTGTCCTAGGTTTCTTGGGCTACTAAGTGGTGAAGTGGGATAGAATGCCAGGTCTAGAGTCAGGAAGACTCCTTTTCATTAGTTTAAATCCACCCTGAGACTAGCTTTGTGACCCTGGGCAGGTCACTTAACCCTGTTCACCTCTGTTTCCTCATCTGTAAAATGAACTGGAGAAGGAAATGGCAGTATCTTTGCCAAGAAAACCCCAAACAGGGTCAGGAAGAGTCAGACAGGACTGAACAACAACAAAAGGATTCTGGAACTGGAAGGAATCTTAGACATTATCAGGTCCAATTACCTCATTTTGTAGATAAAGGAGGAAGGTATGGGAATGTTGGGAGCAAATCAAACACTGAATTTAGCATTTTAAAATCTGGGTTCAAATCTTGTTTCTGCTACTTATTAGCTATGTGACCTTGGACACTCAAGTCACTCTAGGCCTCAGTTTCCTAGTCTTTAAAATGCAAAAGTTAAATTAGGTATATGAGATAGGTGTGACCCAATGTCTCTTCCAGAGGTAAATTTATGTTCCTAAACTAAGGTCCAGAGAGGCCATGCATCTTAACCAATGTCACCCAGCCAGGAAGCCACAAAACCAGGACTAGCACCCAGTGCTCTTTCCCCAACCTGAACTACAAAATACAGCTGTAACAAGCTACGTTTTGTTCAAAAGTAGGAGATTCGATCTGTGGTTAACAACAGAAAAGGAACAGACTCAGAGCTCTGTAGGGAACTGGAAGAGGTGTGGTAGGGCAGAGGGAGTTAACAATTCCCCGAGCCCACAACCATCCACCAGGGAAACAGTGTAAGGAGCTGTGAGCAGCTGGGAAGCATTTTGCCCCCTAACTATACTTGTTTTCTACCAGATCAGACCATTTTAAAGCCCTCCCTGCTCTTAAGTCAAAGTCAATGACCAGTGGTGAAGACTGACAGCTTAGAGGAAGTATTCTCCCTACCCACTCTCACTTCCCCCATAGCAAAGAGCACACACACTATCAGCCCCTACTTCCTGACTGATGCAAGAATTCTGAGAAATGAAACAGCAACCAGGCTCTTTAATTAAGGCAAAAGTTTAATTAATCACTACTTGAGAAACAAGATGTGTGTAAGCAGCCCTACAATTGTCCTACCAGGCTTCAAACTCCATGGAAAACTGCTACTGCTGCTGTCTCTGCTAACTTCAACAACAGAATGGGCTAGAGGGAAAAAAGCAAAAAAACTTAAAACTCTTATAACTCAGCATCAAAACCTACATTTCTTTAACTTGTAAGGATTTATAAATTGCTTTTCTCTCAGGCAACCCTGTGAAGTAGATAATTCAAGTATTGTTTGTTCCGCTATGCAGATAAGGGTCCAGAGCCTCTGAGAAACTGACTTATCCAAGGTCATGTCAACACATCAGAGACTTATGATTTCATTGGTATGTGAATACCCTTTAGGAGGCATCTATCTTAACCATATGAAAATATACAGAACTACAGAATGTCAAAGTTGGACAGGATCTCAGGGGGCCATCAGTTAATCAGTCAGCAAAAATATTATGCACTGGGGGATACAAGTGCAGAGAATGCCACAACCTTTACTCAAAGGAGTTTATCCAATGGAGGAGACAATAAACATGTATGTAAATTTATAACCATATTATAGCATATAATAGCGTTCATAAATCCAAATATGTTCAAAATAGTCAAATACAAGGTAACTTGGGAGGGATGAAACCAGCAGTTGGGAGGATCAGGAAAGACTTCATGCGGATGGTGCTTAAGCTGTGTCTTAAAGGAAGAAGATTTGGAGAGGGGGTGCATTCCAGGTATATGGGATAGCTGGTGCAAACACTGAAAAACATGTACACAGATGGAAGCAGAAAAAACCACCTATTCATGGAAAGAAGCAGCTTCAAAGCACTTGGCCTTTTGAACTAGAAAAGAATGCCTTTAATGGACACCAGAAAGGACTTCCAATAGCCATGAAATCATAGATTTAGAGATAGAAGGGATTGTAGAGGCCACTGAGCCCAACTTCCTCACTTTATAGATGAAAAAAGGCTGAGAGGTTAAGGAAGTTGCCTGTGTAATTAGTGAGTGTATAAGGAAGGATTTGAAATTAGTTTTCTTTGCTCCAAGGCCAGCACGTATACACTGTGCCACCTATTTAAGAGTTTACTCTTTGCCATTTTCTATACATGTGCCTCACTATCATTGTACTAAAAAACAAAGACTACTCTCCTGTGTACCTTGTGGGAGAATATACGCCTGACTTTTTAGAGGGAGACTTTGTAACAAAAAAATCATCTTAATAAATATGCATTTCTAAAAGCCCATTAAAATCTGGTCACCTGGTCATCAGTGGAATGCATACTTTTAGGGACTTGTGAAAAACATTACTAGAAACTACAGCCTCAAAGTTACCCTCTAAGATCACTGATCATCAGTTTGAGAGGTATTTGGGGAAGTAGCCCCAGAGTGGTCACTACTCAAAGAAAAAGCAAAAACAGGCCCTGCCTTCAGAGATTGTGGGTTCTAACAGAGAGATTAATATGTCATTTAAGCCAAGTCTTGAAAAAAGCCAGGGAATCTTAGAAGTATCTGCTCGGTACCTGTGATGTTATGATTATTATTTATTTTGCCTTTTGTTAAATAGCTATGTGTAAGATATAATGATACCATTACTGTAAGTGACTTTTTTGTATAAATGGAAACATGCTGAGGAGGCTTAAGAGCTATTATGGTGAGGAGGAGGAAGAGGAAGAAGGGGAGATGATATATCCCCATGTTTTCCCAAAAAGGTTACTGCTAGGATCCTAAGAAAACTTGAATTGTAACTTCATGATGGTAAATCCTTCTCTGGCAGCCCAGACTTGCCATATTTGTTGTTTTGAAGAATAGGCTTTGTAAAACTCTATATAAATGTGAGCTGTTTTTTTTATTATGTTATATCCCTAGAACACAGGCTTTTAAATTTAGAGCTAGAAGGGGCTTTAGCTATCTCCAAGCTGACACTGCTCCCAATTTTATAGTTATATAATCTGAAATCCAAAGACATGGACAGATTTACTCAAGTTTTCTCGGTAAGTAATAGAATCAAGATTTGAACTCAGGTCTTCAGTTTCCTCATCTGTAAAATGAACTGGAAAAATGAAATGGCAACCCAATCCAGTATCTTTACTAAGAAAGGTCATGGAGTCATGAAGGGTCATGAAGAATCAGACAAGACTTAAAGGTCCCAACAACTGCCTCTGACTCCAGAACTAGCGTTGTGGCCACTGCACCATGTGTCATCTTATTAAGAAGACTGAATCCATTTTATCATGTTCTTCTCAAGGACTAGATGATGAGAGCACTTGAAAATGGTGTCATAATTAGTCTTCTACTTTCAGCAATAA
This sequence comes from Pseudochirops cupreus, assembly GCA_028627135.1. Classification (NCBI taxonomy): domain Eukaryota; kingdom Metazoa; phylum Chordata; class Mammalia; order Diprotodontia; family Pseudocheiridae; genus Pseudochirops; species Pseudochirops cupreus. Next base: position 280,417,892 of record CM053582.1, on the reverse strand, counting down.
ACTTACTTGGAAAAGGAAATACTGAACTCCAGTATTGAAGAAGTGACTTTAAGGGTAGCATAGCTTTAACTCATTTATCTTCCCTTTTCTATCTAAGTCTATTGCAATAGAAATTTCTCCTTTTGGGGGGAGCATTCTTCCTTTCTGGTAGCCTATTATCCAAAAATGTTAACTTATTTTCTAGTTCTCTACTATAGAATTTTGCTATGACCCTATTTGTTATCAATCACCTATCATTCAATAAAGGGGCAATATAAAACACAGTTGCCTCTGTCATAATTTTTTCCCCTAAGGCCCCAGTTAATTGAGTTCCACTTAATAAGTTTTACAGCAAATGTTAACCCTTTTCACTTTCAGGTTCTACTTTCTGGGAATTGTTAAGGTTACTTACTGTTAAAAATGGTATTTATGGAAGTGGAAATGAAACAATCCAACCTATTCTGTTTGACATTAGAAAACACTAGTAATGAGGGCACAGAAAGAGAAAAACTTAAACCATCATTTTGTTAGCATTAAATAATCAATCGAAATATTATTGGGAAACTCCAAAACTCTTGCTTTCACCTTTTTTTTTTTTGCCTTTTGGGGGGCAATTGGGGTTAAGTGACTTGCCCAAAGTCATACAGCTAGTGAGTGTGTCAAGTGTCTGAGGCTGGATTTGAACTCAGGTCCTCTTGACTCCAGAGCCGGTGCTGTATTCACTGTGCCACCTAGCCACCCCCCTTGCTTTCATCTTTAAAAAAAAAAAGATTCAAAAAATTTTTTGAAAATTAAAAAAAAGATTCAAGTAAAAGATTCTCATTAATATTTATTACCATCTGCAACAATTGCTCACTGATCATTACCCCATTTCTCAGGAAGTCTGAAGCAACAGTTTTTCTTGGAAATATGTAAACCTCCCATCAGTATCCTTTTTTCTGACAAGAAACAATCCATCTGGGGCTTCATAACCTCATCAGTAAAGTTCTCCATACTATTAATGCTATTATTTAGTCAAAATGATTTCAATAACCAGAAGACATATGAAAGAAAAATAATTTATAAACATAAGACTAACTTACTAGAGGAAGTAGTAGACTTGTCCCTAAAAGAAAAAGGGGGAGAAAAAGAATAAAATTGAAATTAAATAATGGGGGCAGCTAGGTGCGGCAGTGAATAGAGCACTGGCCCTGGAGTCAGGAGAACCAGAGTTGAAATCTAGCCTCGGACACTTAACACTTACTAGCCATGTGACCTTGGGCAACTCACTTAACCCCAATTGCCCTGCCCTCCCCCCTCCAAAAAGAAAAAAAAAGGAAAAAAAAGAAATTAAATAATGACCAGTTGGATAATAGCTTTTAAAATCATGGAATTGTAAAATGTTAGAGCTGAAAAAATGCAATAATTCTACCTCTGGACCATTGGAGAACCTTTATGGGAAGCTTTGTCATAAAGACATCAGTTGAAATAAGATTGGTTGGCCTGAAGAAGTTTAGCAGTTTTCAAGTATTTAAAGAGTCATCATTAGGAAGAGAAATTGGATTTGTTCTGCTCAGCCCTAGAGGACAGAACTAGGTGGTACATGCAAGAAGGCTAATTCAAGCTATGTTTAAGGAAATGCTACTTAATCAGAACTATCCTAAAGTAGAATATAGTACCCCAAGTAGCAAATGGTTCCCCCATCACTGGATATCTTTGGGCAAAAGCTCATTCATGCATAGCCACTTGTTAGGTGTAATGGAAAAGGGATTATTTTTTTAGGAATATGTTGACTAGATGTCCACTAATATCCCTTCCAACTCTGAAACTCAATTATTCTATGCTTTTGAAATATGGATGCTTTGTGATCTTCATTGCTGGAATAAGATGCTGAAGTTAGGAAACTACTTAAGCGTTGAAGTAAGTGGAAGGGAATTATTACCGAAGGGAATTTTTAGCTCTTTTCTTGGTCATCCATCTTTTTGATGCTATCTTCCACATCACTTCTTGGCAATACATTTTAGCAAATTGGCACCCACAATAATTTCTCCTTTAACCTTTGAATGGTCTATATATTTGATTATTTAGAGATTATGGTATTGCATGATTCATAGCCACATAGCATCACTGGAAGAAAACATGAATTCTCCAAAGGATGTGTGATTTTTCTTAGAGTGGAAAATTTTCCACATGGGAATTCCTTCTACCAATACAGATTACAATCTGTCTGTAACTTATTAGATAAATTCTAGGGCTAGGCACTTGCCTGAGGAACATAGAGTCAGTGGCTTATGGTCACATGGGTAGTAAGTGTCAGAAGGGAAATTTGACCCCAGGTCTTCCTGATTCCAAGCCCAACAGTCTATCCACATCGACAATGCCAGACTGTCTCTCATCAAAATTTTGGTATTAAAAATATGGAGTTTTCTTTCATGGAGAGGCATGGGGTCATTGAAACCATTGTGTAGTTTTCCAATGAAATACAGCTCCCTCTCTTTCTTCAATTTAATTCTCGGCCCAGCTTATTCTTCATCTTCAGTGTGTGTCCAAGCTATATAATCCTAACTGAACAATTTCATGAACTGTTCACCTAATTGCATATAATAGCCCAGACTAAAGACTTGTTTCATCCACTTTTATTGTCTGTGTAAATAAACTGAACTCTTTTCTTTTTCTCTTCCTTCCTTCTATTCTTTCCTCCTTCCTTCTTTCTTTTTCTTCTTCTGTTCTTTTATATTGATTTTGGGCCACATTTAAGGAGCTTTCCAATGTTTCACTACTTCATGTAAACTACAATGTCAAGCCAAAACCAAAGCATGAGAGGAATTTATTTCTGCAGGGAGTCTCTCTCCCTTTTAGATTGTATACTGGATATTCTCCACGACGGTGACAACGAATTTTGGCAAGCAAAGATCTCCCTGCTTCACTTGATATTGATAACGAGATCACCAAATAAGCTTATCATTTTTCTTTGAGTTGATCAAAGAATCTCGTATGACCTATTGTGCATACAAAAGATACCTACCTCATTGGAGAAGATGTCTTTAAGGTTGTAGTTTGCTCTACTGAATGAAATGCTTTCAACAATAATCAACAATAAACCTAGTGAATTCCATGAATTTTCCAGACTTCTCAGTCAATTGTGTAACTATAAAAATATCATTTGCTGTGAAATATTCTTTAGAAAAGCCTGCCTGTTCCCTTCTTATCTTTTCTTCAAGGATATCCTTAAATATGTGTATAGAAAATTTACATAAAGATTTTGTAGAGGTGAGAAAGTTGGCAGATGAAATGGTAGTTTTTGATGTCTACAAGTTGACTTCTTTGGATAGTAATACCATCTAAGATTTTTTTTCTCAAAAGAAAGAAAATAAAGACAAGAACAGCAAGACCAAACCTACCATATACAGAGGAAGTCAGTCTTTCAATGCTCCTGAAATTTTGTCATCTCCAGCATAGATTTTTTCCATGGATCTTTGGTTTGGCTCAGCTACACTTCTTGTCTATGTTTTGTTTTTGGTTTGTTGTTGAGGGTGTGTGTGTGTGTGTGTGTGTGTGTGTGTGTGTGTGTGTGTGCCATTTCCATTTTTTTCTTGACATTTTTGGAAACTGTGATGTTGCATCCAAATGTGGTAGCTCTGGTTATTGATAGTTAATTGTAAAAATGTTGATTCTTTTTTTTTTTTTTGGTTTTCATTGGTTTGTTGATCTAATTCCACTTTCGTCTTTAAGTGCTCTTTGGAAGAACTGGCTGAATTGGATCTCATGGCAAACTTTCAGTAAACCTGTTTTCTTCTCACTGGTTATTGCTGTATTATGAGTCAATACTCATGAGCTTCCAAAATGTTCTCTGTAAGACTTTGCAAATGAGTTTATATATGGGGCAACTAGTGTTCTTTGTTGGCTCTCTCTCCTATTGGCAACCATTTCAGTAATCAAGTTGTATTTGCTGGCCAAAGTGGTTTCTGGGTGATTTGGGCATCCTTGTGGCATTTACTTAACACCGCCTAAAATTCAGTAGAAAGCAGCAATAGTACATAATAATGTCTTTTCTTTTATCCATTTCTATTTTCAGCTTCATCTAAATAGCCTGTTTAAATTTGGAAAATCTAATTAGCCACTCGAGGAGTAGGAGTAATGTATGAGGAAATATGACAACCAAATTTGATAACAAGATCAACTGACAGTGAAAATTTTGAGGTAGAAAGGATAAGGATGGGTCTAATACCTCCCAAATCAGTAAAGACCTAGACCTGGAAATTTCTTCTTCCCTATACTTTATCCTTCTTCCCTAATGCAATGTTGCAATGTTAAGGTCTGTTTAAACGTTATTCCCTCTCTCTCTCTCTCTCTCTCTCTCTCTCTCTCTCTCTCTCTCTCTCTTTGTCTCTCTCTCTCTCTCTTTGTCTCTCTCTCTCTCTCTCTCCCTTTCTCTCTCTCTCTCTTTCTCTCTCTCTCTCTCCCTCTCTCTCTTTTTCCCCCATATGTATATATGTATATCCTCTTATAAAATTTTAATGCATAATTTTAACTATTAGCTGACTGAAAATGACTTGAAATATATCTCTCTAGTCCTAACCTCTCCTTAAACCTTTAGCTCCACATTCCCAACTGCTAATCAATATCTTCATTTGAATGTTCTACCAGCACTTCCAAATCAATGTGATCTAAATGGAATTCTGCATCTTTTCCCCAAAATCTGCAATTTTCCCTTATTTTCCTAGTCATGATAATAGTACCATCACCTTTGCAATCTCCCAGCTTCAGAACCTAGCTATTTTCTTTTCTTCACTGCCCACATTCAGTCACCAAGTCTTGTCCCTTCCACCTCTATAGTATTGCTCACACCCATCCTCTCCTCTCCATTCACACTGCCACTACACCTGTTCAAATTTTTCTTATGTCTTTACCTATACTACTGTGAAAATTTCTCAGTATTCCCTTTCCCAGTGCTAAGAAGATAACTGCATGCATATCAACTTCAAGAAGATTCTCAAAAACCTTGGGAACTGATACTGTACATCAAAAGAGATTTTTTTTAATTTTTTTTTTTTTGCTTTTTGGAGGGGGGAGGGCAGGGCAATTGGGGTTAAGTGATTTGCCCAAGGTCCCACAGCTAGTAAGTGTTAAGTGTCTGAGGTCACATTTGAACTGAGGTCCTCCTGATTCCAAGCCCAGTGCTCTATTCACTGCACCACTTAGCCACCCCAAAAGAGATTTTTAAAATATCATACAGTCACCTGAAGAAAGAGAACAACATAGCATACAAAGACAGCTTACTATGTCCTCCATACTAAATCTTTTCCTTGTGAACTTACAAACTCAAATAACTCCGTATTACAAAGAGTATTTAAAGATATTATCATGCCCAGGAATCAGTTACTCTTCTTTATCCATCTTGGCAAGGGCATGTAGCTCAAAACTTTACGGGCAATCAATGCAATCCTAGAGGGACTCTGACCCTGAGCCCATATTTCACAGTATACTGCTTGGCTAGAGGCTCTTAGGTTGCATCCAGTGAATCAATCAGAGAACTGAAATCAGAGAATGAAATAAATCTTCAGGTATTCATCTTTTTTGTGACTTCCCAGTATATTCTGGAAATAAGACACTAGAACTTGTAGGACTGTTTCAGAAAAAGCTGTGGGGTTAGAGGATGATAACCATTTATTACCATCTAGATTGTCTCCTGGTTTGACCTCTAGTCTTCCTCTACTCTCTGACACATCCTCAGGGAACATTTATTCCATATATTCTCATGTAGATATATATATACAGATAGATAGATAGCTGTTGTCTCCCCCAAGAGGATGTATGGTTCTTGAGAGTAGGGATTCTTTAATTTTTTTGTGTGTTTAAGTACAGAGTGCCCTGTATAGAGACTAATACACGGTAGGTGTTTAATAAGAAAATTGAACCAGAAATTTTAGACCATTGTGGCCTCTCTCTTACTTCTATGACCTCAATACTACCAGGTTTAAAGTTCCGTGATGACATCCCTGGTTTTTTCTCTTGCCTGTCCCAATCTCATTGTGGGAGGTTGATGTGTTGCCCTAGATTAGAGATCTCGATCTTGGTCACAATGCAAAGGAAGGAGGGGGTGTCAGTAGACTGCCCTAATAGCCTTGTTGTTCCAGCCTTCCCATCCTTGAAGTGTCTCTAGTTAAGCCTTTGCTGTTAGTCATTGCCTTAAACACACCAAACAAAAGATTCATTGTCTTCTTAATATTCATCATACTTAGTACCCTTTTTCCTGTCTCCCTGCCTTTATTCTGGTTGTCCCCTTATGCCTGGAAGGAGAAGAGAGAAGGAAGGAATAAGCATTTATATAGTGTCTAATATGTGCCAAATACTGTGCTAAGTGATTTTGCAAATATTATTGCATTTGATCTTCACAACAACCCTGCAGGGCAAGTGTTACTATCCCCACTTTGCAGTTGAGGAAACAAGGGAAAAGAGAGGACAAACCTTCCCAGATCATAAAGCTAACAAGTGTCTGAGGATGAATTTGACCCAGGGCTTCCTGGCTCCAGACCCAGCCCTCTATCCACTGTGATATCTCCTATGTGGATAAAACAGTAAACCATTCCGGGGGTTTCATCAGTCTATTAGTAATGCAACTGAACTTCCAGAGATTCCAAGGTTAGCAGTACTTTGGAGAAGCAGACACTTGTACCTGTACTAGAGCACAGGGTGGGAAGGTAAGCCCAGAGGAAATATTACTTTACTTTCCTCCCCAGACAACTTTGTGAGTTTAGGAGATTCATCAAAGCCTTCATAAGAAAGGTCTCATTCTCAACCAAAGTTGGTAGCAGAGTCCCCAGGTAGCTGAGAGACACCAAAAACCAATTAGGCAAACCATGGAAAAGCGGCTTCAGAATTCTACAAGGACACTGACTCTTGAAGTCTAGCAGAATGCAACCACTAAGAAAAACTTCATGAGGGCTCCACAAAGAGGCTGTACTAAGGGGTTCCACCAAGAAGATTTCCAGAAAACCAGGAACTATGAGTTGACCCTTTGACTACATGAGCTCTTTCAATTTGAGTCTGCTCTTCTCAGGGACTTTTTGTGTGCCAGGGACTTGTATGTGGGAAGTAGGGGCAAGGATTGGTGAAGAAGATGATTCTGTAACAATTATCCTTGCCATAATTGTTTAGTAAATACTCCTTTTCAAGGTGAATTAACTCTGGTTGATAATCAATCAAGGAGAAGCACACTAGAACTCAGAAGAGAGCCATAATCATTGACCTCGGGGAGGCAACCTGCCAATGCCAGTCCAAGTTGGCCAAGTAGACCCTAGGGTGTGCTACACTTTTGGTTGAATAACGTTTGTTGAATGGAATGGAGTAGAGTATAATAATTATTTTTGCATTTATAATGAAGCCTCTAACCCACTCCTGACACATGCAGAACTATGTGAAAAGTCGCTTATCCTCTCAGTGATCTAGGTAGCTCTCCAAGACTATCAATTTCAGAAAAGGTGCTGGCTGGTCTGTACAACGACAACAGTCTTCCTGGCAGAGCTTCCCATACCATTTTAATCATAGCTCTACCCCCGATCCCTGTGCCTTTTTGTTGTACTTTTTCCTTAAGGGATTAGAACACTCTGCAAGGATTAAATAGCTATTTTAGGATTGATTCCCAGGGAAGAAAGCAATTTAAACTTTAAAAATCAAGGGAAGGCTAGAATATTCCTATAAAAAATGTCAGATCTTAAGTATACGGTCTATAGACTGAGTATATTTACATAAAATCACTTCAGCATTCTTAAAAGTATCTTCTACTCTTAGTGTCATGATATACATACATACCCTACATATGCCTATAATTTTTTTTTAACTGTGTAAATGGTAATTCTTGATAGCCATAGAAGCATCAACTAACACAAGCAATAGGACAATTCTAACAATGCAATCCAATAAACATGTATTAAGCTCCTATTATGTGCCAGGCATGGTGCTAAAAAAAACTGAGGATACAATTAGTAAAAAGAAGGATGGTCCCTGCCCCTGTAGGATCTTACAATCTAAAAGGGGAGACATCCCACAAAAGAAGACAGGAAGTGCAGGAGGAAGCAATGGGATACTAGAGAGCATCTTGTTCTTTGGAAGCCAGGCAGGACAGCAGATACAAAGTAAAGAAAGGCAAGTCCAGTTTCTGCCCTAAAGGATGAGTTTAGTACTTCACCCTCTAGCCCTCTAATCAGAAGGGAGAAGAGACTGAGGGAGGAGGTATCAATCAAGGTTTGACTTGGTAGTTTGGTGGAACAGTAGAGTGCTGGGCCTGAAGCCAAGAAAACTTTCCCAGCTCATATCTGGTCTCAGACAATTACTAAATGTGTGATCCTGGACAAGTCACTTAACCCTGTTATTTATAAACCCTCTTATCTACAGAAATTAGCTGGAGAAGGAAAAAAGCAAAACACTTTAGTACCTCTTCCAAGAAAACCCTAAATGGAATCTTGAAGAGTAGGACACAACTGAAACAACTGAAGAACAAAAGCTTATCCTAAGAGGGACGTTTTATAACTGGCCCCCTTTCTTTTTTTAAAAAATTAAATTTTATGTTTATTTTTAGTTTACATCATTCGTTTCCACAAGATTTTGAGTCACAAATTTTTTCCCCATCTTTCCCCTACCCACCACCCCAAAACAGCGATCCCACTGTATACCCTCTCTCCTAATCTGCTCTCTCCTATATCCTCCCCCATCACCCCTCTGACTTTCAGGTAGGGCAGGATGGACCTCCTTACCCCAGTGCCTATATATCTTAATTCCCAGTTACATGTAAATAATACTAATATATACATATATATATATAAATATATATATATATATGTATATATATATATATATATATATATATATATTTTTAACATTTGATTTTAGAACTTTAAATTCCAGATTCTTTTCCTACCTCTCTCATCACCCACGCCTGCTGGAAAGAAAAGCAATTCAATACAGGCTGTACATCTGTAGTTACATAGAACATCTCCACAATGGACAATAGTGAAAGATTGACTATATTTCCCTCTTTCCTATCCTGCCCCCCACTTGTTCTATTCTCTACTTTGTCCCTGTCCCTTTACAGAAGTGTGTGCTTCTAACAACCCTCCCCCCAACCTGCCATCCCCTCTGTCATCCCCCCTCTCATTCCCTTTTCCCCTACTCTCCTGTAGGGCAAGATACTCAATTTAGAGTCTATGTCATTCCTTCCCTAAGCCAAATTCAATGAAAGTAAGGTTCACCCATTTTCTTTTGCCTTCCTGTTCTTCCCCTCCATTGTAACAGTTATCCCTTGCCTCTTCTATATGAGATGATTAACCCCATTCTGTCTTTCCCTGTCTCCTCTCATTCTATTCCTCTCCCGCCTCTCAATTTCACCTTTTATAATATCCCTCCCTATTCAATTGATCCTGTGCCCTCTGTCTATGTACACATATATATATATACACACTCCCATCTGTATTCATATGCATATATACCCTTCTATATATACATATGTGTATGTATACATATATATACATTTATATTCCCTTCACCTATCCTCATAATGAGAAAAGTTTCATAAGTTACAATTCTCATTTTTCCATGCTGGCATGTAAATAGTTCAACTTTGATAAGTTCCTTATGATTTCTTTTCCATGTTTATCTTCTTATGCTTCCCGTGTTTGAATGTGAAATTTTCTATTCAGTTCTGTTTTTTTCCTCAAGAATGCTTGAAACTCCTCCACCTCATTGAATGACCATATTTTCCCCTGGAACATTATACTCAATTTTGCTGGGTAGGTGATTCTTGGTTTTAATCCTAGCTGCCTTGATCTCTGGAATATCATATTCCAGGCCCTTCTATCCCTTAATGTAGAAGCTTCTAGGTCCTGGGTTATCCTGATTGTGTTTCCACAGTATTCAAATTGTTTCTCCTTGGCAGCTTGTAATATTTTCTCCTTGATCTGGGAACTCTGGAACCTGGCTATAACATTCCTAGGAGTTTTCTTTTTGGGATCTTTCTCAAGGGATGATTGGTGAATTCTTTCAAGTTCTATTTTGCCCTCTGGTTCTAAAATACCAGGGCAATTTTCCTAGAGAATTTCTTGAAGGATGATTTCTAGGTTTTGTTTCTGATGACTTTCGGGTAGTCCAATCATTTTAAAATTGTCTCTCCTGGATCTATTTTCCAGGTCAGTGGTTTTTTCAATGAGATATTTCACATTGCCTTCTATTTTTTCATTTGTTTGGATCTGTTTAATAGTATCCTGATTTCTCATAACAAAGGAAGAAGGACTTCAGTCCACTCTAATTCTGAAGGAATTATTCTCTTCAGTAAGCTTTTGAGATTCTTTTTCCAAATGGCAAATTTGACTTTTTAAGGCATTCTCCTCAGCGGCTCGGCCCCCCTAAGATGTGCCGGCCAGGAGCTCTGAAGCAGCCACAGGGAGGCTGCTGCAGGGGCACCACACCTCTGCCACTTCTCACTCCAGGGGCAGGCCAGCCCCACTTTCTTAAGAGCAATCAGCACCAGAGTTCCATAATCCATTACTGACAAAGGAACACTCCTGGAAATGAGCTGATGGGTAATACCTGCCCGTCTTTCAGTGATCACCTTATTATTATCATCATTATTGCTATTTATTGGTTTTTGAAATTAGGGGTCTACATAAATGAGATAGACAAACTCCTGGACTCTTAACAATTAACAAGTCTCAAGAATGAGACAGAGCTATGGGTAAAAAGCTTAGGAACAAATGATTGAGATGGTTTAATTATTAGGCTGTTTCATTTGCAATGTGACCTGCAGAAAGTAATTGAGTGGGTTTTAAAAATGAGTCAAGTATAAAAAAAGGAATAGATATATGTGAACTTAATTTAAGTATTGAATGAGACACGAGGCAAAACATTGAACAGTTCTGAGGATATACTGGCAATAATCTAACATTAGAACTGAAGGCATAGTATGGATTAGGACTAGAAAACTTCAAGATTACACCGTAAGGGAATCATTTAATAGAAATTGTTGGGAAAATTGTATAGCAGCATGGTGAAAAATGGCATTAGATCTACATCTCATAGATTGTATTCAATAAATTACAAGTAGATTAATGATTGTTGTAGGGCCCATTAAACCACAATTGTCACAACTCATTTCATAATGGTTGGTATGTGGGGTTATTTTTAACTCTTTTTTATGACGTATAAAGGATACGTTTGCTTCTTTGAATTTGGTAGCTGTGAGTGCCTTCCTTCCTCTGGGGAATGTAAATGAATTGATGTTACTTGCTAGACTATGTACCTGCATACACATATTTATACATAGCTCTATTCTTGACTAAAGTCCTTCTTCCTTTGTTAAGATCTTTGTATATTAAAAGTTTATTCTGTCATTCTTTACATCACCACTTTCTTTCAAGAACCTATCCTAGGTTTTGCTTTCTATTTTGCTATACATCAATAGATGATAGTGTAACATAATGTCACTCTTAGGTTCATATATATGGGGCAGATATAGAAATTTAATCAATGTTTGTATTGGAAGTGTGGGTGAAAAATGGCTAGTGCTTACTAATGCCTCCAGATAGAGAATACAACTCTCCAATGACAGGCTTGGATTTAAGAAAGGAACCTCTTGCCCCCTATTGTACCCATTGTGCTCTCATGCCATAAATAAAGGGCCATTAGACAACCTAAGAAGAAGGTCCACCACAGGTACTTATGAGAAATAATAGTGATTCTGACAAATGTATTCTTTAACAGGGAAAAAAATACAATTAAATAGAAGTAAGGAAGAGGTGAGGGAGGGACTTCCATTTCCCCTATTTCCTCAAGAGGAGGCTGGTGTAATGGTAATAGAATTTGGAGATGCCCCTGTATTGGCTTGGTTTTTGGGTTGAGTGTTAAAACCCAGAGCTTATGAATCCCACTTGTGGGATGGACTTGTTGACATGAAGAGAGAGGGCTGAACTGGGAGGAGCTGTGAACTGGGAGAGAGGCCCAAGCATAGAGAAGGCCAGAAGAACTTTTGGGAGAGCAGTATCCAGTATCGTGGAGCCTGAGTTGCTGAGAGAAAGACTGCTGAGAGCCCGTTGGAGCTGCCTAGGACTTTTGAGAACTGCCACCCAGAGCTACCAAGAACTGAGGAGGCATGGCTGTGATACCGGTATTTTGTCTGTCTGTTTTGATGTTGTTTTGCCAGATGTTGTTTTACCATTCACCTGCTGGTGAAGGACAGTGCTGCTGTTGTAGAGGTCCTGGAAACTTGATGTTGGTTCAGAAGCCTTGAAGGAGGATTTTCCTGTTCTATGTTTACAGAATCCTGGAAGAGGGCCTTACTGATGTTTTCAGGGATTCTGGGACTGTTCTACAGGCAGAGAGTGACTTGATGAGGACACTGGCTATGGTTTTTTTGAGCCTTGTCTCCCCAGGAACTGAGATTGCTGAGGGCTTGTCTCGAGTGAAGATGAAAGAAGGGCCTTTCCTTGGGTATTCAATGCTGAGATGATATCTTAACCTTGTTGTAACTTTAGGGTGGATTAAGGGTGGATGGCCTTTTGTGCTCTCCTGTCCCTTTTGAGATTCAGGGGTGGGAAGCCTTTGATTTTTTTTGTGCTCTGTGATTGACCAAATGAATGTACTTTGTTTATGATTGGAGACTAATCTCCATTTGAGAGGAGAGACTTTGTTGACTGACTAAATGTATCGGGCTACCTTGACTAATGTACTGTCCAGGGGTGGGATACTTGGACCTTGATACTTTGCAATTGAATTGAGAACTTACTTCCTAAATGAACAAGTTACACTGTATTTTGACTTTCTCTGTTTTGTGAATGTTTGCTGAATAAATGGGGTTTACTCTGCTAGCAATCCAAACCTTGGAAGTTGCCTTTGCTTGGCATTACAGCTGGTTTGTCACTTGGTGCTCCTGATAATACAGATTACCTTGATTTATACATAAACTGTAATGCCACACATGAGCAGCTATCCAGAAGAATGCTACTGTGAACATCTTTTCAAGATTCTGATTACACAGTATAGTGAACACTCTATTTATTCAATAACAAATCAGGTCAAAAACATTCACAGAAAAGCAAGGTACAGCATTCACAATATTACAACTTATCATGGAAAGTCAAAATAGAGCATTCACAATGTTACAACTTATCACTAAAAATTGTCACATAGTTTTCACCACAGTTGTCACATAGTTTTGAACAAAGTACAATCATTTAATCAATCAATCACTTAGTAACTCAATCATTCAATCATACTTAAGGAGGCCTCCTTAAGGGTCACAAAGTACTAAAGTCAAAGTTCTTCACTCATGGGACACACTAAGTTACAAATCAGTCACTATTCAATCATCAAAAAATACACAGACCATCTGCTTCTCGGTCACAAGTAAATTATAATCTCAGTCAGTACACAGTATCCAAGTAAAGTCTTCTTTCAGCTTGACTCAGGGTAGGCTCTCAGATTGCCTGGATCCCCTTCCATGGTCCCAGCTCCTATTTGGATTCACCAAACTGTCACTTAGGTTCAAAGGCAGACAGCTCCCCCAGCTCCTTGTCCAGCTCTTTGTGCAGTTCCTGTCCCATGCTGAAGCTCACAGTGTCTGGTACACCTTAAATCCTTCTAGTCTCTGTTCCCGGGAAGTCAAGGTTTAACAAAGCCATAAACATACAAAATACTGGCACCATAGTCATGCCTCCTCAGTCTTCTGCAGCTCTGGCTGGTCCTCAAAAATGCTCAGCAGCTTGGCTGGCTCTCAGACTCAGCAGCTCCTCAGCAGCTCCAGCTGACCCTCAGATTCAGCAGAAGTTTCAGCTGGTTCCCAGAATCAAAGTCACTTCATCCAGGTTCTCAAAATAAAAATCATTCTCTCTAGCTTGGGCCTCTCTTCCTCAGCCTCCAGAACTTGGCCTTAAGAAGATCTGTCTGAGCCAGCAGGGGCTTCTTATATACACATAGCATTAGCTCCTTCACGTTTCAGCCATTTCCTGTTTCAACCTCTTCCTGTTACATCAGCAACAGAGGTTCATACTTTCTGTTTCTTTAACAGAGGCTTGATTAATTACTAAGTGCTAAGTATCTGTTAGCTTGGCCAATACAAAGGGATCAAATTACATTACTATTACACACACATACACACCCCTTAGTCACACATATCTCCATTTAGAAGTCATCTCTCATGGTCTTGAAGAAGGGAACTACAGATGTGGTAACCAGTGTCTACCCACAATCATAGTGCTGCTACCATGAGAGAACTACCACCTTTCCCTTCTGCTCTTATTCTTTCTAGAGAGAACTACTACTGTACAAAAGAAAACCTCTACACTCCTTTCTAAGGGCTAAATTTGTGTCAGTTTCCTCTCTTCTCAAACTGGGAAGAACTACAAATCCCAGAGATTTTGTGGACTTCCAACTCCCTGCCAGAGATTATTACAATAATTTAAGAAATTAGTCTCCCTACAGGTATATATACCTTTTAATGGTAGAAGCTTAAAATCTCAAAGAAATTAAATTCTAATGGTAGGATTTCAGGGATCTATAACAAACCACCTACTACAAATTTGGAGCTAGGGTACCCCATCTAGAGCTCTTTGATTCACAACATGTAGAGAATTACTTATTCAGAAAGCTAGCAAAAATCCTGTCCGTGAAAATCTAGGAGGAAAGAAATTATTTCATAATGATGATCTTCTTTTGTAAAATAATTTTTTATTTTATAAAAGGTTTCACTGTAGGCTTCCTTTAAATATCAGTCTCCCCTAGAGAATTTTCAATAAGGTTCAATTTGCAGAGATGCCATTTACACACATTTTTCTTCCCCAGGAATAAATCTATTCCATTCACTTACATAGCCACAGTTCTACATTATTCTGAGTTTACCTTCATTTCCATTGTTAATGGGGGAAGGGCTTGGCATCTACATGTTTTTTTATTTCTTGGTAATGTCATTGTGCTTAGGACTCTGATAAGGGTTCGACATAATTATTTATGATTCTGATAACAATGATAATTCTCTCAGTCCAAATAAAATTGTTTATTCTATTATTCATGGTCTGAATAATTAATAATTAGAGATAGTACATTTCAAATAATCCCTTTTTGCTTCTTGCGAGTAGTTCTTTCTAATAAAAGGAGAGCATGTGAACAGAAGTTAGGGAAGTGAGTTAAAACTCATGACTAAAATGAGATTTGGAATTTTCTATAGATTTTTATTATCTGTATGTTCTCTGGTCCTAATTAACATGAGTCATAAATAATGGCTCTCTGTATTTCAAAGTTAGGTGGTAATGTAAATAGAGCACTGGACTTGGAGTCAGGAAAGCCCTAGGCAAGTCATTTGACCCCTGTCTGCTTTAATTTCCTTGTCTGTAAAATAGGGATAATTGTATCACCTACCTCCAATGCTCTTTGTGAGGATAAAAGTGAGATAATATCTGTAAAGAACTTAGAAGCCTTAGAGCACTGTATAAATATTAATTATCATCATCAATATCAGATCAAATTATATGTATATGTATGTATATATGTATGTGTATGTATGTATATGTGTGTATATGTGTGTGCATATGTATATATGCATATGTGTATAGGGAGAGAGAGAGAGATATAAATATATATATATATATATGTGTGTATATATGTAGAACTTATCCTTTACAGCATTCTTGCTTCCTGATGCCTCTGTAAGACAAGTAATACAAACATTACTATCCCCTTTCTATAGATGAGCAATGTAGCCTAAGAGATAGAATGCTGGACAGAGTCAGGAAGACTTGGATTCAGACCATGCTACTGATACTTATTAGCTATATGATCCTGGGGAAGAAATAATGATAAGAACTAGCATTTAGATGGTGCTTTAAGGTTTGCATAGCACTTTATGAATCATTTGATTTCAAACACTACTTGTCAGGTAGGTATGATTATTATTATCCCCATTTTATAGATGAAGAAACAGAGGCAAACAGAGGGTAAATGACTTGACCAGGTCACACAGCTAATCTGAACTGAAGTCTTCTTGACTTCAAATCCAACGTTCTATCTACTGTACCTACCACCTACCTGCTTCATAGCATCTAATCTCTATATGCCTCGAATAGCTAATTCCTCAATGAATTTACTAAGACTTACTGTATACATCAAAGATAGTTTTAGTCAGGGGTGTGATGGAAAAAATTTTAAAACTGATTCTCTGGGAAAAAATGTAGGCATGACACACTTTTAAATTAATTTGCATTATTAACATTTTCTTCATTACTTTCTTAAGTTTAGGCAATTAAAAAAACAACTAATTATACTCTGGTTTACAGCATTTGCTGATTTTTGATTTCCAAAGTATAAATGTTATTAATGAAAATTTAACACACATTGTATCTGTGATGACTAACTTTGATAGACTGGGCTCCTCTCAGCAAAGCAAATTTATAAGACAACTCCAAATGACTCATGAGGGAAAGGATATACACATCCAGAGAAAAGAACTATAGAGTCTAAACACAGATTGAAGCAAACTACTTGTCCTCTTTTGTGTTTTGTTTTGTTTTTTTCCTCCATTCTTGTTGTTCACTCCATTGGTTATAACCCTTCTTTACAACTTGACTAATGTTTAATGCAAAGGTATTTGTAGAACCTGTATCAATGGCATGCTGCCATGGGCAGGGGGGGGCGGGGCGGTGAGGGAAGGGAGAGGAGAGGAAGGGGGAGAAAATTTGGAACTCAAGGTTGTTGTGGTGTGACTAAAACAACAGAACAATGACACTCCCCTGGTAAGATCTGGAAAGCAGGAAAGGGAAGAGTTGTAACTAGGGATATCATCAGGGAATCCTAAACACTACAGTCTATAGGACATGTTAGTTAAAAGGAGGCCACAGAAATACTATTGTGTTATGAGAAAAGATGAACAGGTGGACTTCAGAGAAACCTGGAAAGATATAATATAAACTTTATATATTATATAAACTGATGCTGAGTGAGGGCAGTAGAACCAGGAGAATGTTGTACACAGTAACAGCCACAGTTTGTAATGACTGCTTTTGATAGACTTAGCCCTTCTCAGCAATGCAAGGACCTAAAACACTTCTGAAGGACACACAATGGAAAATGCCAGCCACATCCAGAGAAAGAACTATGAGGTCAGAATGTAGAATGTAGCAAACTATTTTCTTTTTCATTTTATTTTATTTTGTTTTTTTTTCCTTTCTCATGGTTTTTCCCATTCATTATAATTCTTCTGTGCAACATGACTGTAGCACCAATGCAATATTCACAGCACCCATGGTCATGATAAATATACCTGCATGATGTGTGATCACAAAATATAACAGACTCTCCATATAGAAGACAGAATCAAAACATTTATTCAGACACCAGAAAACTGAATCCCAAAACAAGGAAGCCAATTCCATCATAGTAGCAAAGAAGTTAATAAGCCGCAATAGCACAGAGAGCCACACCATCTTTAACCTTCCCATAAACACCAATATAAGATCAATATTTACTCACAAGCCTATCTGTCTCCCTCTCTTTTCAACCCTCTAACTGTTCTGACTCCCAGTTTCCTGTGAGCTCTGCTCTACCCTTCAGCAAACTCCTCCCACCACAGGCTCCATGTGATTACATTCAGCCTATTAGGGGGCAAAGTTTATTTTCAAAGCAGGGAAGGTCTTCAAATTCCCTTAGGCTTATTAAGGAGCAGGGAAGATCTTCAAATTCCCATTACCATTGCAATGACTACTGTGAAAATGTGTTTAATAGGAATGTATGTGTAGAGTCCATATTAAATTGCAAGCCATCTTAGGGAGGGAACTAGGAGGGAGGGGGAGAAAATTAAAAACTTGTGGAAGTGAATGTTGAAAACTAAAAATAAATAATTTAATAAGAAAAAATTTTTAAATTAAAAAATAAAATAAAGAGAGGCCACAGTATTCTCAAATTCCTTGGTCAATCCTTTAGGCACTCAGGAAATTTTAAGGTTAAGGAAGCTGATTCAGTTCAGGAGTTATAGCTACTCCAGCTTACCTCCTGGAGTCATGACACCTAAGCTCTAAGAGAAGCTCAGGTCCATTGGACAAAAGGGAAGAGTCCTGTTTAGGAATATAATTGGTTTCCTATCTCTGAGCTCAAAGACTGAAAAACCAGTCATCTAAGACTGAGATTTCCAAAACTATTGGGAGATTTGACCTTAAGGGCTATGTGATCAACCATTCTAGGTGAGAAGATGGATCACAACCCATCTTTATAGTCATTGCCTATAATGGAGTGTGTCTCCAACATGACCACACTAACTCTTCAACTATCATATATCCCAGTACTCTCCTGCTCTACCTTCCATAGCTGTGCAATTCCTAACCTTCTCCCTTCTCAACTGGTCTTAAGCCTCTCAGGGTGGTTAAAATACAGTAATAACCTAACCTCTACAGGACACCATAGCAGGCACTATGCAAGTGCCACTGGATAAATTCCCTCCTCATCCCCACCAGCGTATGTAGTGTTTGCCTCTGAGATCACTTTGTTTCTATAGTAAGTATCCTTTAAAATAAGAACTCTGACTTTGAGATAGTAATTGATGAGTTAAAGTCTTTTTTGTTTTAGATGGGACAGATGAAGTTGGAGGGGCTGAGTAGGCAGGGATGGGTTGCAGTAAGAATAAATGAATGATGAAGTATTTAGTAGATATTTACTATGTACCAAGCACTGTACTAAACAATGGGGATACAATACAAGAATGCCAGATAATCCTTGACCTCAAGGAGTGCTCATTCTAACGGGGGAACATAATGAATAAAAGGGAGTTAGAAACCAAGGGGATCTAGAAAGCAGATGTACAGATAGGGGCTGTGTGTTCAGTGATGTGGTTTGGGAATAGACAGGAAATGACTATAACGTGATATGGAAACTAGGATGAGGCAAAAGCTCATCTCTCAAAGCCCAGGATGGTCCAGGGGCCAAGGAAATGAAGAAGTAGAAGACAGTGGCCATAATGCAGGTGGATCACAAATTTTATTACATTATGTTCCCCTCCCTGCCAAACACTGCCTAGTATAAATTTCCCCGTTTCTGTCAAGGATACCATCATACTTCTAGTGTCACCCAGGTTCCAATCTCATGCAATTTTTGGCTCTTCACTCTCCCCCACATACCAATCAGTTGCCAAATCTTGTCATTTCTGCCTTGACAGCATTTCTCTTGAATCTATCTCTTGTTCCACTCACACAGCTACCAGCTTAATTTAGGCCCTCATTACCTCTTGCCTGAACTATTGCAATAGGCTTCTAATTGGTTTCCTTGCCTCATGTTCCTCCATACTCTGACCCATCTTCCACATAGCTGTCAAAGTTATTTTCTTATTTTGTAGGTTGGAGCATATTACTCCCCTGCTTAATAATTCCAATTTGATTCTAAAATCAAGTATTTTCATCATTTTCTTATTCTTTATTAATTTTTACTTTGTGTAAGTTTTAGAACTTTTCTAATTATTAGCACAATGGTATATATGTGAAATTTATAAATAAGTAAATATATACATATTGGGTGTTCATGCCCAAACTTTAATTTTAACTAAAAAAAAGTACATTAGCAAAAAAAAGTCCGACGTTTACTGAGTTAGGAAAGTGAAACTTTCTAGCCTGAAATGTTCTAATAAAGAAGTGTCTAGATGAGAGAGGAGAATGGATAAGAGGGCATGTTCCAGTAAAGGGGTAGGACCAGATGGAAGTGGTAGGAAGAAGAGGCATGACCATAAAATAGACAATCTATTGGATGGAGAAAGACCAGTCCAGAAAGACAGGAAGTTCTAATCCACATTGTAGTAGGAAGTATCCAAATTGATTACATCACCAAGCCACTTCAGTATTTCAGTAATCCAATCCCTCATTATAAGTAGAAAGGAATGCCCCTGAAAAAAATTCCAAGACCTTGCCCCACTCCTAATCTAGCCTTCTGCTCTAAGAACAAACTGGGAGAAGGAAATAACTTTCCAGGAGCAATAGGCTAAATCCTTTAGAATTATTTTTAATTGTTTCTATATTAGTCATTTTTTTTTATCAGACCCAGAGTCAGAACCCATAGGTGGAATTAGTGGGGCCTTTTATAGCCACACCCAAAACAATATTTATCCTCCCACCAGTTCTTCTAGTACCCAGGATTCATTCTTTTGTCTTAAGTCCTGTTGAAATGCAAATAGCACTTAGAGGTATTTGCTAAGCCTAATCAATCATTTACCCCTTTGAATGAATTTTTTTCTTAGACCCTTACCTAAAGTCTAGGTTGTTCTTAATGGCTAGAGTAAAGTGTATGGTGGAGGGTAAATAACAATTGCACAAGTTTTGTCCAGAAACTCAGAGGGTCTTCCCCTCTCAGACTGATTCTTTTGGGAAGTCAAACAAGACTATCTTTTGCCTCTGTTCTTACCTAGCCTGTATCACTGAATGGGTGTTGCCTCAGACAAACTGAGACCTGGGAAAGACTTTTCCTTAAAAAGGCCAAAGTCTCCACTGCATCCAGGGGTATAGCCAGTTATCCTGATGTGTGTCTTGCTACTACTAGACTCCAGTGATTCTGGAGGAGAGAGTGAGGCTAATGACTTTGCATAGCCCTGCCTCAGTTAAATTCAATTCACTGGAAAGTCAAAATATCACCCCCCTGATGTCACTGATCCTTTTCAAGAAGGAAGGAGGAAAAACAATTTCTTCGCAGTAGTAACTGCTCCACCCCAGAGGGAACCAATAGGCCAGCTCCAGTTGGCAATACTGCTGTTTCCTCCCTCCTCCCCTTGCTCCTCCTTCTATCTACATGGGGAGTCATACCCTTACATGTGGCTTTGTTTGCTTATACTTTGCAAGATATCTTGGGGTTTGTGGGCTAGATTTTTTTTTCTTCCCTATTTATTTATAATACCTTTCCCTCCCCCTCCCCAAGAAAAACTGAGACAATTAACTCTTATCTCATGTAGTTTTCATTTATGATTTCTTGGAATAAAGCTCTGAAAAAACAGACTTTGACAAAGCCCAGTGGGATTCAAATGGAGCTACCTGACTTGCCTTTAAACCCAAATCACTCACAAATTGGTCAATAATCGGTACCAGCCCAAGCCTCACTTGCTCATTGTTTGGATTTTGATGGCTCAGAGTGACTGTAAATAGAAATAAAGGTTGGACAACAACAACAAAAGTGTATGGTGAGATGCAGTTGGAGGAGAAGGCACAAAAAGGAGAGATCAGACAACTTGCCAACTTCACAGTTTTGTATTAGTCCAGTATTATATCTCCTGGTGGGAATACAAAACAAAGAAAAGATCTAGGTCTTGCTTTTGAGATGAAGCTCCAGGAGGAGGGAGACTTTAACATTGTGAGCAAAACATGAGTAGAGCTGTGGGTTAGCCCAGCTAAAAAGAGAAGGGGTCTATACTTAAAAAAAAACAAAACTGTATCAATACAGCTTGCAAAAGCTTCCACCTCTCCAGTAACTATATTATGAAAGCTCTGACTTCTAAGGAATTGTGAAACATTAAGAAGAATAAACTTTGCTCCACAGTGACTATCATTACATTAAACAAGAGGTGAAGAAACTAGTTGTAGGTACCAAACTATGAGAAAATAGAGGCCCTCCCTGGCAAATTTCTTCTTCTTCAGTCCATTCCTCAAACCCCTCTTCATCATTTTCTCCTCCCATTGTCCCTTCCTTTACATCAATCTCTGACATAATTACTGCTGTTCTCCTTCCCAAGGCCAACCACTGTACTTATGCTCTTGATTCCTTCTCCCCTTACCTCCTCCAGAGTTTGTTCCTTCTATTTCATTCATCTTCAGTCTCTCCTTATTCACTGGCTTCTTTCATATTGTCTAGGTACATGCCAGGGTCTCCCCCATCTCTGAAAATCCTTTACCTGACTCTGCCATCCCCTAAAGCAATCAACCTAGGACTTTAAGCAAACTTCTGGAAAGGTCTGAATACATTTGTCTTCATTTCCTCACTTTCCACTCACTTTTTTTTTAAACATTTGTTTTTAAAACTTTGAGTTCCAGGTTTTTTCCCTTCTTCCCTTCTCAACCACTCCCACTGGGAAGATAAGCAATTCAATATAGGTTGTACATGTGTAGTTACGCAAAACATTTCCATAGTAGGTATCTTGTGAAAGATTGATTGTTTTCCTCCATCCTATCCCACCCCCCACTTATTCCGTTTTCTCCTTTGACTCTGCCCCTTTTCAAAAGGGTTTGCTTCTAACTACCCTCTCCCCTAATCTGCCCTGCCTTCTATCATCCCCCCTCTTATCCCCTATCCCTCTATTTTCCTGTAGGGTAAGATACCCAATTGAGTGTGTATGTTATTCCCTCCTTAAGCCAAATTCAATGACAGTAAGGTTGACCCATTCCCTTTCACCTTCCTGCTCTGCCTCTCCATTGTAACAGTTTTCTCTTGCCTCTTTTATATGAGATAATTTATCCTATTCTATCTCTCCATTTCTTTTTCTCCCAATGAATTCCTTTCTCACCTCTTAATTTTATTTCTTTTTAGACATCATTCCTTCATATTCAATTCATCCTGTGCACTCTGTCTATACATACGTATGTCCACACTCACATATATATTTATATATACATACATCCTCCTATACATATGTATGTATACATAGATAGATAGATAGGTAGGTAGATAGATAGATAGATAGATAGATGGATAGATATACACACACACACACATAATATATTCCCTTCAACTATACTCATACTGAGAAAAGTCTTACGAGTTACAATGATCATTTTTCCATGTAGGAATGTAAATAGTTCAAATTTAATAAATTCCTTATGATTTCTTTTTCCTATTTACCTTCTCATGCTTCTCTTGTTTCTTGTATTTGAAAGTCAAATTTTCTGTTCAGCTCTGGTTTTTTCATCAAGAATGCTTGAAAATTCCCTATTTCATTGAATGACCATACTGAGTATAATTCTTGGTTTTAATTCTAGCTCCTTTGATCTCCAGAATATCATATTCTAAGTCCTTTGATCCCTTAAAGTAGAAGCTGCTAGGTCTTGTGTTATCCTGACTGGGTTTCCACAATACTCAAATTGTTTCTTCCTGGATGCTTGCAATATTTTCTCCTTGACCTGGGAACTCTGGAATTTGGCTATAATATTCCTAGGAGTTTTGTTTTGGGGATCTTTTTCAAGAGGTGATAGGTAAATTCCTTCAATTTCTATTTTGTCTTTTGGTTCTCGAATATCAGGGCAATTTTGCCTGAGAATTTCTTGAAAGATGTTATCTAGGCTCTTTTTTTGATCAAGGCTTTTAGGTAGTCCAATAATTTTTTAAAATTATCTTTCCTAGATCTATTTTCCAGGTCAGTGGTTTTTCCAATGAGATATTTCACATTGCCTTCTATTCTTTCATTTCTTTGGACCATTTTATAGTATCTTGATTTCTCATAAAGTCATTAGCTTCCATTTGCTCCAATCTAATTTTGAAGGAATTATTCTCTTCAGTAAGTTTTTGAAATTCTTTTTCTATCTGGCAAATTTGGCTTTTTAAGGCATTCTTCTCCTTATTGGCTTTATGGGCCTCTTTTGCCATTTGAGTTAGTCTATTTTTTTTTATTGGTTCACATATATATATTTTAACAATTGATTTTAGAACTTTAAATTCTAGATTCTTTCCCTTCCTCCCTCATCACCCACTCCCACTGGAAAGACAAGCAATTCAATACAGGCCATACGTGCGTAGTTATGCAGAACATCTTCACAATGGACATATTGTGAAAGACTGACTATATATTTCCCTCCTTCATATCCCACCCCCCACTTGTTCTATTCTCTACTTTGTCCCTGTCCCTTTACAGAATTTTGTGCTTCTAACAAACCGCCCCCACAACCTGCCCTTCCCTCCATCATCTACCCTCTCATTCCCTTTCCCTCTACTCTCCTGTAGGGCAAGATACTCAATTTAGAGTCTATGTCATTCCTTCCCTAAGCCAAATTCAATGAGAGAAAGGTTGACTCCATTCCCTTTTGCCTTCCTGTTCTTCCCCTCCATTGTAACAGTTATCCCTTGCCTCTTCTATATGAGATGATTAGCCCCATTCTGTCTCTCCCTGTCTCCTCTCATTCTATTCCTCTCCTACCTCTCAATTTCACCTTTTAAAATATCATCCCTTTCTATTCAATTGATCCTGTGCCCTCTGTCTATGTACACATATATACAGACACTCACATATGTATTCATATGCATATATACCCTCCTATATAGACATATGTGTATTATACATATATATACTTTTATATTACCTTCACCAATCCTCATACTGAGAAAAGTTTCATAAGTTACAGTTATCATTTTTCCACTGTGGCATGTAAATAGTTCAACTTTGATAAGTTCTTCATGAATTCTTTTCCATGTTTATCTTCTCATGCTTCTTGTATTTGAATGTCAAATTTTCTATTCAGTTCTGTTTTTTTCCTCAAGAATGCTTGAAACTTCTCCACCTCATTGAATGACCATATTTTCCCTAGAATACTATACTCAATTTTGCTGGGTAGGTGATTCTTGGTTTTAATCCTAGCTGCCTTGATCTCTGGAATATCATATTCCAGGCCCTTCTATCCCTTAACGTAGAAGCTGCTTGGTCCTAGGTTATCCTGATTGTGTTTCCACAGCATTCAAAATGTTTCTCCTTGGCAGCTTGTAATATTTGCTCCTTGATCTGGGAACTCTGGAAGCTGGCTATAACATTCCTAGGAGTTTTCTTTTTGGAATCTTTTTCAAGAGGTGATTGGTGAATTCTTTCAAGTTCTATTTTGCCCTCTGGTTCTAAAATATCAGGGCAATTTTCCTTGATAATTTCTTGAAGGATGATTTCTACATTCTTTTTCTGATCATGGTTTTCAGGTAGTCCAATAATTTTTAAATTGTCTCTCCTGGATCTATTGTCCAGGTCAGTGATTTTTTCAATGAGATGTTTCACATTGCCTTCTATTTTTTCATTTATTTGGATCTGTTTAATAGTATCTTGATTTCTCATAAAGTCATTTGCTTCCATTTGCTCCACTCTAATTCTGAAGGAATTATTGTCTTCAGAAAGCTTTTGAGATTCTTTTTCCATCTGGCAAATTCAACTTTCTAAGGCATTCTTCTCCTCATTGGCTTTTTGGGCCTCTTTTGCCATTTGAGTTAATCTATTTTTTAAGGTGTTATTTTCTTCAGTCAGGTTGTTGACTCTCTTTTCATGATTTTCTTGCATTGTTCTCATTTCTCTTCCCAATTTTTCCTCCACTTTTCTTATTTGGTTTTCAAAATCCTTCTTAACCTCCTCTATGGCTTGTAAGCAGTTTACATTTTTCTTGGAAGCTTTTGGTGTGGGAGTTTTGACTGTGTTGCCTTCCTCCTGTTCCATGCTTTGATCCTTTTTGCCCCCAAAAAAGGAATCTAAAGTTGGGTTGCTGTTCTTGCTTTGCTTCCTTTGCCTGCTCATGTTGCCAGTCAATTACTTGACTTTTGGGCTCAGTAGAACTCTGCTTTCAGAGGGGAGAGCTTTGTCCCAAATTGTTAGGGCTTTTTCAGCTGCTGGAGCTATTAGGAGGCCACCATTTCTGCAGTCCTTCCAGCTTTGACTCACTGGTCACGCACCTCAGGACCACCACCCAAGACCACAATCCCAATCCAGGCAAGTTAAGGCAAGAGCACTTAGCCTCTGAATGATTATTTGGCCCCCTGTAATCTGCAGGCCAGGAGCTCTGAAGCAGCCATGTGGAGGCAATTGCAGGGGACATCACTTCTGCTGCTTTCTTGCCTTGGGAGCAAACAGCCAGACCCACTTCTCTCCCTCAAATTTAGCCGAGTTCCACTGACCTTTCACTTTGTCTTTGATTCTTATGGGTTGATAATTCTGGAAACTGCCACGGCTGCTTGTGATCCACTCTCCCAAGTGCTCCAGCCACAGCTTGTCCTGGCCACTCTGGGGCTAACAACTTGGTTTCAGGCCAGGCTGGACTTGGCTCCCAGCACCCTGCAATGAGTGCTTCCCATCCGCCTGCCAGGCTGCCTTTAGCGGGAGCTTTGTTTCTCTGTCATTTTATTAGTTCTGGAGCTCTAAAATTTGTTTAGAGTCATATTTTATAGGTATTTGAGGTGGTTGTGGGGGGAGCTCAAGGAGTTCTCCTGCATCTATGCTGCCATAGTCTTGACTCAGAGTCTTGACTCTGCCCCATAGTCTATTTTCTGCAATCTGGAAGCACAGTTCTATCATGGCAAAGAGTTCAAAAATCAAGTAATTGGCTGGCAATATGAGCAAGCAGAGGAAGCACAAACACACCATAGAATCCTTTTCTGGGGACAAAAAGGATCAAAGCATGGAATGGGAGGAAGACAAAGAAGTCAGAACTCCTGCATCAAAAGCTTCCAAGAAAAATATAAACTGGTTACAGGCCATGGGGGAACTCAAGAAGATTTTGAAAATCAAGTAAAAAAAGTGGAGGAAAAATTGGGAAAAATTGTCACCCTAGTCTATTTTTTAAGGTGTTATTTTCTTCAGTATTTTTTTGGGTCTCCTTTAGCAGGTTGTTGACTCACTTTTCATGATTTTCTTGCATCATTCTCATTTCTCTTCCCAATTTTTCCTCCACTTTTCTTACTTGATTTTCAAAATCTTCTTGAGCATCTCCATGGCCTGTAATCAGTTTATATTTTTCTTGGAAGCTTTTGATGCAGGAGTTCTGGCTTCTTTGTCTTCCTCCCATTCCGTGCTTTGATCCTTTTTGTCCCCAGAAAAGGATTCTATGGTGTGTTTGTGCTTCCTCTGCTTGCTCATATTGCCAGCCAATTACTTGACTTTTGAACTCTTTGCCACGATAGAACTGTGCTTCCAGATTGCAGAAAGCTATGTCCCAAATCACTGAGGTTTTTCACAGCTGCTGGAGCTATTAGGAGGTCACCCTGTCTGTAGTCCCCACAAGCTCTGGCACACTGGCCACACACCCCAGGACCAACACCCAAGACCATGATCCAGATCCAAGCAGGTTAAAGCAAGAGTGATTACCCTCTGAGTGGTCACTTAGTCCCCCTATAATCTGCAGGCCAGGAGCTCTGGAGGCAGCCATGCATGCAGCAACAGCTGCAGCCACAGTGCCCCTGCCACTTCTTGCCCTGGGGGCAGGGGTCAGACCACACTCTTCTGTACCCCTGTTCTAGCAAAGTTCTACATTGACCTTTTTTTCTCTTTGGCATTTATGGCATTTATGGATTGAGAAGTCTGGAAACTGCCACAGCTACTGGTGATTCATTCTCCTGAAGTCTGCTCCTGTTGCTGCTGATAAGGGCCACCCTGGGGCCAGAACTGTGAAGCTCAGGCAGGACTGTGCTCAGCTCCCAGCTTGGTGTGATTGACCCTTCCTGTTGGCCTGCCAGGCTGCCATCAGCAAGAGATTTGTTTCTCTCTGTCATTTTGTGGGTTCTGTAGCTCTAAAATTTGTTTAGAGCCATTTATTTACATGTATTGGAAGTGGTGGGAGCCAGAACCACACGTAGGTCCTATTTTTACTCCGCTGTCTTGGCTCTGCCCCTTCCACTCACTTCTTAATCCCTTAGATTCTGGCTTCCTACCCAATCATCTCACTGAAACAAATGTCTTTTTGAAAATGTTTTTATATATCTTTCGTTTTTCATTATCCCTCCCCCTGCCTACTCAAAGAGTCTTCTCTATTTATTCCATCTTTTTGTCCCAAAAAAACCTGGGACAATTAACTCTTTTGTCTCATGTAGTTTTCATTTATGATTTCTAGAAATAAAGCTCTGGTAAACTGGCTCAAGGAGGAAAGAGACTATAACATCATGAGCAAACTGTTTGTTCATATCCTTGATTATTTATCTGTTGGGGAATGACTTTTACACACACACACACACAAAGAAATGTGTATGCATTTTATATATGTGTGTATACATACATATGTGTATATATGTGTATGTTTGTATATCAGATATGAAACCCTTAGTAGAGAAATTTAACATGAAGACTTTTTTTCCTCATTTAACCACTTTCCTTTTATCTTAGATGCATTAATTTTATGCAGAAACTTTTCTGTTACATGTAATCAAAATTATGTTTTATCTTTTGTAATTGCCTGTACCCCTTGTTTGGTTAAAAATATATCTCCTACCCATAACTATAAGAAGGATGTGTATGATTTACTTTTCCTTTAATTTTTTTGTCTTATCTTTAATATTAAGGTTATGTATCCATTTAGAATGTTTTGTAGAATACAGAGTAAAGCGTTTGTCCAAGTCTAATTTTTGCCATAGTACTTTTCAATTTTATTAGCAATTTTTATCAAATAGGGAGTTCTTTCCTAAGTAATTCATGTTTTCTGCTGTATTGAATATGGTAATTTAGTTCAGTTGTATCTGAGTTTCCCTTGTGTAGTGTGTCCCATCGATCTATTTCTTTATTTTTAACCAGTGCCAAATCATTTTGATGACAGCTGCTTTATAATATAGCTTGAAGTTCAGAAATACTATTCTTCCTTTGTCTCTTTGTCTTTTCATCATTTCCCTTGATATTCTAGATATTTGATTTTTCCAAGTGAATTTTGTTATTATTTTGTCAAGGTCTATAAAGTATCTTTTGATAATTTGATTGACATGGTATTAAAAATATAAATTAATTTTGATAGTGTTGACATTTTTGTTTTTTTCAAATGGCCCAAACATGAGCCTTGAATATCCCTTAAGTACTTACATTGTTCTTTATTTCTTTAAGGAATATTTTATAATTGATTCTACACAAGTGTTTCAGGTACTTTGATGGATTACTCCCCAGATAATTTATACATTTTATAATTATTTAGAGTTATTGCCTCTTGGATTTAGTTATAATTATATAGAAATTCAGGTGATTTTTGAGAGTTTATTTTGTAGCCTGTAACTTTGCTGAATAATTTGCCATTGCCTCAAATAGTATCTTTGTCAATTCCCTAGACTTTTCCAAGCATACCATCATATCATCGGCAAAGAGGGACAATTGTATCTCCTCTTTACCAATATTTACAGCTTTATTTTCTTTCTCATCTTCTTACTATTGCTAGCATTTCCAGAACTATATGAAATAATAGTGGGCAGAGTGGGCATTGTTGTTTTATTCCTGTATTTACTGGAAAAGATTCTATGTTCTCCCCGCTGCATATGATGCTTGCTTTTGGTTTTAGATAGATACTTTTTTATGATTAAAAAAGGTCCCTTTATGCTTATATTTTGTCAGGTTTTTAGCATAAATTAGCATTATACCTTGACAAGGACTTTTTCTGCATCTAATTGAGATTATGTGATTTGGGGTGTTTTTGGTTTTGATATGATTAATTACATTTATTATTTTTCCCCAGTTAACAATCCTTGTATTCCTTATCCCTTGCAAAATGAAAGATTCTTTGGATCAGTTGCTATAATCTGTATGACAGGATTTTGTTTAAAATGTTTACATTGATGTTTATTAATGCTATCAGTTTAAAGCTCTCCTGTGTTTTATCTTTCTATTGTTTAGGTATTAGAACTATACCTCATAAAAGGATTCCAGTATGTTTCTTTCTCAATTTTTGAAAATAATTTGCATAGTTTTAGTATTAATTATTCTTTAAAAGTTTGATAGAATTTTCATTTAAATCTATTAGTCTTGATTTCTCTTTGATCTTTTTCTATTTTATTGTTTTGCTTTTCTGCCCTCTTATTTTCTATCAGATTACCAAAGGCTTGTCAACTTTATTAGTCTTTTCAAAGAGTCAGAATTTTATTTTCTTTCCCATTTCTCTAGTTTAGTTTCCAGTTTGTCTACTTCTCCTCTAATTTTTAGTACTTTGTCTTTTGTGCTTATTTTTAGGTTTGCTTATTTCTTGGCTTTCTAATTGTTAAAAATGCATATTTAGTTCATCAATTCTCTCTTTTAAAGAATTTTGTTATTATCTTAGGGATATTATATTTTTCCTGAGGACTCCTGCCTCCCAAAAATTTTGGCATGTTGTTTGATCATTATTTTCTTTCAGATAGTTATTAACTATTCATATGATTTTTTTCTATGACACATTCATTATTTGAGATTTAATCATTAAGCCTCCTTTTAGATCTATACCTTTCATTTGTGGTCCCTGAACTGATTATTATTTTTATTTATTTATTATCTGTAAAGATTGTATTTACTGTTTCTGCCTTTTTGTATTTGTTTGCAATGTCTCTGTGTCTTAAATATGATCAGTTTCTATAAATATTCCATGTGGTACTGAGAAATACATGAATTCTTTTATAGTCCTGTTTCTGAAGATCTAAGTTTTTTTAAACTTTTTTCTAGCAATTCGTTTAGTTTTATATTTCTCCTTTTGTTTATCCTTCTGTTAGACTTATCCAAAATTGAGAGACAGACATCAAAGTCTCCTGCCACTATTGTGTTACTGTCTTTGTCTTGTACTTTGGTTAATGTTTCCTACATCACTTTGGGTGCTAAGGCAATTGAAGCACATAATTTTAATAATGATATTGATTGATACCTTTCAATATAATGTAGTTTCCTTATTTATCCCTTTTCACATTTTAAGTTTTTGTTTTTTGCTTTGTCTGATAGTATGATCCCAACTCCTGTTTTTTTGGATTAAGTTGATGTATAGTACATATTTTTCTAGCCCTTCATTTTTATTCAGTTTATGTCTTAGTTCTTTCAATATGTTTCTTATAAACCACAAATTGTGGGGTTCTGTTTTCTTATCTACTCACTTTTTTGTTGTTTGTTTTATTGGATTGCTTTATTCTTTCATAGTTAATGTTATTAGAGTGAGATTTGTATTTTCCCCATTTATCTTTCTTTCCATCACCCTCCAGTTTGTTACTCCTTTCTTTAGTTATGGAGTTTTGTTTTTTTCTTCATTGCTTTCATCTTGTTGTTTAAGTTTTCCAGTCTTTCTTTTTTCTCAGTTAAGTAGTTAAATAGAATCCCCTTCTTCCTCTCTCATTCAACTTCTTTTGACTATTTTTAAATTTTTTTTGCACTTTTTTTCCAAAAAAAGGATTTTTTTCTCTAATTCTCTTCATTATTCACCTTTCCTTTCTATTCTAGGTTTTTTATTCTTTAATTCATGGCCCTTACGCTTGTTTAGTCCTTCTTTATTCTCTATATTCCACATGGAATTAAAATTCTTGAGATGTCTATTTTGACTTCCCCTCTTCTAAATGGTTTCTGTTATTGCCTTGTAAATCTTGCCCCTTGGCTCCCTTTTTTCTGTTGTGTATCATTCTTAGAAATACCAGTTTCTGCAGGTGACAGAGAGGATATTGCCCCATGGAAGAAATCTTCCTATGCCCCTAGCTGTACAGTTCATTATTGACCTTTGCCCTGCCCTCAGTCATTTTCCCCCATTTGCCTAGAAATTCATTCCTTGAATCCATACCCTCCTATTCTTCAAAGTGTCAGCTTCTGCCTAAAGCTCTGGTTTCCCTTTTCCTGTGGCAGGATAATTGATCTCTCTAAGTGCCAAATCCCTACAGTACTACCCAATGCAAAACTCCCATATCCCCTTATAGAATATGTATATTCTCCCAAAGAAACATTCACTGGAAGTAGCCCCTCCCATTACTGAAACAAGATTTCCCTCTTTCTTCCTCCTTTTCCCAATCGTTCCCTTTGCCTCCTCACCCATAAGAGTTATTTTTTCCCTTCATTTTAAACCTTAGAATTGATTAAAGTATGCATATTCCCCTCTATCTTCTTTCTTCCCTTCCCTCTTTTATGTGCCCTCACATTTGTAATTTAATCCCATGAAAAGGATTAGCTTACCTGTAAGGCAGGGTGCTGCGAGGTTTCACCCCAAGGTTTCAGAGCAGTTTCTCCATCATTAGTTTTATATAACTTCTGTTTTCACCCTTGGCTCCTCATGCATATTTAGAAATAAATCTCCAAACGGTCTCTCAGTTGTTGTTTTGTTACTGTTGTCCTTATCTGCAGGACTTGTTTACTTTTCTTATATTTTTGTTGTCTGGGGTGTTTGAGAAATAAATAATTTCTTCAAGCATGGTTTTCTTTCTAGAAATATTTTGAGTGCCTCTTTTTTAATTAACATTCATCTTTTTTTTTCATTTATGCTTATGCTCCGATTTGCAGAGCAGGTTACTTTGGGCTGCACCATAAGTTCCTTTGGAATTTAAGCTCTTTGGAACTCATTTCATTTTCCTTAGTGGTTTCTGGTGGGTACATAACAGTCTTTAGTTATTCAAATTTCCCTTTTTTATATGTTTGAATGACTTTCTCTGAATCACATACAGAATTTGTTGTTTGTCAGTGGAATTGTTAAATTAAACTATTAGGTATCTTGGATCTTATAGCATAGCTCGGTTGCTGTTGTTTTCCTTTTTTTCTGGAGATAGTCTATGGATTCTTTCAAGTGGCACCTTATTTTCTGTGTTCAGAAGTTCTAGGCAATTTTCTTTTATTGCACTTTTTATTATTTTATTTAATTAATTTTCTTATTTACATTATTTAACATTCTTATTTTATTACAATTTTCTTGCATTACAGTGTTCATATTTTTTTCTGGTAGCCTTATAATTATTAAATTGTCTCTATGTATCCATCTTCAGGATCAATATGTTTTGCTCATATGGCGATCATGCTTTATTTTAATATTATTGCTTTCTGTTTCTCTTCCAGATCGTCCTTCACTTCCATGTATTTACATTCCAAATCAATTATTTTTTATTTTGTTTCTTTGGTGATATGCCATCATGAATTCAAGTTTTTCTGTTCTTTTAATTACTTTAACTCTGCAGGCCATAAATTCTGATTTCACAATTCTTATTTCTCCTTCAGATCATTCAGGAACATGCTGCTATGGTTGCATACTCTCTTGGCAATTCACAGGGTCCTCTGCCTCATCAGGTATTGGTTCATTTCTCTTCATTTTACCCAATGCTTAGCACAATGCCTGGCACATTGTAAGTACTCAATAAATGTTTGTTGATTCATTGAAAACAATACTTATTTACAGATGCCTAAAGTCTTTTACCTTATCTGGAGGCCATATTTTCTTCTATTATTCATGTCTTCCCTGCTTATGATTAAGGTCTTTAAATCATTTTTCTTCCTCCTGAAAGGTTTTATAATTCAGCCTTTCCCACCCTCTTTATTTTCCCCTGTTGCTAAATTTCTGATTCCTTCCCCTTTGAAGGTGGTCTCCCTAGAGATTGACTCTAAAAGATTCTCAACCTTCTCCCTCATTGAGCAATTCATAGTTCACCAAGCCCAGCCTCTGCCCCAAATGACTTCTGGGGAACAGAACTGGTACTTTATTGATTCTGGGCACTTTTTCTCCAACTTAGTGAAATACTACACAGCCCCCCTGCACACCCCCACTCCCAATGCCTACTCCATTTCCCTCTGTTTCTCAGTTCTCTTGCTCATTGACACCAGAGCAAATTTCTGCATTTTGGAGTTATTGAATCTGTAAGGCATAGGGAAGAGAGGAAATTGGAGTGCAAAAGCTTAATTCTAGTGCAAGAATAGACTACATCATCCTTCCCTTTTCCCTCTGTTCCTCTGGAGCACTATCATGTCACAAAGAGCTACCATATTGCTATTGAAGCCTAAGCAAATTTCCACAGTTCAGATCTCCAATACTAGTAAGTGGAGAACTGGAGGGGTATGGAATTAAGGTCTGTTATAAATATATGTGTTGACTTGTGCAGCCCTCTTGCCAGGACCATGGTGGGCAGCAGGGACAAGAGTGCTGAGTAAGGAGGAGTTAGAGGTTGATGATTATTGGCTTTCTTTACTGGAGTTTTTACCCTTTGGGGGTTTTTTATATCCTAGATTATAGAGGCAACTTAAATTGGGCTATCTCCAAAAATTCCCATTTTGGAAAAGTTTGAGATGTTGTAAGAATCAGATAAAATAGCCCTCCATCTTGTTCATCACATAACGCAGGGTTCAATTTCAATGTTTTGTTGTTGTACTTTCTGTTAGTAGTCATTATGCATATTTTTTCTGCTTACTTCCCTTTGCAATAGTTCATATAAATTTTCTCATTCTTCTTTGTATTCCTTGTATTCATTGTATTGAATAATCTACTAGATTAATGTACTACAATTCTACCTAAATTAATTTACTTATTCAGTGCCATACCAATCAAATTACCAAAAAACAATTTTATAGATTTAGGAAAAATAACAATTCATCTGGAAGAACAAAAGGTCAAAAATATTAAGGAAATTAATGAAAAAAATGCAAGTGAAGGCCTAGCTGCACCAGGTTTCAAACTGTATTATAAAGCAGTAATCCTCAAAACAACCTGGTGCTGCTAAGAAATAAAGTAGTCGATCAGTGGCATAGATTAGGAACACAATGCACAGTAGTGAATAATCATAGTAGTCTAGTGTTTGATAAACACAGAGACCCAAGCTTTTGGGACAAGAACTCACTATTTGAGAAAAACTGCTGGGAAAACTGGAAAACAGTATGGCAGAAACTAGGTATAGGTCAACATTTTACACCTATACCAAGATAAGGTCAAAACGAGTTCATGATTTAGACATAAAGGCTGATACCATAAGCAAATTAGGGGAGAATAGAATAGTTTACTTGTCAGATCTATGAATAAGGGAAGACTTTATGACCAAATAAGAGACAGAAGGCATTACAAGATGTAAAATGGAATTCTAATTGTGTAAAATTAAAGAGGGTTTGCACAAACAAAATCAATGCAACCAAGATTATAAGAAAAGCAGAAAGCTGGGGGGGAAATTTACAGCATCCCTAGTAAAGGACCCATTTCTCAAATATATAGAGAACTGAACCAAATTTATAAGACTATAAGTCATTCCTGTAATGATACTGGGATTTGAAGATCTTCCATGACCCTTGAACTTGCTGATGTAGCAGGAAGGGGAGGAACAAGAGAAAGCCGGAATCAAGCTAGCATCCATGCTGTGGTGACTGGAAGCAGCAGCAGCGGCTGCAGCTGGGCGCGAACTCCTTTTTTCTTTGAGCCTGCCAGAATCTCTGCTAAGGACTCCTGCTGAGGACTGCCAGGAAAAGGAACTGTGGGGGGCTGGAGCTGCTTGGGAGCAAGCTGCCTGGACACTGAGCAGTTGCATGAGTGAGGAGAGGAGGATCTGTGCCTGAGGTAGCCTGTCCTATTTTGAAGGCTTGAGAATGTGGGTGTTTGCTACAATAACTACATGTTCCAACTTCATAACTACTGTGTTGGCTTTGACTTTCTGGTTTTGGGACTCAGTTTTCTGTATTTGAATAAATGCTCTAGCTATATTTCCCATGTAGACAGCCTGTTACATTTTGTGATTAATAACCATATCAATATACTTATACTTACTGTAGGCATTGTGAATACTGCATTGTTGATACAATTCTCCAATTAATAAATGGTCAAAGGATATGAATGGGCAGTTTTCAGATGAAGAAATCAGAGCTTTCTATAGTTATATGAAAAAGTGCTTGAACTCACTATTGATTAGAGAAATACAAATTAAAACAACTCATAGGTACCGCCTCACACCTATCAGATTGGCTAATATGACAGAAAAGTAAAATTCTAAATGTTGGAAGGGATGTAGGAAAATTGGAACACTAATACAGTATTGGTGGAGCTGTGACCTGATCTAGCCATTCTGGAGAGTGATGTGGAACTATGCTTAAAGGAATATAAAACTGTGTGTACACTTTGATCCAGTAACACCACTGCTAGATCCAAAAGAAAGGAAGAAGACTTACATGTACAAAAATATTTAGAGCAGCTTTTTTTTGTGGTGCCAAAGAATTAGAAATTGAGCCCATCAATTAGGGAATGGCTGAACAAGTTGTGGTACATGATTGTAAAGGGATACTATTGTACTGTAAGAAATGATGAGAACGCTCTCAGAAAAACCTGGATTTACATAAATTGATGCTGAGTGAAATGAGCAGGACCAGGAGCACACTGTACTCAGGAACAGCAATATTATATGATCTTCAACTATGAATGACTAAACTATACTCAGCAATACAATGATCTAAGACAATTCCAAAGAATTCATAATGAGAAATGCTATCCAGTTCCAGAGAAATAGCTGATGAAATATGAATGCAGATTAAAGCGTACTGTTTTTTATTTTATTTCTTTCATTTTTTCTTTGGTTAGTGTTTTCTTTCACAACATGACTAATATGGAAATGTGTTTTGCATGATTGCACATGTATAACCTATGTCAAATTGCTTACCATCTCACAGAGGGGAATAGAGAGGAATGAGGAGGACTGAACTCAAAATTTCAAAAAATGAATGTTAAAAATTGCTTTTACATGTAATTGAGGAAAAATAAAATATTATTAAAATTTTTTCAAAAAAATTAATGTGCTGCAATTTATTTAGTCATTCCCCTGTCAATGAAAATTATTTAGTTTTGAATTCTTTGTTATTGCACAGAAAATTGCTATTATAAATTGGGGGGGGGAGGGTTAATGGATTTTTCCTTTAATACTAATGAATTAATCTCTGTTTGTATTAGGCCCCAGTCACCAGTCTTTCCATTTCATCCTCTTCATGCTGGCAAGTTGGTATCCTTAAAGCATAGGTTTGACCAAATCAGGCCCCAACTCAAAGAGCTCTGGAGCAGCGGTTCTCAACCTGTGGGTTATGTTCAATTTGTAACAATGAAAATACATCCAGCATATCAGATATTTACATTATGATTCATAACAGCAGCAAAATTACATTTATGAAGTAGCAATGAAAATAATTTTATGGTTGGGGGTCACCACATCATGAGGAACTGTATTAAAGGGGCACGGAATTAGGAAGGTTGAGAACCACTGCTCTAGAGGCTTCTAGGTTAAAATGTAAACTAATATTTAATGCCTTTCAGAATCAACCTCCAATCTATATTTCCAGACTGATTTTATGTTACTCCTTTTCACATACTCAAGTCACATCAATAGCTGGCATTTGTA
Source organism: Pseudochirops cupreus (assembly GCA_028627135.1). Classification (NCBI taxonomy): domain Eukaryota; kingdom Metazoa; phylum Chordata; class Mammalia; order Diprotodontia; family Pseudocheiridae; genus Pseudochirops; species Pseudochirops cupreus. The sequence continues at coordinate 280,380,980 of CM053582.1, read as the reverse complement.
TAGTGTTTTTAGGTTTGCAAAATGCTTTACATACATTATCTCATTTGATTCATAAAACATCCATAGGAGTTAGATGTTTTATTATCTCTTTCATAGATAGGTAAACTAAGATTAAGATATGAAAAGGGTTTTGCTCAGGATTATATAGCAAACAAATGTTTGATGCAGGATTTGAACTCGGGTCTCCTTGACTCCAAGCTCAAATATTCTATCTACTATACTCAATCCACTATTCTTGTCAATCTTCTATTTTCTATACAAGATGTTCTAGCTCCCATCTCTATGCTTTTGCCCAAGTTGTTGTGCACACCTGGTAAGCATTCCTTTTTCATCTTGGCCTCTTGAAATTTGTAGCTTCAGGGTTCAACTTGTGTCCCTTCCTATAGAAGGCCTTTTTTGTGCCAAACCCTTCCCCAGTTGTTAGTGTTCTCCCCTACACCTGAAGGTGGCTCAGTGGATAGAACACTAGGCCTGGGGTTAGGAAGACTTGAGTTCAACTCTGGCCTCAGACACTTAATAGTTGTATGATTCTGGGCAAGCCACTTAACTTCTGTTTGCTTTCATCTGTGGGAGAAGGAAATGGCAAACCACTTCAGTATCCTTGCTAAGAAAATCTCATTGACATATGGTTCATGGGCTCATGAAGAGTTGGGCACAACTGAAGGACTAAACAACAACTAGATATACAACCTGACTAATGTCTAATGTGAAAGTATTTGCAGATCCTATACTTGATTGTATGCTGCCATGGGGGGGAGGGGGGGAGAAAGGGAGGGGAAGAAAATGTGAAACTCAAGGGATTGTGGAATTGAATCTTGTAAACTAAAAATAAACAAATTAATCAAGAATTTTACTAATCAAAAAAAAACACAACTAGATAAATAGACAGACAGACAGATAGATAGATAGAGAGATAGATGGATAGATGGATGGATGGATGGATGGATAGTCTTTGTAAACCAAGACTAAAATCACAGCTCAAGGCCATGTGTGGGGAAATAAAGGCCAGCTATGAAAAATGTGGATAAAGTAGCAAATTCATATTCATTTTTAAAATTTGGAAGCTAATTGTGGGTGAATTTTAAGAGCGTTTGAGACCAGTTTCATATTAACAACGTGAGAGAACATACTAACATTTCCACTTATAAATATTCTAGAGCAGTGGTTCTCAACTTTCCTAATGCTGCGACCCTTTAATACTCGTATCTGGGTGTATCTGGGCGTATCTGCATGTGGGCAGACCCATCTGGAGACAGATAGAGGAGCGGTGTCTTGGTTCCTAAGACCATCAGAAATATGTGTTTTCGGATGATCATAGGCGACCCTTGTGAAAGGGTCCTTTGACCCCTAAATAGGGGTTGCGACCCACAGGTTGAGAGCCGCTGTTCTAGAGGTTTGGCCCTGTATCAATTAAAATCTTATTTAAAGGTCTGATTCACATATTACCAGAATTTAGGATTGCAGAGAAGAATCCAGCCATTAGATCTCAATAGTTAATTCCTGTTCTGTGGGGCGGCATGTAGCCCTACTATGAGAAATCAGAAGGCCCCAGTAACTTATGTGTCAAAGGACTTGGTGTCTTAGTAAGTGGTCCATAGCTTGCAATCTCCATACAGTAGACGCTGCCACCACCCAGTCACACAGCACCTTCCCACCCCCACCCCACCCCATCTAATGTTATATAAATAGTACAGGAAAAGGAAGTCTTCTTCAGTCTCTGATCTGGATTCATTTTGAAACTTTTTTTGCTTTCTCTGTTCAGTTTGGATACTCTGTGCTTCTGCATCGCTCATGTCTTCCTTCCTAAGACATTGCCAGATGGGACAGCATTAGTTCCCTGTCTACTATCTGTATGTCAAGGGCTAGGATGAGTAAGAGAGAAAGTCTGCATGTGGGAGTCAATTGTTTCCTTTCAAACTCCCACAGATTTAGGCAAAAAAAGGCACACTTGAGTCCTGGCCTCACCTCTCCAAAATTTCCCTCAAATTCAGAGGAACTGAGCCACGTTGCTTAGTTAGCACTCCTCCTAATCCTGCTCTCCTTTTTTCTGAAGAACTATGGGGAGGTCTTTGGATTTCACAACTTCTGCAACCTCTTGTGAAATTCAGCAATTGGTTTCTAAATCACTCCCTCAGTCCTGACAAAATTCCCAGGGGATTGCGAAAGCGAAAACAAACCCCTTGGCCATTTTGATCTGTTCTACTTATAAGAGTAGAGGAGGAAAAATTACATATCTGTAACTTTGAACATATGTGTGTGTACATACACACACATATAATTATGGGCTCTATCTTGTCTCGATGGAAGCTTGCAGGTATTTCAGAGAACAAAAAGGCTTCTCTGTTCCATAGGCTAAATCTACCTTCAGATCTTAATTGCCTAATTCATAAAATCTTGGATCTGGAAGGAATTTTTGAGATCACCTCCTCCAAATCCATCATTTCACAGATGAAGAAACCGAGGCCCAGAGAGGATATAAGTAACTTGCCTGAGGTCACATAGCTGGTTAGAGGCATAACTAGAGGAAACCTGTCTCCTATCTCTAGCACAATATATTTTTACTCATTTGGATAAAAAATACTATCAGGTTTCAGAAGATGATTTAGTTAGGATAGGTTTTTAGGAAAATAACATAACTTTAGACTATTTTAAGTAGACTATATATAAAATTAAGGTTTAATTGTAATGTATTCTTTGTAAGGTCTGAATTCTTTTTGCAATGCTATAATTTTATCCTACAACTTCTGAGCTTGTGAAAAACTAGTTAAGTCTAGAATTCCTGGATTTGTTTCCTATCTGTGATGTTCTCTCCAGTTCCTTCATTTTTCCCAACTATTCCTTGGAAGGAGAATCAATCGATCAATCAACAAACATTTATTAAGCAGCTATTATTTTCTAAGCACTGGTGCTAGGGATACAAAACAAAATAGAATGAATCTCTGACCTCAAAGTGCTTACAGTCTAGCTAGGGGAGACAACATGTACATACACAGGCACATGTAAGCATGTGCCTATATATGTGTATAATTTGGGTGGAAATCAATACATCAGTCAAGCAAACTAGGCCATTAGAGGTCAGTGCTTACTGGTGAGTGGGATATTCTCAACGTTCTACTTAATCCTCTAGGGAAGCTTTGTAGCCACTCCCATTCCTAAGAGAAGCCAAGGAGGAGAAGAAACTAAAAGAAGGCTGAGAAAGGTACGAGCAGGCTGGGGCCCTAGGTAAAGTTGCCATCATTAATGCCTCCATCGTTGCTATAAGCATACTGGCATGAGGATAAAAATCCAGAAAAAAAGGGGCCTGTAGCCAGGCATGGCTGGAGTCACATTGAATAGACCCAAGGTGATTAGAGCATTCCATGCTGCTCAAAACAGAACTGGGGATTCCTCCCTCTCCTGTCTTTCACTTCACTTTTACCTTCTTGCTCTCTCAGAAGACAGAAAAGCTTGCATTCCTAATTTTCATTTCTTTAGAGTTTGTTTTGCTTTCTATTCACTTTATTTTAAAAGAAACTGATTTTTCTAGGATGAAGTGATTAAACATTACATGACTGATCTGCATGTTTCATAACTCATACGCAAATAGAGGAAAAAAGAAGACAATATGGAAGAAAGGTTGAGGAGAAAGAAATGATAAGGTATAGCAATTGATTGGATATGTGAGGTGAGTAAGAATAAGGGCCCAAGGATGACACTAGAACTGTCTTGTTGATGAGAATACCAGTGGTACCCTTGATAGTAATAGGAAGCTCAGATGAAGAGTGTTTGGGGGCAGGGATGAGGATGGAATACTAAATTCTGTTTTGTATATATTGAATTTTGAAAGAAGCAGGATTTCTTTTATATACAAATTGGATAGGTGGCCATTGAGATCCTTCCCAATTCTTAAATTCTGAAATATTCCTAGGGAATATCCAATTTGAAATCTTCAATAAGCAGTTAGTGATGTAGGATTGAAAATCAAGAAAGTTTAGGGTTGAATTACACAGACATGGGAATCAAAGGGCTTTGTATAGAAAGTGGCACCTGAGGATAGAGTCAAGATGGCAGAGAAAAGGCAGGGACTCACCTAAGCTCTTCCAAATTTGCCTCCAAGCAACTTTAAATGATGCCTCAAAATGAATACTAGTGTGGCATAACCCACAAAAAGATGAAGTGAAACAATTTTCCAGTCCAAGACAACTTAGAAGATCTCTAGAAAAGGTTAGTCTCACTGGAGTGAGAGTGGAACACAGTCCAATGCAGGCAATGCCCCAGCAAGGCAGCAGCACAACCCTATGCCCCTATGAAAGGTAACCAGTAATGACTATGCCTCAGAAAGCCAGCAGCAGACCTTGGGGACAACTGAATTGGCAGCAGTGGCTGACTTCTAGAGCTCTTAGTTCACCAACTATGGTGAGGGGGTCAGAAAACTGATCAGAAGGAGATTTTTAGAGTCCCTTCACTGACAGTGGGTACAATACTCTGTTGCATTGCCCATATGCCAATCAAGTTCACAATCCTGGGTTACAGTCCCAGGGCAAGGGGAAACACTAGCATGCTAGAGCTTGTGATCACAGGAGAATGGGGACCCAGGTCACAGTTCCAGGGTGGAAAAGAATGCATGTGATCAATCACAGATCAGAACACAGTCTAGGAGAGTAGTAAACAAACCTCTCCTTAAATTATACCAACTTGGAAGAACTGAAAGCTTATAAATCCCCAAAATGAGCTCTGAAAACAGATGCACAGAAAAACTCTGAAGCTTGGAACAGAGCTCCCTCCACCTCAGGAGCAGAGCTCAACTTTAACACAAAGTTAAAAGTCAAAAAATGGGCTGGAAAATGAGCAAACAACAACAAAAATAGAACCTGACCATAAAAAGTTACTATGGTGATAAGGACAATCAATACAGAAACTAAGAAGAAGATAACAAAATCAAAACCGCTATATTCAAAACCTCAATGGAAAATTTAATTTGGTCTCAGGACCAAAAAGGATGCCTGGTAGAGCTCAAAATAATTTTTAAATCAAATAAGAGAGGTAGAGGAAGAGAAAAGCTCCTTAAAAAAGAAAAAAAAAAGCAGAATTGGCCAAATAGGAAAGTAGGTACAAATGCTTGGTGAAGAAAAGAATTCCCTAAAAATTCGAATTGGGCAAGTGGAAGCTAAATGACTCCATGATCATCAAGAAATAATAAAACAAAAGAATGAAAAAAATAGAATAAAATATGAGATATTTCATTGGAAAAACAACCATCCTGTAAAATAGATTGAGAGATTAATTTGAAAATTATTGGACTATCTGAAAGCCATACATCATCAGAACAAGAATCTAGACATCACCTTTTAAGAGATTGTAAAAGAAAACTGCCCTGTTATCCTAGATACAGAGTGTAAAATAGAAATTGAAAGACTCCACAGATCACCTCCTGAAAGAGATCCCAAAATGAAATCCCCAAGAATGTTGTAACCAAATTCCAGAGGTCCTAGGTCAAGGAAAAAATATCGTTATCAGACAGAAAGAAACAATTCAGACATCATGGAGATGCAGTCAGAATATGTATCAGCAAGCACCCTAGCATACCCAGAGTGGCTGCTAGCACAGGTTCTTAGATCTACTTTTCTAAAGGAAAGCAACTCAAAATGGGTTAACAATCTTACTTGAATCAATCAAACAAATATCATTTACCTAGTTCAGGGGGAAAAGTCAGCACCCTGAGCTTCAGAGAATGCAAACACAAGTTACAAATACAAGTTACAAGCCAACAAAGAAACAGATCAGCAGATGGGCTTCCAGCGTCTGACCCTTACATCCATACCTATTCAATTACCAGAGAGGGAAGCACCAACATCTGGGTTTTTCAAAGCCGGGGGGCTCAACAGCTTCTCAGAGTCTCATCTAGCCAAATCACACAACTCTTCTCAAAGTGAACCCCAAAGCAAAACCTCACATCAGGGCATATATATATAGCTTTCTCCTGGCTCAGAGAATGTCACAGCCCTCTTGACCCACTGCCCAATCACAAAGCTACAAGGCTCGGGCATTCCCAAAAAACAAGCCTCCGTCCACAGGCTCCATGTGATCACATTCAGCCTATTAAGGGAGCAGAGTATACTTTCAAATCTGGAAAGATTCTCAGAGTCACGTAGCCACTTTAGCAAAGGACCTAGGGGGAGGGAAGATCTTCAGATTCCCCTAACAGGATAACAAAGGATTTAGAAGCTTCTACAATCTAAGGGGGTGGGGATGATATTCCAGAGGACAAAGAAACTAGGATTACAACCAAGATTCACCTACCCTGTAAAACTAAGTGTAATCCTTCAGGGGGAAAAATGGACATCCATTGAAATAGAGGACTTTCAAGTATTTCTGATTAAAAGACCAGAGGTGAACAGAAAATTTGACTTTCAAATACAAGACTCAAGAAAAGCATCAAAAGGTAAACAGGAAAGAGACATCATAAGGAATTAAATAAAGTTAAACTGTTTACATTCCTACATGGGAAGATGATACTTGTAATTCATAAGAATTTCATTATTAAGGCAGTTACATACATAGAGGGCTTGGATGTGAGTTGAATATGATGGGATGATATCTAAAGTCAAAATTAAGAGGTGAGAAAAAGGAATGTGCTGGGAGAAGGAGGAAGGAAAAGTAGAGTAGAGGGGGAATTATCTCACATAAAAGAGGAAAGAAAGAGCTTTTATAGTGGAGGGGAAGATAAAGGAGGTGGGGGTAGGTTGGGGGAAAGAGTTTGAAACTTACTCTCATGGAGTTGGCTCAGAGAAGGAATAATATAAACAGTCAGTTGGGTATAGAAATCTATCTTATCCTACTAGAAAGAAGAGGAAGGGGATAGGAGAAGAGGGGGAGGCTAATAGAAGACAGAGCAGATGGGGGGGAAGCAGTAGTCAGAAGCAAAATGCCTTTGAGGACAAACAGGGTAAAAGGAGAGAGACAGTAAGATAAACAAGGGGAGTAGGAGAGGCAGTGATAGGATGAAGGAAAATACACAGTAATCCTAACTATGAAAAAGTTTTTGCAGCAAGTTTCTCTGATAAAGGCCTAATTTCTTAAATACATAGAGAACTGAGTCAAATTTATAAATATGAGTCATTCCCCAGTTGATAAATGGCCAAAGGACATTAACACACAGTTTTCAGACTAAGTAATCAAAGCTATCTATAGTCATATGAAAAATGCTCCAAATGACTATTGACTAGAGAAAATGCAAATTAAAACAATTCTGAGATACCATCCCACTCCTATCAGATTGGCTAATATGACAGAAAAGGAAAATGACAAATTTTGCAGGGGATGTGGGAAAATTAAGACCATAGCGTACTGTTGGTAGATTTGTGAACTGACTCTGGAGAACAATTTGTAACTATACCAGAAGGGATATAAAATCATGTCTTTTGACCCAGTGATACCACTACTAGGTCTGTATCCCAAAGAGATAAAAGATAAAAAGGAAAAGGCTCTATCTGTACAAAAACATTTATAGCAGATATTTTTGTGGTGACAAAGAATTAGAAATTGAGGAGATGCCCATCAATTGGGGAAATGGCTAAACGAGTTGTATTATACAGTTGTGATGCAATACTATTGTTCTATAAGAAATGATAAGCGGGATTCTCTCAGAAAAAACCTGGAAAGATTTACTTGAACTGATACAAAGTGAAATGAGCAGAACAAGGAGAAAATTGTACATAGTAATAGCAATATTGTATGATGATCAACTATGAATGACTTAGCTATTATAAGTAATTCCACAGGACTTATGCTATCCATCTCCAGAGAAAAAACTGATGGATTCTGAGTGCAGATCAAAATATACTGTTGTTTACTTTTTTTTGTCTGTGTTTTCTTTCACAACATGACTAATATGGAAATGTTATGCATGATTGTACAGGTATAACCTGTATCAAATTGCTTGCCATCTAAGGGAGGGAGAGAAGGAAAGAATTTGGAACTCAAAAATTTGGAACTCAAAAAAAATTTTTTAATGGATTGTTAAAAATTGTATTTACATATAATTTTAAAAATGTTAAATAAATATGTATTTTTTTTAAAATTTTAAGTGGTAGCTGATCTGAGCATTTATGGAAGGTAGGAATTCTATGAGGGAACTGTGATTTGAATGAGGAAGATGAAATAAAGCAATTTCTGGAATTGTGAAAAAATAGAATGTACCATTTAAGTGATTTTTTTGAGGTAACAAGTTTTCTGATTTAAATATCATAACATTTTTATTTTAACCATTTGGGGATGAGATATTTTCAAAATGGTTTGCACATATCTATGCCATCTCTATTCTAAATTTAAAATAACCTTTTATTTTATAACTCTTGGACATTATTATGAAAATTAATGATCATACCACACCAAAATATAGACATGTCCTTAGAATCTATTGAGGGTTTTTTGTTTCTAAGGCTAAATGGACAAAAGTAGCTCTGATTTTGAGTTTCTGTGATTGGTTTTTATATTAATCTGTTTTTACCCACTTCTCAGGCTGGATTTTTGTTTGGAAGTTTGTTTGCATGTTCTTGGTCCATTGCTATGTTATGAATATCTGGAACTCCCAAATTAATGATCTTTGAACATGTAACTTGCTGACTCTATAATATACCTTAAAGTTTGGAATATAGGTTGGGAATAAGACCTCTGGTTGAAGCAATATCCTAATTCCTTCCTCCATGCCGGTCAGGCTAGTTTTTTTCCCTGATAAGTGACAAAGCTAGGACCTGATTGGGCTAAATCTCAAGCTTTGCCTTTCTTGATGCAGCCTACTAGTATCTTCTGGTCATATTGATAGGTTCTTGGCTTCTTGATCACCTAAGGGAATAAAAAGGTCCAACTATATGGAGTTGGGGTCCTTCATACTTGGCAAATGTCCCAAGACCATGTGAGTCACCATGCCACGTCCTCCTTACCAGATGTGTTTCCAGATGGAAAGAGGAGCAACATCCATCCAAGCTAAGTCCTAGAGCACCCTTTTTGAAGTTCCCCTTTATGCTATAGTTAATTAAAAGATCTTTGGTTAACTGTGAAATGACTTCATTTCATTCCAGCATTAAACCTAAAATAACAGGGTACTGGCCTGAGTCAGTGTTGTGGGAATCTGAAGACCTTCCTCGCCCCTAGGCCCTTTGCTTAAGTGGCTTAAGTGGCTCTGAGAACCTTCCCTGATTTGAAAGTTGACTCTGCCCCCTAATAGGCTGAATGTAGTCACATGGAGCCTGTGGCGGGAGGCTTGTTCTTCAGGAATGCCCACACCTTATTACTT
>CM053582.1:280301700-280365440 GCA_028627135.1 Pseudochirops cupreus | reverse complement strand
AGTTTTCTGGTATTTAAATGAATGCACTATCTATATTTCTTATGTAGAGAGCCTGTTCCATTTTGTGATTAATAACTATATCAGCATATTTATAGTTACTGTAGGCATTGTGAATACTGCATTGCTGATACAAGGATCAAATAAAAAAAATCCTCTGTTTAGCATTCAAAGCCCCTCATACTTCAAGCCCTCTCCCCAAGCCATCTTTCCAGTCTCCTTACACATTATTTCTCACCATATACTGCTATGAGTCAGTGACACTGACCTCCTTATTGTTCCATGAACAAGATTCTGCATCTCTCAGATGAGGACATTTTTTTAGCTGTTGCCTACACTTAGAATGCTCTCCCTCCTCATCTCTGCCTATTGTGTTCCCTGGCTTCCTTTAAGGCCCAACTGAGATGCCATTTTCTATAGAAAGCTCTCCAAACCCCTCTTAATTGTAGTGCCTTCTCTTTGTTATTTATTTCCTATATATAGTTTGTTTGTACATATTTGCTTGCTTCTTGTTTCCCCCATTAAACTGTGAGCTCCTTGAGGGCAGGGACTGTCTTTTGCCTCTTTTTGTGTCCTAAATGCTTAGCACATCTCCTGGTGCATAGTAGATACTTAATACATGTTTGTTGATTAACTGACTGACTGAGATGCCCTCCAGTCAATGGGTGGTAAAGATGTGGAGATTTTAGTTAACGAATCTCAAGATGAGCCAACAATGAGATATGTCTTAAAAAAAAAAAGATCATGAAATTTTAGGATCCATTTATAAATGTATATAATATATATATATATAATGTGTTATATATATAATATATAATATATTATATATAATGTATATTACATTAATGTATATAATATATTATAAATGTACATAATGTATAAATGTATATAAAAGTATAACATCCAGATCAAAGTTGGTTATAGTTCCACTAAAGTCTGGTCCTTGTTATTTAACCTCATTGGGATTCAATTGTTCATAAAAATGAGATAGTTGGACCAGATGGCCTCTAAATCCTCTCTGCTTCCACGTTTTTTCCTCTCATTCTCCTTAGCTCTCTACATCCTGGTTCCCAACCTCTTTGTTCAATTGAAACTTCTCTCTCCAAAGTTTCCAATGATTTCTTAACTGCCAAAACTGATGACCTTTTCTCAGTCCTCACCCTTCTTGATCTCCTTGCAGCCTCTGACACTGTCAATCACCTTCTTCTCCTTGATACTCTCTTCTCTCTAGGTTTCCCTGTAACTACTCACTCCTGATTCTCTTTCTACCTATCTGGCTCTCCCTTTTCTGGTCTCTTAAGCTAGATCTTCATCCAGGTCACTCCCACTAATGATAGGTGTCTGCAGCAGCAACTACATTGGCATACTCAGGATGGCTGCTGGCACAGGTTCTTAGATCTGCCTAACTAGGAAAGATAGCTATTTAAGGGGTCAACAATCTTTTTTAATCACATTCACTAGTTCAGGAGAAAAGTTAGCACCCTGAACTACAGAGAAAATATAAACAGAGAAAATACAAGCAGAGAAATAAAGACCAACAGACAGGGCTCTGACTGCCTGAATCAACTATACACTTTACATACACCCGGATTGAGAGAGCCTTTACATCTGAGCAGTTGGGAGCACTGAACATATGGCCACTCAGAATCTTGACCAAGGAATAACAAGATCCTTCTCATAAGTGAGCCCCCAAAGTAAAACACCAATTCAGAGTATGTGTGTGTGTGTGTGTGTGTGTGTGTGTGTGTGTGTGTGTGTGTGTGTGTGTACATATATACACTTCTCGGAGGCAGAAGGCAGCACAACTCTCATGACTCAGTGGCCAATTTGAAATTAGCAAAAGGTGCAAAAGCCTTCCTACAAGCAAGCTTCCCTTAATGGGCTCCAAGTGAGGCCTATTAATGGGCAGGAAAGATCCTTAATCCCATTACCATTAACAGAGAGAAAGCACTAGAATTGAGAGGGGTTGAGAAATACTTCCATAGATTTCAGCTAGGACTTAAAGGAAAGGAAGCCTGGGAAGTCAGTAGGTGGAGTTGAAGAGGGATAGCATTCTAGGCAAAGGAGACAGAAAGAAAATGTCTTCAGCTGAGACATGAAGTGTCTCATTCATGGAACAGTCAGGAGGCCAGTATCACTGATCTCATGAGGTCTCATTGATTCAATTCTCATCCTTTATGGTAATGATTCTTAAATCTAATTATCCAGTTCTAACTTTTATTTTGACCCCCAATCTCACTTCTCCAACTGCCTGTTTGAACATCTGGAACTCAATGTTCCATAGACATCTTAAATGCAATATGTCCAAAACTGAACTCATTAATTATCTTTTCTCCCAACCCTCCCCTCTTCTGAACTGTCTAGGGTACCACTAATCTCTCAATCACCAAGGCACTCCACCTAGGCTTTAGCCTCTCTCTCTCACTCTCCATAGCCAATTAGTTACACAATCCTATCCTTTTTTACTTTAGAAACACCTCTCATCTATGCCTGCTTCTCTCCTCTGACGTGGCCACTACCTCAGTATAGGCCCTCACTACCCTTCACTCATAAACTATTGTAATAGCCTTTTGGTTGGTCTCCTTGCCTCAAGTATCTTCCCATTCTAGGCCACATTCCATTCTAAGCTGTCAAATTGATCTTCCTAAAGTCTATCATGGCCCTCTTACCCTCCCACCTGTATGCAATAAACTATCATCTCCAAGATCAAATACAAAATCCACTTTCTGGTGTTCAAAGTCCCTTATTATCTCATCCTCTCCTGCCTTTCCAATGTTCTTACTCATTCCCCAATGCTCTCTGAAATCCAGTGACACTGATCTCCTTGCCCTTCCTTTAGAACTCTATCTCTTAACTGTGCTTTTATGCTGGCTGCCCTTCATTACTGGAATGCTCTCCCTCCTCATCTCTACTTCCTGGCTTCCTTCAAGTTCCAGCTAAAATCCAGCTAAAGAAAAAAAAAGACTTCTATAGGAAGCCTTTCCTGATCTCACTTAATTCCAGGGCTTTCCCTTTGCTGTACTTCTCTGGTTTATCCTCTATGTAGCTTTCTTGTCCAATTGTTTGCATAGTTTCTCCCCCATTAGACTGTGAGCTAGCTCCTTGAGAATAGGGCCTGTCTTTTGCCTTTTTTTATCTCCAGCACTTAGGTTCTTAATAAATGCTCAGTGACTGATGAACTGACTCTCTTCCAGCTCTAAATCTATGACTCCATGAAAGCATCAGGACAATAAAATGAGAACACTCTCTAGCTTCCTAGGTCCTCTTGAGTCATATCTCTACAGTATAAATGTCTCCATTAGAATGGAAACTTTTAAAAGATGGGGCTCAGCACAGGTTTTTCTACCCCTTTCCCACTGGCTATATGACTTTTGAACTTCTCTGTAATTTTCCAACATTTCCCTCCCCAGTTGCTTCATTTAGATCCTAAGTTCTTTTTAAAAAATTGTATTTGTCTCCCTAGGCATAGTGTGGGAATTTAATAAATGTTTATTGACTGATAAGTGTACACGGCCACCACAGCCAAATAGCTATTTGGTTAGTCTGAGTGAGGTTTGGGATTTCAAGTTGCACCATAAGACAGAAGACAGCCCTAGATAGGAATAAGCAGAGAAAAAGTAAAGCAAGTCAGCTTTGTTGAGGGGAAATACACAAAATCAATGTAGCAGTCATGCTGAGTGGAAATATGGAGGATGGACCCACTGGGAATCCAAGTGGACGAGGGTGCCAAAACTATAGAGTTTTATTGGGTTTTTATCTTGGTCAAGCAGAATCAGGCATTGTGGGGTACAAGAGGGGCCTCTAGACCTGATGATCAGATACATCAGTGCTCAGAAGCTAGTGCTGATTCATGCTGGATGGAGATGAGCAGGGGAACTGGCAGTTAATTGCTGTTCAAACTCCCTGTTTGAAAAAGGGCTTTTGGTTATTACTGCAGACCTTCTTTGGTGGAGTTCCTCAAGGGATTTGAACTTCCCAAGGATTTCTTGGTTCAAGGAGATGGGGAGGCTACTGAGGTGCTTACAGAACCCTAGTAGCTCCAATCCACTGAACTCTTTCAGTGATAGGTACCATTTATGTACTTGGTGCTGTGGACAGAGCACTGGGCTTGGTGCACTTTACTCCACCTACTAGACAGGAAAAAATCTGCCAGTAATCACTGCCTTTTTTTCCAAAAGATCCACACTCCATATATTGGTACATATGGATGGCACAAGATTTTATGAAAGGACTACTTCTGTTGCTTCAGGGATCCAATCCCCTTGTTTAGAGTGAAGTTTCAGTGACTCTTCTGAAGGAATCTTCTTTCCCTTCTTACCTCACCTATGAAATCTACAGTCTGACTAAATCAAAGAGAGACTTTTTCCCCTGCATGCCAACATAAATCTCTATTCTTTATGTAGGATGTATGCCAGAATGGCCTTTAAAAAAAACACTTAACAAGGTTAGTAGAACTACAGTCTATTCTTAATTGAATGATCCTGTGATAAATTACTTGGGCTGGGGCTTGGCTCTTTTTGTTTCAATGGGTTATAAAAGGTTTAAAGAACCTTTGAAGATTTTTTTTCTTTTTCTCCTCAAAACAATTTTTCTTTCATCTTTTGCAATATGAACAATGAGGCAAACTGTCATTAAAATGTGATAACCTGACATAGCAGAAAGAGTACTGGTCTTGGAGTTAGTTAGGTTGATTCGGAATCCTGCCTCAGGATTACCAGCTGTGTGACCCTGGAACAACTTTATCAAGCCTTGGGTTTTTTCATGTATAAAATGGGGATGATAATTCCTCTAGTATCTACCTGGAAGGGTTGGTGTTTTACCTCTACATAAATATCAGTCATTATTATGACATCTATAAGCAGTGAGGAAAAAAGAGGGAATGATATTGACTTGATTCTGCAAACGAGTTTTATTTTTACATGTTATCCAAAATACTCAACTTCAACAGGTCTATCAGGGAAGAGAATAAACATTTATATTGCACTTACTACATGCCAGCCACTGTGCAAGGTGCTTTTACAAATATCTCATTTGTTGTTCACAACAACCTTGCAAGATAGGTGCTGTTATTATACCCATTTTAGAGTTGAGGAAGCTGAAGCAAACAGAAGTTAAATGCCTTATCCAAAGTCAGACAGCTAATATTTGGATTTGGACTCAGGTCTTCCTTTTTCCAGGCCCATAGCTCTATCCTCTGTAGGCTGGAACAAAAGCAAAAAAAAAAAAAATTAGGTTTTAGGACATTTAATTAGCCAAGCTTGTAGTCTTAAACAAAACTGAACTTCAGTGGTAAATCTGAGATATTCGAATAGTTTGAAATTTCATACCTTGTCCATTTTCTAAAAATACTTGGATTAAGTGATAATTTGATAGTAACTGCCCCTAAGTAGTAAAAGAATGTAGTTCTTTCCGCCTTGACTTTTGTTTACTTTTCAACACTATTAGTAATCAGATCCTACTGGATATTCTTTCCCTTCTTGGAATCAGAGAAATCTCAGTCATAAAATCTAAGAGTTGGAAGGGACTCTATCCATTTGAATAAGTGTACCCTCTACATCTACAACATGCCCAAGTTGTCATTGGGGCCTTGCATGAAGACTTCTACTTTTAAAGATCATTCTAATAGGAATTTTTCCCTTACTTCTAGCATAAATTTATTTCCTCTTCAACTTGAACTCACTGCTCCTAATTCTGTCTGCTACAGGCTAGCAAAGCAATATTATCCCTGTTCCACAAGATGGTTCTTCAGCATTTGAAGACAACTATCATTTCACTTTTTAGTTTTCTCTAAGGTAGCCCCCAACCCTCAGGGGCTACAAGCAGGTATCAAATGACATTAAGTCCTTCCCAATCCTGGTTGCCTTTCTTTGGACTACCCAAAGATTATTCTAGTCCGTTCTAAAATGTGGTACTTCAAACTGAGCATGATATTTTAAGTATAGATACAAAACTATTATTACTTTTTGGTTCTAGTCATTTAGACCAGTTTTGAATCTGCCTGACTGTGGAGTTTTTTAGCCTGTATCTCTCCATAGTTTTTATAGGAATAGTGTGAGAAGAGACTTTGTGAAATGCTTTTTAAAAATCTAGGTTAATTATATCTATAGCATCCCCTTGATCCACCAGTCTAATAGTAATTCTGTGAAAAAAAAGAAATGAAGTTAGTCTGGCATGATTTTACAGCCCAGAAGGACCATTCTCTTTCTCCCTACCACTGCATTTGTTGTGACAGAGCACATAAATAATAAAAGAGGAATAGGCCTCTACTTTCCTCTGGGAAGGCTCCAAATTAATCTCACCATAGTCTTTCTTTAAGTACCAACAAAAATCCTACCTTCTATAGGAAGCCGTCCCTCACTCCTCTTATTTCCAGTGTTTTCCCTCTTTTTTTTTTTGGAGGGGGGAAGGCAGGGCAATTGGGGTTAAGTAACTTGCCCAAAGTCACACAGCTAGTAAATGTCAAGTGGCTGAGGCCACCAGATTTGAATTCAGGTCCTCCTGACTCCAGGGCTGGTGCACTAGTCATTGCACTACCTAGCTGTTTCCCCTCTTTTACTTTCTATTTATCCTATATATATATATATATATATGTAATTTTATAAGCATATATGTATACACACACACACATATGTATGTATGCACATATATTTGTTTTCACATTGTCTCCTCCATTAGATTATGAGCACTGTAAGGGCAGAAACTATCTTTTGCTTCTTTTTGTATCTCCAGCTCTTCACACAGTGTCAGGCACAAAGTAGATGATTAATAAATGTTTACTGACTGAATGAGCAAGCATCTAGGACTTCCTTTCTTTTGGATACTAAAGGACTCAGGACAGTCCTTTCTCTTCAACTCAATGTCCCAGCAACTAAGGCTTTTTTTTTTTCCCTCACCATGGACAGAAGTGTTGTTACCAGACCCACAGCTTGATCCCATACTGGAAAAGTCTAGCATAAGAACCCCAACTAGAATGTTTTCTTGCGCATACACCCCCATTATCCCATTATCTGCTATTTTAAAATTTAAAGTCTTCTTTCCTTTTTGGCTTGGGGGTGGTGTGGTATAAAGGGGGAGGTAGAATTTATCATATTCGCAAGAACCAGAAAACCTTATACATTTTTTTAAATTTTTATTTTTTGCTTTTTGGACGACAATTGGGGTTAAGTTACTTGCCCAAGGTCACACGGCTAGTTTTTGTGTTAAGTGTCTGAGGCTGGATTTGAAGTCAGGTCTTCCTGACTCCAGGGCTGGTGCTCTATCCACTGTGCCACCTAGCTGCCCCTAAACCTTATATTTTTACTGGTCTCCGCAAGGTGACAAAATATTTTCAGGATAAACAAAAAAAATTAATGCCTTTTATTTTTACATCACATTCATTCCCAACTATATCTCTTCCACTCTACCCTGCTCAGTATTACAAAGATCAAGAATTTTAAAAAGAAGACAATCCAACAAACCCAACCAACACATTTAACAGATTTGATAGCATATAAGCATTATATACTTATAATCCCCCACCTCTTCCAGAAAGGGAAGGAAGTTTTTTCAACTCCTCCCTTGAGGCTGAGCTTGGTCATTAGAATTCTACAATATTCAGTTCATTTTATTGTTCTTTTCTTTGACAATGTTGTGGTGATTGTGAATATTGCTTTTCTGGTTCTGCTTACTTCACTCCATATTATTTCACCTAAGTCTTCCCATATATGTAAGTCGTAGAGAATCTGTACCCCGCTTAAAGCCAGCTACATATGTGACTCAGTGGTAAGGGGGTTTGGGAATCCCAAAATTGGCTGCAGAGATGGATAAACTGATTCAGTGGCTCTTGAAAATGGAAGTGTTTCTGCCTCCCTTCCTTGCTTGCTTTGAATCTTCTAGGGGAAAAGTAGTTCTGGCTGACACGATTTTCCATGAAGGGATGGGAGAGGGTTGAATTGTTAGTTGCATTAACGGTCAATGAGGTATGCTTGAGCCTAGGGTGCCTTTTTGCTTTGTGTTTCCTTGTTTGAGTAAGAGACTAAAAGCATTCCAGGTAGGAGAGGACCTTGGCAGCTTGAGAGGCCCTGGAGTCCATCAGATGGAGCTACCTAGTAGCAAAGAGGAATTTCTTCATCAAAGATTACCACCAACCTGAAGGAGAATGTCCTAGAGTTGTTTGGACAGAGCAGAAGTGAGGCTATACTTATTTGACAGTCACACAAACTATTTCATGTTCCCAGCAGAACATAGGCAGTTCCATAGTATGTTGTCTTCTTGGCAAAGCTCATGTGATTCTACTTCAGATTGTGTAAGTCTTTCCTTGTTTCTCTGCATTCAACATACTCATCATTTGTCATAGCACAATAATACTCGCTTCCATTCATGTACTGAAGAGGTTTCCCAAAGAGGGTTAGGGTTGCCTGAGACCCCAAAATACCAACATGCCAGGTCCTGCAGAAAGAATTCCACTCAATTCTTCTCAGCCAAAGAAAAGTAAAGTTTAGTAAAAGTTCGCCTGTATTGGACATGGAGCAAGTCTGTGCTAGGGCATTCTGTGATGCTCTCACAGAGCAAGTCTGTGCTAAGCTATTCTATGGCGCTCTCACAGTACATGGAAAGGAGATGGGGTCTTATATACAGAGGAATCTAGGAGTGGTCTAGAGGAGGAGTTTGGGAAGGGTCTTCAGGAGGAGTCAATGAGATCAGACTCCAGTTATGAGTTTGGGGAGGGTCTTCAGGAGGAGTTAATAAGGTCAATGAAAGGGTGGATTGATATTTTGATAGGCTCATGGGTGGGAAGAAGATGGACAATGGAGAGCCAGGCTAGTAACAGAGGTTTGGGCCCAGCCACAATGAAATACTTATGGCTTCTGCAAATGCCTCATCAAGTGGGAAGATTCAATCAGACTTCAAGGGGTTTCCCAGAGCCTGTACCTTAAAGATTCAAGGAGAACTCAAGAGGGTTCCCAGAGCCTACACCTCATCAGTACCACAATTTATTCAGTCATTCTCCAGTCTATGGTCATCTATTTTGTTTTTAATTCTTTGTTATCATGAAAAGTGCTGCTCTCCCAACAGAATGTAACAGTAATTTTAAGTTACTAATTGCTTTAGTCTTAACAATGTAGGCTGTAACGTTTGTGTATCTTTTAGCATTTCTTTAGTATGTAGGAAATAAATACGCCCCATACGCAATTCATATTGTACATTTAGCACCTTGTATTTTCCCTCTTGAGGATTCCCTAAACAGTTACCAATACTTGAGTTTTAAATATTTTTTTTCCCAGGTCATTAAAATATGGGAGTGTTGAATGAAAGGAGCCAAAGAGTGTGCCAAAAGAGAGCCTGATCTCTCTTATTAGTGGCCAGGCTCTCCTAGAACTGAATTTACTTTTACAACTCTGTGTGAAAATCCAGATCAGGGCCACCATGTGAGAGAGAATGGCTCTAGTGTCCCAGTCCACTGGTCCCACAGAGATTCCTTAATATTATATTTCTATACAATATTATATAATATAAACATATTTCTAATAAGCAAATATATATGTATATATCTATTCTTAAAACTTTTCTTTGCATATATACGCACTGTTGCTCTCTGGCCATCTACGTACCATTTCTCCTGACTGTAATGGGGTTATAACAGAGCCTCTGGTTCCTGATTGCTGAGAGTTCTCCATAACTACTCAAGTCTAGGCCAACCATGAGGCTGTTCTCCAGCTATTTTCATGTGAGGCCACACCCAAATGTCCCTTCTGCCCCTTCCATCTCTAGCACTGAGAGAAGTAATCAAATCCACACTCTCATTTCTAGGAAGGGATTATCAGTCAATTGCTTTATGGCTCCATTAACCATTTATATGTCGTCCCAGTTCAGAACAGCCCATTTTTAAATGCACTGATTTCCTTGATTAGAATGCAAACCCCTTGAAGACCAGGATTATCTTTTTCTTTTCTTTCCTTTGTTTTTGCATGTTTAAGTCCAGCACTTAGTGCCCAGCATATACTGATTCATAAATGTTAATTGATTCATTCACTTATTCATTCACTCTACTTGATTGTATCCACCAAGTAGAATGTAAGGTCCTTAGGGGAAGGGATTCTCTTTTTTCTTTTTTTCATTTTTGTCTCTCTCCACCACTCCCCTCCCCACCTGATCCCCACCCCAGTACTTTTCAATATAACCTGCCATGCAGTGAGAAGCAGCTAGGTGGCTCATAGGATAGCTGGTCCTGGAGTCAGTAAGACTTGAGTTCCAATTCAGCATTGGACTCTGAGCAAATCACTTAACCTCTGTCTGCCTTAGTTTCCCCATCTGTGAAAGGGCATCCTAATAGCACCTACCTCCCACAGTTGTTGTAGGAATAAAATGAAATAATATGTGTAAAGACCTTTGCAAAACTTTAAGGTGCTATCTACATAAATGCTAGTTAGTAGCAGGAGCTTAAAAATGCTCATTGAATTGAAATTATTTGACTTATGGACAGCTGTTAAAAAGCCTTTCTCTGTCAAAATTCTCATTGATTGAACCTAATATGTAGTAACACACTGGATGACCTTCAGCTATGCAGAACATGAGCAGGCTACACGGTTATTAAAGGGGATGTGGGAGGGCATGGCACTGTATGGCCTGCTCTGAGCTGGGAACCCAAAGGGGCAAGGATGTTGCTGTGGCAAATCAATATAAACTGCCTTCTTGCAAGGCTTGGCAGGCATACTTGGACTCTGCCCACACCTGGTACATGTGGTAAACACATTTGCTGCTCCTTCCAGGATGTTCTGTTTCATTTTCAGCTGCATTTACTGAACATCACAATCACCAGCTGGCTTTGTGGGCCAAACTGCAAACAACTGGTTTGAAGGATTGTACACTGCACCAACTGAGTTAGCTTTGGCACCTGGACAAACCCCAGCTTTACTATCTACTTGCATGCAGCAATATTAACTTTTTTAGTTTCCTCTGTCATTTTCTGCTAGGTTTAGATAATGCTGAAAATTATTTTTGTTTTGATTAAAAGTGCTAAATCTCTTCAACATGGAGGGCTTGAGCACAATGTGGCTTATCACTCCCTTCCTGCCACTTCAGCAGGTCATGGGTGGAATTTGTCTGCTGCCTGGCTGGCTTTGAGGAAAGCAACTTGGCTAAGCTTCATGAGCAACAGATGTTGAATAAAGTAAATTTCAGGAAAGCAAAATCAACTTAAGTCTTTTTGGTTGCTTTGTCTATGATGTCAGGTCCTTCAGAAACAAAAGTAGAATGAAGTCACTTTGAAACCACATTAAACTATTGTGTTTTGTTGCTGTCACAGACCTGTGTTGTGTGGGACTGTCTGATTTTTCCCCTGACCGATGCCTCCCAGAAGGCTATGGGAGCAGAAGGGAGGTTTCCCTTCAGGTCGTTGCTGCAGGATATCAGTGACCTGCCTTATTTAGGACAAGAATGACTCCTCCAGAAATAGTATAGCAGAAACTAGGCACAGACCAATATCTCACACTGTATACCAAGATAAGGTCAAAATGGGTACATGATTCAGACATAAAAGGTAATACCATAAGCAAATGAAGAGAGCAAAGAATAGTCAGATCTATGGAGAAGGGAAGAATTTATGACAAAATAAGAGATAGAGAACATTATAAAATGAAAAATGGATAATTTTGACTACATTAAGTTAAAAAGGTTTTGCACAAACAAAACCAATGCAACCAAGATTAGAAGGAAAGCAGAAAGCTAGGAGATAATTTTTACAGCCAGTGTTTCTGATAAAGGCCTAATTTCTCAAATATATAGATAACTGAGTCAAATTTATTTGAATATAAGTCATTCCCAATCTGTTATATGGTCAAAGCATATGAACAGGCAATTTTCATATGAAGTCATTAAAATAATCTATAGCCATATGAAAAAATGCTCTAAATCACAATTGCTTAGAGAAATGCATATTAAAACAACTTTGAGGTACCACCTCACACCTATCAGATTAGCTAATATGACAGAAAAGGAAAATGATAAATGTTAGAGAAGATGTGGGAAAATTGGTATACTAAATGCATTGTTGGTGGAATTGTGAACTGATCCAATTGTTCTAGAGAGCAATTTGAAGATATGCCCGGAGGGCAATTAAACTGTGCAATTCATCTAGCAATAGCACACTAAGTCTTTGTCCCAAAGAGATCATAAAAAGGGAAAAGTACCTACATGTCCAAAAATATTTAGAATACCTCTTTTTGTAGTGGCAAAGGATTGGAAATTGAGGGGATACCCATCAATTGGGGAATGACTGAACAAGTCATGGTATATGAATGTAATGAAATAATATTGTGCTATAAGAAATAATGAGCAGATGGATTTCAGAAAAACCTGGAAGAGTGAAGTGAGCAGAACCAGGAGAACATTGAGTGCAATAACAGTAACTCTGCAATGATCAATTATGATTGACTTAGTTTTTCTCAGCAATAGAATGATCCAAGACAATTCCACAGGACTCATGATGAAAAATGCTATTCACATCTGGAGAAAGAACTGTGGAGTCTGAACGCAGATTGAGGCATATTATTTTCACTTTTTTGTTTCTTGGATTTTTTTTCTGCTTTCCTCTTTTATTCTGTTTCTTCTTTTACAACATGACTAATGCGGAAATATGTTTTGCACATGTATAACCTATATCAGATTGCTGTCTTGGGGAGAGAGGAGGAAGAATTTGGAGCTCAAAATCTTATAAAAATGAATGTTAAAAACTATCTTTACATGTAATTGGAAAAAAATAAAATACTATTTACAAAAAACAAAAACAATAGTTATTCCTCCTGAGCTATTCCCCTTCGAAGCTGATTAGTTTGGGTTAGTGAGGCCTATGCCCATCCAGTTTCCATGTTCAGCTACTTCTTAGCTCAGATACCAACCGCTCCCAAGTATCCACTTTAATCTATCTACAGGTAATCTTCCTCTGCCCCATGAGGACTTCTAGCCTAAGTAACTCCCTGATCATCAGTGGGAGTTCTAATTATCTATTTCAGGAATTTTCCCAACTCTTATCTCTCTAGGAATGCTAGAATGTACAACCATTTAAGTTAATTTGCAGAATGCTGTACTGATAGGGTTCTTTTTTTTTCCCTGACACCAAATTAGTTTACCTAAGTATGGTAGCAGGGGTGATGAGGAAATTTCCTTGTTATAAAATATTAAAGTTAGACATTAGAGATCATCTAGTCTTAATTTTGGAATCTGTGAACTTGTATTTTTTAAAACATATTTTGATAACTGTATTTCAACATAGTTGATTTCTTTTATAATTCTATGTATTGTATTTTATGCAGTTGAGAACATTATTAGGGAAAGGATCCATAGGCTTCATCAGATTGCCAAAGGGTTCATGCCCTCCCCCATATACATGCAAATTGATCTAGTCAAACTCCCTCATTTAACGAGTGAGGTAACAGAGACCCAAAGAGATCAAATTACTTTCTTGAATGTCTTATAAGTTACAGAAACAGGATTAGAACTTCTCAGCTTCTCAGACTAGTGCTTTTATGTTATTTATGTAATAGCCCTTTGCTGTTTGGGACTCGGTGGCTTGTTCACCTGGACTGAATTTCCCAGAAGGCATTGTTGATCTAGAGTCCTGGAGGTTTCTATGGGAGGAAAGCACAAGGTATAGCAGGGATGTCTCTGGGCACTGAAAATTTTTAAATAAAGGACAATGGAATGGTGGAGATAGGAAATTTTGCTATCCTGGCTTCTATCTAGAGAAGAAGTTCTCCCTTCCCTTAACAAAGAATCCATTAAAGAACAGCAAAGATGGAGCAGGCTCCTACTCAGCCCAGCTGTTGAGTGATTGGATAGTGATGCTGTCATTACTATTAGAGCTGCTGACTGTAGTCTGGGTGTCACCACTCTCAGCACTACCCAGGCTGCCAAATGAGGACCAGGGCACTAATGACCCTTCTCTGTCTTTCCAAACCAAGGCCACTGCACCATCTTTGTTGACAATTATCCTAGAAGAGGAGCTACCCAGTGCAATAGACCACCCCAAACCTAAGATAAACAATTATATTAATAAAAGCATATTTGGTTACCCTCGGGTCAAGTTCCATATAGTGTTCCTCATTCTGCCTTAGGGGCCAAGCAAAAATCAATCACTTTTAAAGTACCAGCTACGTGCTAGACATTGTGCCAGTATTAAGGCTAAACCTTCTTCCATGTGACAGCAGTTTAAACAGTTAAAATCACAGGATTATATTTTTTTGGCCCAACACAAGTTGTGGTGGGCCAGGATGCTCTTAAATGAGCTATTTGAATTGCACCTTTCCCTCCTTCCTACCTTGTTGGTTAGAAGGCTATAGTGTGGACCCTGGGCATTTTAGGTGGGTCTTTCTCCTCCCACAAATCCCCCCCCCCCACCTCAGTTCCTACCCCAGATTGTTATAAACCAGGATGCTGGGGGCTATTTAAATTAACTTGAGGACTAATTTTTAGATGGAACTA
The DNA here is from genome assembly GCA_028627135.1 of Pseudochirops cupreus. Taxonomy (NCBI): domain Eukaryota; kingdom Metazoa; phylum Chordata; class Mammalia; order Diprotodontia; family Pseudocheiridae; genus Pseudochirops; species Pseudochirops cupreus. The sequence continues at coordinate 280,350,986 of CM053582.1, read as the reverse complement.
TTTAAATTAACTTTTTGCTCCCAGGTAGACTGATCTAAAATCCAATTTAGACCCTTTGGTCAAGGAATATATCAGGGCTGACTTGCTTACTAAGCAAGAAGCTTAGTGCCTAGCACATAGCTGGTGCTTCAAAAGTGATTGATTCTTCTTGGCCCCAGAGGGCAGAGCTGGGAAAACTTCATGGAACTCTCAGAGGCAAATTTAGGTTTGCTATATGGAAAACTTCTTGAAAATTAAATCTACCCAAAAGCAGAATTTTTTTGGCAGGGGTAGGGAGTGGGGGACAGTGAATGAGAGTATTGGCAGATGACTTCCTCATCTCTGGATGCCTTCAAAGTGGGTAACCATTAAAGTGTGTTGTAGGAAGGGACTCTTACTGAGTTAGGGGGTGGACCAGATGGTCTCTGAGATCCCAACTCAGAGATCTGAAATGTAAATGAAAAGTTGTTTCTCTTCACAGAACATTGGAGACTGCTGCTATTGAGCATGTAGCAGAATGGGTATTTGCACCACCTATTTCTCCTGTGCATCATCTTTATTACTTGTCATAGCTGCAATATTGGCAACACACAGACGTTCCTTATCCTGAAAGTCACTCAGACATTTTGAAACACCTGTTGTGTATGGCTTGAAATATCTAATCACTCCACTACAACCATATCTACTGCACCACTTTGCATTCCCAATACTAGCATGGGACCCTACATGCGGTAGGAACTCCCTAAATGTCTGCTGGTGATAGTAATAGCCTTATCCCAACACTGGCACCCTTTTTGGAGTCTCTAATCTTACCTTTAGTTCTACCTGCCGTGACAAATCTTGCCACCAACGCCCACAGATATGACCCAGGTATCCTCCCTGGGAGGAATGTAAACCTGTTAGTTTATATGCACATTTGCTTACATGGAAACAAAAATGACCTTGCTGTGGCCTCTGCCAGGGAGATATAGATCAATATTTTCTATTAAGGGAGCCAGAACTCCAAGGACAAGAAGATAACTTTGTCTTGTTTGTCTTCTGTTAAACTGTCCTCTTGGGAGAAGAGGGGCAGTGGCCACATTGGCATTTCCAGCCCTACCACTTATGTCCTGATATGATAGCCTCAAGATCCTGCTCCTGAGGTCACCAATCCCAGCCTGCCCCAGGACATTTGCAAGAAATTTCTATAAAAATAATTGTTAATATTATCAACAGTGTGGTTAGTGCAAAGGCCCCTGGAACAGTGGGATCAGGAGACCTGATCCTGTCTCAGCCCTGCCTCTTACTAGCTGCAGAATATCAGGCAATTGGTCCCTTCTCTGAGCCTCAGATAACTGCAGATAACAGCTAACTGCTAATGTCTTCAAACTCTAAAACTATAATTTTACTAGGCAAAATGTTTCCTTGGTATCTCCTCTTCTGGGTAGAAGTTCAAAAAACCTGGATAGAAGCTTTCAGGAAATTAGCAAAGAAATAAAATCTTGCCTCATGCTTATTACTGTTAATTAATTTTATTGCTACCTTTTGTTTCTACATCAACCAATCCCATTTATACTTCTCCCCTTCCCATACTGAGCCTTTTCTTGTGACAAAGAAAACAGTTAACCAAAATGAATCCACAACCAAAACTACTGTCAGATAATGTATGCAAAATTCCGTGTCTATACCTCCCCACCCCACTAACCCCCAAATTAAAGGAGAAGTTTGCCTCATTTTTATATGGTTTCTTCCACTCTTTTTAATATGTACTATGGTAGTCTGTGCAGGACTCTTGTATTGAACCTGGCCTTAGGGTTGTCTCTAGTTTTTTCCCATTATATTCCATGAAACCAAGACTGATTTCTGCCAAAATCCTATCACTTGAGGTGTTTCCTCTCTCCAGGCTTGTGACTCTATAGAGTATTTACATTCTTTTGGAAACCATAATCATTTCTCACCCTTCTTACCATCACTTACTCTGAACTACAAAGACTTATGGGACCATAGGCTCACGTCATGCTGTCCCAGGACTGTGACATTCACTCAGGCATCTACTACCATATTATTTACCCCTGACCTTCATTCTATGTGCTCTTGACTCATTTTCATGAGAGCTCTCCAGTTACATCATGCAAGCTTTATCAGAGCAAGCACTTAATTGACAATAACCTCCAAAGTAATGAGACAGGTCCTCCATAACTCTCTGAGGAGAGGACTAGAACTAGCCCAAGAGAATTTCTTGGCTACACAAACCTCTTCATGTACATCTCCTTCCTGGTGATACTACCCTCCCTTGGTGAAATAAAATGAGCCATAATGTGGAGCTACTTAGGTTAGGGGACTGTGGGATAGAAAGCGGAAAGTCTTCCGTCATTGCACCTAGACTATAAATGTAAATGTAGCCTTAAAGTTCCAAAGGGAACTTTAAGTCCCCACTTTTGCAAGACAAGGACCAACAAGAAGTTTTCACTGAGACACACTCAAGAACAAGCCTAGTTAAAGAAGAAAGGTTACATTTGTCCCAATTCCAGATTGACCACATGATTTTGGTATAGGAAACTCCCCCTACCAATGTGGGTCAGCACCTTCTTTATAACTCACAGTCTTAGAGAGGTTCCTAGTGCACTGAGAAGTTAAGTAACATGCTCAGGGTCACATAACCTGCATATGTTGGAGATGGGACTTCAACCCATATCTTCCTCATTCTAAGACCAACTCTTTCTTCACTCTACCATGCTTCTGGGATTGGCATAGAGGAAAAAGGAAACTTTGTAACTATCCAGTTTGATCATATCTCTATCAAAATCATTTGACAGTCAGTGAACTTTTCCTCTACACCTTAAAATTTCAAGCCATGGTTGGGAAGGTTGTAGGTTGGACCAAGGCTAGGCAGATTCTGGAGAGTTAGAGATATTGTAGTAAAGATGAGGTTAGTTTCCAGGCCTTGCTTTTTCTTAATACTCTGGGATGCTTGCTAAGCAGCTTTTGAGAACTTTCATCTAAATAGAGCCTCACATGTGGAAGCCAAGGAATAATTTGACATTCTGAATTTGATCAAGCATACACATGTGACTAATCACTCAACAGAGGGCCAGCTAGAATGGCAGCCAACATTTTCCAACCCTCTTCTGCGGCACACCTCTAGATTTCCATACTATGTGACATACAAGTATACTGGAGAGAGAGAATAGAAAATGCCAGGGGAAGAGATGTTCATTATTTATTTCATTAACAAATTATTTTGAAACTGAAATTAGAGTTATTAAAATGTAATCTTAAATGGAAAAAAAACCACCTCATTTTGAAAAACGTGAGGCAAGGAAAGTCTCAAGAAGTGATAAGTCAAATGAGTACTAATGAAGACTTAACCACAAATGAAAAAGTAGACCAACACAGCTAAAGGTGAAAACCAGATTAAACAATCTGTTTGTGGGCCTTCTCCAGTTAGGGCCTGGCGAAGCAAGCTGGAAGAAAGTTCCTCTTCTCACAGTTGCCTTCAACCCCCATCTTCATGTAATTTCCCTCTGTATCCCACTGAGTTCAAAGAGAAAGTGGAATCAACTCAGGGATTGCTGTAATGGTAACATAAATGGGAAGATCTTTCACCTGCTTAAGTCACATGGAAGCCTAAGTCATAGGAATTTGAATCATATGAAGCCTGTGGTGGGAGGATTTTGCTGAAGGGGTGGAATAGGAAGGGTAGAGCAGAGCCCAGAGGAAGTTGGTCAGAGTAATTAGAGCTGAGAGAGAGAGATGAAGCAGGCAGTGAGCTGCGAGTGTTCCTTTGTGGGAAGGATATAGCAGAGGGAAGGCTTGGGGATGGTGGTGTCCCCTGCAGTGTTATTGTGTATAGATTTCTTTGTTGTTATGATAGATTTGGCTTTCTGGTGTTTGAATAAATGTTTTGCTTCTCCTTTCCATGTGGAGAATCTGTTATATTTTGCAATTCAGAATTATGCCCTCATAGTCATAGCCACCATAGGCACTGTGAATATCATGTAGGCGCTACCTACAACCGCTCAAATAACATGTCAAGGAAACAGTAAGGAAGGCAGTACTTCAATATTACCATACCGGTAAGAATTTAAGTGCCTTTCATTTTATTGTTATCAATTCAGTCTTTAAGCACTTTCAATCTTACCAGGTCAATTTATAGTTTAGTGAACAAGTTTTACAATCAGCTTAAGATAAGGCTACTAATCACCTTCTGCAGGACCCAGCAAGGATGGAAGGGGGTTTGTCCATGATCACTAGCTTCTTGTCACGACCTAGGACCTGAAACTCACAACAGCCAAGCACAATGTCTTCCTTTTGGTTCCCTCACTCAGTTCCTTTCCTCTCCTCTCAGTACTAGGGGAAGAGAGGAGCTGAGAGACAGAACCAAGTGTATTCTATTAAAACAATTTGATCTCCACTTCTCCCCCCTCCTACTCTCCACCTTTCTATTTCCTTCTCTCTGAATCCTCCTATTTCATTCTCACAAGTGCTATATCTTTTAGACTAGCAATTCATTTCATGGGTACCAAAGATAGCCAGGGACAATCTGTCTGAGTTAGGAAGGGTTAACTGGGGCTAATTACATGTGATACTAAGAGACATATGAAGTAGGGAACATGGAAAGAGGAAGACAGAGGTGACAGAAGGAAGTACAGGGAGCCTCAGCCTAGAACTTGGAAAGGGAGCCCCAGGAAATGTCAAATGTTGGAAAGTCAGATGAAGGATCATTGTTAGAGGCAATCTGATGCAGTTGAAAAGGCTCTGGATTTGGAGTCAGAAGACCTAGGTTTGAATCCCAGTTCTGCTACTCACTGTGTGACCTTAACCTTACTTAAACTGAGCCTCAGTTTCCTCATCTCTAAAGTAAGGAATTTGGACTATGTAATCTTTAAAGTTCCTTCCAACTCTAAATTCTGTGATCCTGTTATGAAAGATAACTCACTTTCCTATGGTGCTTCAATGTTTCCAAATCCCTTTCTTCACAACAAACTTATAAACCCTATGATGTAGCATAAGTGCTTGAGAGTGTGAATGTATGTGTTATGAAAGTTAAATTGTATGCAAAGGACTGTGTGTCTATTGATTTGTTGTTCAGTCGTTTTTCAGTATCTAACTCTTTGGGACCCCATTTGGAGTGGTTTGACATTTTCTTCTCTAGCTCACTTTACAGATGAGAAACTAAGGCAAACAGAGTTAAGTGACTTGCCCAAGGATCACATACCTAGTAAGTGTCTGAGGCTAGATTTGAACTCAGATGAGTCTTCTTGACTCCAGGCCCAGGCACTCTTATCCATTCATTGTACCACCTAGCTGCTATTGTGTCTGTGGATAGTCTCTTTTTTTCCATAATTTTTGAGGCTGAGATCGAGCTTAGCTCTTGGAGGGAAATAGTTTGGATTACATTTCCCAGTAGCTTGTGCCTTGAACCCACAGTATAGTGACACAACCAAACATAATGCCTTATACATTCTGTAGTTAACACTTAAGGAATGCTTATTGGTTTGTATCAGACTGGATTCTGATTGGATAAGAGTACTTTGGTGTCCCTCTCCCACTCTGTTGGGAAGACAGAATAATTAGGAAATTTTTATTAAGTCATTCCATTCCAAAAATTTGTAAAAATGTTTTAGTTATGTGAAAAGTATGGCTATTTACTTAAGTATGGCTATTTACTTAAGCTACATAATTTATTTCCAACTGCAAATGTGATTCATAACTAAGGAGGTCTTCAAAAGGGTTTGTAGACTCACTTGACTCTCGACCTAGATTTGTCCTAAGGTAACCTGATTCCAAAGAGGTGGGGTTGGATTTTCTTTCTGGACCTTAACCCATCCAGAGAATAATTCTGGGGAAAATCTCTAAAACAAAAATTAAGTATGGCTCATGTCTAAGGTCTTGCCAAAACATAGGTAATAAGGTCTGTCCTAGGAAAGGTATTCAATAAAGATGGCAAGTACAGACTAGTGGTTTATTTCATTCACCACAGAAAATGCTTAAAGCACAACTGACTCATCACATATCAACAAGTACAGAAACATAAAAATAATAATTCCATCAGACTTGTTATACTTTCATAGGAGGCAAAGACAACTTTGTGGGACTGCAAAACATATTCATGTTTGGCCAGCACTCCCTGAACAACTCATGAGCTCTAGATCTCCTGGCCAGTCTGAAAATTGGGTGGGTCTTGTCAGTGGCTATCTTCTTTTTAAAGTGTTGTATAGTTAAGGAAATCTTTTCCTGATAGGCAGCTGGAGTCCAGTTCCAGAATGCTCAAATTATTGACCTCATACAGTTTCTGGCAGGATTAGAAATAATTTCTCAGGATATCTGTTAGCAGGCCTATGTTCAGGAAAGAAAACAGAAAGCAAAAGGCAATCCAAGACTTGTGAAGGCCCAGGAAAGCACATACTTCCTGCTGCCATGGGCTTGTAGCTATTGCTGCTGCTGAAGGGGAAAATGTGGGATTCTTCTCTTCCCACTTCTTGCTAGAAGTCCATGGAAGAGAAAATTCAGGATGTATCATAAAAGAGACAGGGGTTGTTTTTCCTCAATTCTTCATATAGATTTTCGTGTTCATTCTCCCTTTTGAAGAGGGCCAGTGACATCACAGGTTGATGTCCTGACTTATGCATGAATTGCATTTAAATCAGGCAGAGCTGCACAAAGTTCTCAATCTCATTCTTTCTTCCATAGTGATTCAAGTTCAGTGGCAAGACAAAAGTCAAGGTGAGTGGCAATGGCCCAGGATGCAGTGGATGACTTTGATGTATTCAATGTCTGAATAAGCTCCTGCTTCAGTTGCCTACATGACCATTGGAACAAATTTTTTCATTTGCCTATTCTACTGGGAGAAGTCTTTATATGCTTTGGGTAGACACCCCCCCAACTCACTGATGGGTTTGAGGCCCATCATTTACCTCAGTTTAATTTATCTGCTAAGATGGTTTACCAGGGTATGGGCACTTCTTATGCTACCTTCTTGGAACCACAGGTGAGAGTTGGATCAAAGATAGACATCAAAGGTGGATAAGCAGCCCACAAAGTGGCTTCTTCCAACCAATCATTAATCATCTTCAACATAACCCTGCCAATCATGGGAATCAAAAATAAAGAATTACTTTGTTATTTCATTAAGGCACATGTCATTTAGCAAAGAGCCAGAGTGTACATTTAGCTCTATTTTCTGACCTATCACTGGACCCTCTAATGCAGTGGTTCTCAACCTTCCCAATGCCATAACCCTTCAATACTCATATGTGGGTGTATCTGCATGTGGGCGGACCCACCTGAAGATGGATAGAGGAGCAGTATCTCGGTTCCTAAGACCATGGGAAATACGTTTTCCCATGGTCTCAGGCGACCCCTGTGAAAGGGCCGCTCGACCCCAAAGGGGTTGTGACCCACAGGTTGAGAACCACTGCTCTAATGGAACCTCCCAAGACCATGCCCTGGAGGAGCCTTGGAACTTCTGTCCTAGGGTCCCAGGATGTTCTAATTGATGTCCTAGCCAGTTGTAGACAAGACCATGTTCTTCCACCTCCTGACATTTTCCAATCTTCTGCTGAACTATATTCCTTCCTATAACCCCCAATCTTCTCAACACTTGCTCTGGCACCCATAGTTAAATCAGCCCTACCTTTTAGAAAATGCATGTCAGTTGCTGCCTTATTTTCTCATTGATCATCCCTGTGACCTTCCAAACCAAAATACCCTCTCCTATGGAAAATCGCTCTATTTATTGTCTTCTTCATTAGAAGATGAACTCCTTCAAGGTAGAGTTATTTAGTATTTGTATCAGCAGAACTTAATATAGTGTCTGGCACAAAGTCAAGTACTTAAATAAAGCTTTTTTATTTATCCATTAATTGGAGGCACCCCAGTACAGCAAACCAGGGGGTTTCTCTGATATCACATTCTACTATATAAGATAAACATAACATCAGTTAAGCAAATCATTCAACCCTGTAAGCTTTATTTGATTGTTAACATTCAACCCAACTTATGTCTGAACGATAAAACAAACTCAGATAAATTTTCATCACTAGTACTCTACTTTCTAAAGTTTTACATAGCTCACTCTTAAATTTTGTCAAATTGATAACATTTTCCCCACACATTTTAACAATTTCTGCAAAGAAAGTATTTTTAACATTTAAAAAGTAAATCACAGGTCAAAGGATATGAACAGGCAGTTTTCTGATGAAGAAATTAAAACTATCTATAATCATATGAAAAAATGTCCTAAATCACTATTGATTAGAGCAGGGGTTCTCAACCTGTGGGTCACGACCCCTTTGGGGGTCAAATGACCCTTTCACAGGGGTTGCCTAAGACCATTGGAAAACATATATTTCCGATGGTCTTAGGAACCGAGATACTGCTCCTCTATCAGTCTCCAGGCAGGTCCACCCACATGCAGATATGCCCACATACAAGTATTAAAGGGTCACCACATTAGGAAGGTTGAGAACCACTGGATTAGAGAAATGCAAATTAAAACAACTTTGAGGTATCACTTCACATCTATCAGATTGGTTAATATGGCAGAAAAGGAAAATGACAAATATCGGAGAAGATGTGGGGAAATTGGAACACTGATGCATTGTTGATGGAGTTATGAACTGATCTAACCATTCTGGAGAGCAATTTGGAACTATGCCCAAAGGGCAACCACACTGTGCATATCCTTTGATCCAGCAATACTACTACTAGGTCTATATCCCAAAGAGATCATAAAGAAGAGAAAAGAACCTACATATACAAAAATATTTAGAGCAGTTCTCTTTGTGGTGGCAGAGAATTGGAAATTGAGGGGCTGCCCATCAATTGGGGAATGACTCAACAAGTTGTGGTATATGAATGTAATGGAATACTACTGCGCTATATGAAATTATGAGCAGGGGGATTTCAGAGAAAACCTGAAAAGACTTACATAAATTGATGCTGAGTTAAGCGAGCAGAACCGGAACACTGTACACAATAACAATAACTCTGTGCAATGTTTGACTATGATTGACTTAGCTCTTCTCAACAATACAATGATCCTAAACAATTCCATAGGACTCATGATAGAAAATGTGACCTACATCCAGAGAAAGAAATATGGAGTCTGAATGCAGATAGAAGTATACTATTTTCACTTTTTTGTTTGTTTTTTGCTTTTTTCTTTCTTGTTGTTTTTCCCTTTTATTCTGATTCTTCTTTCACAACATGACTAATGTGGAAATATGTTTAACATGATTGCACTTATACTGGGTTGCTTGCTGTCTTGGGGAAAGGGGAGGGAAGTGAGGTAGAAAATTTTGGAACTCAAAATCTTAGAAAAATGAATGCTGAAAATTATCTTTACATGTAATTGGAAAAAAATAAAACACTATTAAGTGCGGGGGAAAATTAAATCACAGAGCATATTTCATCTAGAGAATGTGTTTAAGAGAGTAGTTTTACCAATCCCTTGAGATACGGATATTTGCTTTGGATTTTCATTTTAATGGACAATAGTAATTTATACCTATTTTTCACTAGATGATAGTAATTTATACCTATTTTTCATTACTAACAAATTCCATGTATAAACGTGACAGAAACATATAGGCAAAAGAATATAGTATATTATGTAGGCAGAAGATACACTTATCAATTCTCTCCATTTGTCCAGTCTGCTGCAAACTAGTCTGCCTGATGATATACAAACAAGAAGACTTTATTGTGATTTATTTATTTTATTATTCATTTAATTTTACTTTATTTTTTTCATGTCACCCATGACATCAGATCCAGTTTACCTCCCTACTTTAAACAGCTTAATGACCACACCTTTTCTCCTTTCAGTAAATGTCATTAATTAAATTTAGGTGTTTATTATATGGGTACAATTGCTTTAAGTAAAAGAAATGATTTGGAGGGATCCAAGAACAGTATATAATATTCACCATTAAAATGAATGGAAATAGGGTTTTTATAACATAAATTCACCTTAAGGGGAATGTATTTTGTCCTCCGCACATAGTGAACTATTGGTGTGTTTGAAAATAAAAGTAGGTTCCCCAAAATCACAAATAGCAAAAGCTGATACACCTTAACACCACACTTGCCCAGCTGAGATTCTGTTCAAACTGCCAGCAGCAGCCAGTGGTCATTTCTGCTAGAGACAGAGTGGAGGCGAAAGGGGAAGTGCCCATCCTTCATGGGATTTCCAGAGAAACAGAAACAGGTCTCCATGCTATACATTCTGGAGACAGGAAAGGTGAACCCAGAAGGAGGAGTCACTCCATTTAACATCTACTGATGGGTGTCTCTTCCTGACTCAGTGACCAATCCTCTCTAACTTAGCTTTGATGTATGAACCCTCAATTCCCACCTCAGCCTACCCTCCCATGCATGGACGACAAGGGTGGCAGAAGACCAAGGGACTATTCATGATGTGCTGAGTCATTTAAAATGCCAAGTCTTTAAGCTCTGAGGCAGCACAGTTGACACATAAAAAAAGGACCAAGGCAATTGTGTCATTAGAAAGAGCCCAGCTCCAAGGATATTACATAGTGTATATTCTAGAGACTAGATGTTCGGAAAGAAGCTATCCTTGATTATACTTGGGAAATTGGTGAACATGTGTGTCTGATGCAATATCCACCTGAAAACGCCTAGGGTCCTGTTTCCCAAAAGCCATGATGTTTTATATGGGAGAGGCCCTAATTCTGAGAATGCACAAGTATTATTTTTGCTTTGCTTAAATCATGACAAAATAAAGTCTTTCTTTTGGTTTCTGAGCCAGACCAAGAATAAAATCAGGAGACAATAACCAGCCTAAGGATTCCTCTTTCTTACGTGACTGTGTTCTACTTTGGAGGCAAGGAGGATTGCTGAAACCCCTTGGTGGGCAGAAAGGTCTCAAGTCTTTATCTCCCCACCCAGGTCACACCAGTGTGGCCTTTGAGTAGAATCCAGCTGTTCCTTCTGTGTTTATTATTATCTATTCATTCCTGCTTTGGGGAGTGGGAGAATTATGAATAGATGCAAATTTGTGATTTTCAAAAGGCCAGAAGAGTGAGTACCAGAATTCCAGGAGCTGTACTTCATGCCAGGAGGACTTGGAGACTGAATATGAGTGAGGTCCTAAAGAACAACCAGCTTGACCCAATCCAGTGAGAACAGAGATGCTGACATCTCTGTTAGGATAGGCCCATTTGGAGAGTACTTGGTGGCACAAATAGTGACCACCTCATGGTATAGGAGTTTACCCACATACGTTGGGAAGAAATTTTTTATAAATTCTGTTCTTGCTATCCCTTTGTAAAAGCTCTTTGATAATATTTAGTTAAAAGCTACTAGAGCACTAATCACTAGTGACAAATATTGAAAAGAGTATATTAAAGTGGCAGCTTGAGTTCATAGCATTAGAAAATCACCCATAATCCATAAGGGATGCCCCTGTGCCTTGGAAGGAGCTGTAGCTAGCTTTGCTCACTCTGGGAACCTTATCTACTGGTGGGCATAGAATCTAGGTACAGCGGTTCGCAACCTGTGGGTTATGTTCAATTTAAATACATCCTGCATATCAGATATTTACATTACAATTCATAACAGTAGCAAAATTACAGTTATGAAGTAGCAATGAAAATAATTTTATGGCTGGGGGTCACCACAATATAAGGAACTATATTAAAGGATCACGGCATTAGGAAGGTTGAGAACCACTGGTCTAGGAGCTTAAATTCAGAATCTGGCCACAAACTCTTTAAAAAACAAATACCTGTGGTAGGCTACCTGGGTCTTCTTATGATTTGACCCAAGGAAATGAAAGTAGGAAAGGAGTAGGACAAGCTGAAGCCCTGGCTGACAAACACTTCTCTTGTCTATAGGCTTGAAAGGCCAGTCTTGAGGGCAAAAGGTAAAACTACAAGTGTCTGAAACATGTTAGTCATTTTAGCATTTGTGAACATGGGGGAGAGGTGGTGGAGGGAAGAGAACTGTCACCTCATTGGCAATAAACTCACTCCATAGAGGCAGGTTGGTCCCTCTTCTTAAACATGAGAGTTGCTTGATGTCCTGAAAGGCTGTGGTTTTTCCAGAGTCATAGAGCCAGTATGTGTTAGAGATGGAACCTGAACCCAGTTCTGACTCAAGTCCAGTTATCTATGCCAGACACCCTTCAATGAGAATTTAGGGGATACTTGTGATAATGATGATGATCAATAATTAGCATTTACATTCCAGACTCTGTGCCAAGTGCTTCATAAGTATTGTCTGACTGAAACTTCCAACAGCCCTGGGAGTAGGTGCTGTTGTCATTCCCATTTTTGACAGTTGAGAAAACTGAAGCAAACAGAGGTTAAGTGAGTAGCCCAAGGCATCTGAGGCCCTATTTGAACTCAGGTCATCCTCAGACTCCACCAGCTCTATCCAATGCACCACCTTGCTAAAAAGGACGTAGCATGTTCTCACAATCCAACTTGTGAAAACACTGTGAAACAGCAGTGTTTTCTAAACTTTATATCCACAAGACTGATTGATTGCTTTCTTCAAGAAGCCAATTCTTTTTGCTATTAGTTGAAACAAAGTTTTGAAAAGTATAGAAATGTTCCCTGAAGGAGCACGGAACCAGAGAGATGGAGGGAGCTGGAGAGCAGACAATGAAATTTAAATTTTATTGCTGTCTCTGAGTCAGCACCCATTCCATTCAATAAATATTCCAGAACCGTTCTAGAAGTTTGGAACTAAAAATGGTCCCCAAGCTAGTATCCGCTTAGGAGATATTGAAGACAACTATTTTGTGAATAAATTCTAAATATAGGGAAGCCTTGTTTCTCTTAGAAGTCACTTGTAGAAAAGGAAGAGAAACAACTACACATATTTATTTGTTTTTTAAGGGGGGGATGAATATGAGGGAGAGAGAGAGAGACATCGCCATAAGGTAGCCCCATGCTTCCTCTAAAAACATATAGAAAAGGGTATCATTGAAGCAAACATTTTAATGCCCAGAAGACATTATGTCAGAAAGAATTACAAACAATCAGGGGGACTTTGAAGGTTATAGTCAAAGTTATTACATATTTTAAAAAAAAACAATTTGTACATAATTGATATTTGAAGTTTCATATAAAAACCTTTTTGGTTCTATGAAAAATATGGAAATGCCCATTTCACTTAGAGTTTAAATTTAGAATAAAACAATTTTTAAAGCAAAGAAACAAAAAAGAAAAGAAAGATTAAGAATAAGTAGACACTTCTCTGCATTGAAAATCTTTAATAGTTTTATAGTAATAATAGTTTGTAGTAAAGGGTCCTAGGGATTAAGAGGGAATTTATGGTAGTTAGAAACACACCCTCCTAAATGAGAGACTTCTGTTTAGAAGTCAAGAGATCGGCACAAAGCAGAGGTTCTTTCCCTGAAGCAATAAGGGACCTTTTGATGTAAGTGATGAATGCATAGATTGGAGTATTGAGAGGGGGAAAAAAAAACTTGGAAAGAAATCTGTCTTTCCAAGATGACTGGGAGAAATTTATCCTCCTCATAGATGGCAAAGTGAGCTTTCTAAATCACAGGTCTACCCATGTCACCCCTACCACTCTCCCCACCATCCCTCAGCAGACATACTCAAACTCTAATGGCTCCCTCTTATCTCTAAAATTAAAAATAAATTCCTCTTCTGTATAAAGTTGTTTTGTGTGTTTTTTACAACGTATTCCCTTCTTCTATTCCCAACATTTTAATGCATCACTTCCCTCCATGTACTCTATGGTTCAACCCATATTTTCCCACTTGGTCTTTCTCACAAAGGGCATTCAGTCTCCCACTTCCCTGCATTTGTACTGGCTGCCCTCCTAGGCTTGGAACTCTGTTCCTTGTTATCTTGGCCTGGTAGAAGCTCTAGCTTATACAACCTAAGGTTCACCTCCTACAGAATTGATTTTCCAGCCCTCCAGCTGCTAATACCTTTCCTTTCCAACTTCTATCTTATATGTATGGATATTATATTCTCCCATCAAAATGTAAACCCCTTGATGGTCGAGACTGTTCCTTCTTTTTCTTTACGTCCTCAGCTTAGCACAGTACCAAGCAAGTAGTAATTGCTTAATAAATGGTGTATTGATTAACTGAGTTTCTGAAACAGGAGTGGACTGTCAGAGGGTCACCTTGCTCAGATCTATACCTATTCTATTCAACCAACATTTATTAAACATCTGAAATGTGTAAGACACTACAAAAAGGAGAGGAGAAAGTACAGGTTAGGCCAGGCCAGGCCAGGCCAGGCCAGGCCAAGATAATGGGGAAAGGGGAAAGGAAAAGGAGAAAGGAAGAGGTAAAGAAGAAAAAGGGAGTGAGGAGGAAAAGAGAGGGGGGGAGGGGAGAGGAAAGGAGAAAGGAGGGGAAAATGAAGGGAACAGTTAATAAGGCAAATTTAATTGTAACGGAGAGTATGTAAAGGGGAGTAATAAGATTGGAAAAGCAAATTCTAGCCAAAATATGGAGGACTTTGAATGCTAGATTTTGTTGTTGCTCAGTCATGTCCACTCAACATGACCCCATTTGGGGTTGTCTTTATAGACTCTGGAGTGGTTGGTAATTTCCTTCTCCAACTCTTTTTACATGTGAGGAACTGAGACAAACAAGGTGAAGTGACTTGCCCAAGGCACACAACTAGTAAGTGTCTGAGGTCACATTTGAACTCTGGACAATGAGTATTCCTGACTCCAGGCCCAGCACTCTATCCATTGTATGACCTAGCTGCCCTTTAAGAGCTAGGATAATTTTAGAATTTATCTTATAGGTAATGAGAAAACACTTAAGATTTTTAAGTGGAGGAGTAACATGGCCAGATATGTAACTTGGGAAAATCATCTTGGCAGCTGTGTGGAGGATGAATTTGAGAGGAAATAAAGAAACTAATGAGAAGGTTATTACAATAGTTAAGGGAAGAGGGGATAAGGGTCTGACTGACCATAGTACTTTTGTGAATAGAGGAAAACAAGGGGACTGATGAAAGTTTTTATGAAGGGCCAATTAACATTTTGTTGCTTTTGCTCTTACATAGATGCTGCTGAATGAAGGTAGAGAAATCACACAAGCATTCTGACTGTGGGTCAGCTACAGATTTTTGTTATGTAACCTCAACTGGGCTCATACTGCTACTAGGCAATCATACTATACCTCTCTCATCAAATCGCTTTAAGAAAAGCTCCATTTGTTCCTCTGCCCTCTACTTTCTAGTATTTTTTTTTAACAGGAACGGGTGTTGTATTTTGTCCAAAGCTTTTCCTGCATTTATTGAAATAATTATGATTTTTGTTGTTAATGTGGCCAATTATACTAATGGTTTTTCTAATATTGAGTCAGCCCTGCATTCCTGGTATAAACACAGCTTTGACATAGTATATCATCTTTGTAACATATTATTATAATCTCCCTACTAGTATTTTATTTAAATTTTTTGCATCAGTATTCATTAGGTAAACTTTGCACATTCACATATGCATACACATAATACATAACAGACACACATATATATTATATAAACTATAACTACAATTTCCCTTTTCTATTTTTTATTTCCCTGATATAGATATTAAAACATATTTTTGTCATAGAAAGAATTTGTTAGGATCCTTTCTTGATCTATTTTTCCAAACACTTTATGTAGTACTAAAATGAATTGTTTTTTAAATGTTTGGTAGAATTTGTTTGTAAATTCATCTAGACTTGTATCTTTTTTCTTAGGGAGTTCACTTATGGCCTATTCAATTTCTTTTTCTCGGATAGGGTTATTTAAGTATTCTATTTCTTTTTATATTAATCTGGGCAATTTATAATTTTTTAAAATATTCATGCATTTCATTAAGATTAACATTTCCTTTAAGAATTTAGATGCTATGTTATTTGGTGCATATATGTTCAGTATTGATATTAGTTCATTGTCTATGGTACTTTAGTAAAATGTAGTTTTATTGTCAATCTCTTTTAGTTGGGACTGTTTTTGTTTCTGCTTTGTCTGAGATCATGGCTGCTGCCCCTGCCTTTTTCATTTTAGCTGAAGCATAATTGATTCTGTTATGCCTCCTTATTTTAACTCTATGTGTATCTTTGTTTCAAGAATGTTTCTTGTAACTGACATATTGTTGGATTCTGGTTTTTATTCCATTTTTAAAGCTTCTTCCATTTTAAGGGTGAGTTCTTCCCATTCACATTCACAATTATGATGATTAAATGTGTATATATCTCCTTTCTATTTTATTTTTACTTATCCTTCTCTTTTTTACCTTGTCCCTTCCTTAACAGTCTATTTTGCTTCTAAACACTGCCTCCCTGAATCTGCCCTTCTTCTTGTTCTCCCCCCCACCCTTTTTTCTTAACTCCTTTCCCTCCTGTTTGATAAGAAGGATTTCTATACTCAACTGTGTATGTATGTGGATTCTTCCCTCCTTGTATCAGTTTATATGAGAGTGAAGTTCAATAGTTCAAAAGCCTATTCCTCACCACTGCTCCCTCTGTTATATAAACTCTTCCTTGCATGAACTGTTTATGTGAGATAATTTCCCCATCTTTCCTCTGTTCTCCCAATGCATTCCTTTACCTCACTATTTCATTTTTCTTTTGAGATCATCCAAACATAATAGAATCACACACGGGACCATTGTCTAATTTGACTTCCTTTCAGATGCTTGATGCTGTGGGCTCATACATATTGTCTCCACATAAAAGGTCAAACGGTTTAATCTTTTTTAGTCCCTTATGATTTCTCATTCATATTTACCTTTTTATACTTCTCTTGAGACCTTTGCTTGAACGTTAGATGTTAAGGTTCAAATAGTATTTTTCCACTCTTACCAATAAAGAAAAGAGTTTGTCCTAGAAACGCTGACAGATAGACTTAGTTTATTTGTTATCCGGGTTTGCTACACCACTTTTTCTCCCTCAGTCTTTTTTGTTCTTTGCATTCTGCATGAGGGTGGAGAAGGGTTGTGTTTGGAAATGAAGGTGGTGCAAAAGCAAAAGGTATCAATAAAATTTAAAGAGAAAAAAATGCTGGCAGATCTGTTCTGTTTTCCTAAGTTTGTTTTTAAACAGTCTTAGAATGGTCTGAATTCTTTTTGTCTCACACCAAACTTTCTTCAAAATTCATTTTCCTCCTCTTGGTTTTGCAGGTATATAAGATGATTCTTTTCTTAATCTCTTACCATCCTCCTCCTTAATTGTGATTATATGTGTGTTTGCTTTGACTACTCTGCTCTCTTCTTGGCATAGAAATTGTTTTCTGGTTAAGGTTACTTTTAGGTTCTTTGGGTCATCTCAAGGCAATTACTCTGCCTTGGTAACATTTCTATAAGTCATGGTAATAATCCAAGTAGATATATTTTCCTTTAGCTATTTCCCATTTTTTGGCACCAATAACTTATTTGAAAAGGTGATGTCAGATACATTTGTACATATAGACATACATATAAAACATGTGTGTATGTATATAACTTATATGTATGTGTGCATGCATGAATGTGTATATATTGATACATGTATGTATATATAATATCTTTTTAGATTTATTATTTATCCTAATTTGATGTTTATTTTGTTTTTTTTTTAATCTTTGCTATAACAAGTATATGGTCCAATGGTACAAAAATTCAGATTGGTAATCAGTCATTTCTACAGTCTGTTAGGATATGCTTCATGTGTGTGTGTGTGTGTGTGTGTGTGTGTGTGTGTGCATGCATATGTGTGCGTGTATGAGAGACACAGATAGAGAGAAACAAAGAGAGTCAGATGGAGAGAGACAGAGAGAGATGTGTTCCAATGTCATGGCAATAGAAAGTAGCAGTGCGTTGTTAAAAGAGAAGAAGACTTGAGGACAATAGCCGCGCACTAGTCAACAATTATAATACCCCTGCTCCATCAGGGATTACATGCAGTCTGATGTCAGAAATCCCCTCCATCAACCCGACTAACCATAAACTCTTCCACATCCCAGTTCTTACTGGATCCCCTGCTTCAGTTCCTGTACCATGAAAGAGAAGAGACCTTGACTCAGAGTTTTATACCTACATCTGATGACCAGTCCTACAGTAAGTGTAAATTTCTACACTCCTTCAAAGGAAGACTCAACCTTTATATGCCCTACAACTTCTGGTTCCAGATAGTAACACTAATTAATACTAATATTACTACTACTAATAACTTATATAGCACCTACAATATGCCAGGCACTGTGCTAAGTTCCCTACAAACATCATCTCATTTGATCCTTAGAACAACCCTGAAAAGTAATCAATAAATATTTATCAAGCACAGCCTATGCACCAGACACTGTGCTAAGTTCGGGGATTACAAAAAGAAGCAAAAGTTATCCCCTGCCCTCAAGGAGCTTTATAGTCTAAGAGAGGAGACGACAGGCAAACAAATCGATAGGATGCAAGCTATTATATAGGATAGATAGGAATAAATTAACAGAGGGAAAGCACTAGAATTAAGAGGGATTAGTAACCTCCAGTAAAGGATTTTAATTGGACTTAAAGTCAGTAGATAGAGGGGAGGAAGGAGATCATTGTAGGCATGAGAGACAGCCAGAGAAAATGCCTAGAGCTGAAAGATAGAGTGTCTTGTCTGTGAACACCCAGAAGGCCAGTGCCACTGAATCAAAGACCACATGTTAGGGAATAAGGTGTAAGAAGACTGGAAAGATAGGAGGGGGTGAGGGGAAGAAGGGCTTTGAACACCAAGCAGAAGATTTTGCATTTGATCCTGGAGGTGATAAGGGAGCACTGGAGTTTACTGAGTAGGGGAAGTGACATGGAAAGATCTGTGATTTAGGAAAATCACTTTGGTGTCTGAATGGAGGATGGATTAGAGCAGAGAGAGACAAGGAAACCAGACCTATCACCAGGCTATTGCAATAGTTCAGGAGCGAGGTGATGAGGACCTCTACTAGAGTGGTGGCAGTGTCAGAGGAGATATTTTCAAGAGACGATGCAAAGATGAAATCAATAGACTTTGGTAACAGATGGAATTTGGGGACTGAGAAATAATGAAAAGCCCAGGATAACTGTCAGTTTGGAACTCCAGGGGTCTGAGAGAATAGTGTTGCTTTCTACAATAATTGGGAAATTAAAAAGGAGAAGAGTGTAGAGGGAAAGATAATGATTCTATTATTATACTTGTTTTACAATTGAGAAACTGAGGCAAACAGAAGTTAAAGGACTTGCCCAAGGTCATACAGCTAGTAAGAGTTTAAGGCTGGGTTTGAATTCAAGTCTTACTGGCTCCAAGCTGAGTACGCTACTCACAAAGCCACCTGCTTGCAGGAAGAGCAATGGGCATGTAGATGGTGGGTAGTGTTTTAATGTTTATTATTATGCATTATATCTTATTTAATAAATATTGTTCGTTTTGATTTAGTCTGTGCTGAGTAAAAACATCTGTATATAAAATTCCAGTACAATGTATTTACTTCTCTTGAAAACTGATCTACTATGCCCTGGACAAATAACTAATTTTCACTGAAATATAGTATGTTCAAAATAATGTGAGTTAGCCAATGGCTTGGGATTTAGAGATAAGTTCTGTCTAATTGGTAGATCCTAACATCCACACCCCATAAGCAATTAGTAGCACTGCTCCAAAATGAGACTGGGCTGAAGGACAGAAGATCTCCAATTCCTGCAACTATACAGAGTTCAGCAAGTACTTAGGCCTTCCTTCTGCTTTAGGAGGATATGTAATAACTCTCAGGTGAACTACTGAGCACCCCGTGAGCAGCATTAGCATCATATTGTGCTTAAATAATTATCTTTTTGTATGTCTTAGCCTCTCTATAATATCCTGAGTTCCTTAAGTATATCAACGTCTTATTTCATCTCTATATTGTCATCACCTAGCACAGCACCTCACACACAGTAAACACTTGATAAATGTTTCTTTAAAGGAGTAAAATTCTGTGGGTGAGGGGGATGGAGCAGAGAAGCTTTAGTGTGACCAAGTATAATAATGCATTCTGAGGAAAATTACTAAACTATACTTCTATACACTTAAGAAAGGTAGTTAGGTGGTGCAGTGGATAGAGTGCTGACTCTGAAGTCAGGAGGATTCTTCTTCCTGAGTTCAAGCCTGGTCTCAAACACTTACTAGCTATGTGACCCTGGGCCTCAGTTTCCCCTTCTGTAAAGTAAGCTGGAGAAAGAAACGTCAAACTACTCCAGTATCTTTGCCAAGAAAACCCCAAACAGGATCTCAAAGAATCAGACGCGAATGAACAACAATACTTCTAAGGTGAATTCTCCCCTTCCATTTAAAATCTTGGAAAGGAAGTAGGAGTCAGTGTATATTGTATCCTAAATATATCAGCTCAGTGAACTTCCTCAGTAAAGTCTATATTCCCTAGCCTCTCATTCAAGGCCCTCAACAATCTGCCTATGACACTGCATTTCCATTTTCATCTTACATCTTTCATCTTGTAATTCCTCTTACATTGACTCACTTCACCTACCGTATGTACGTGCTAGCTAGAGTGGAGTACTAACTTTTCCACCTCTGAATCTTTGCTCAGACTATAATCTAGGTCAGGAATGCCCTCCCTCTCAGCTTTGCAAGTTGAAATTCTAGCTGTTCTTCAAGACCCAGCTCAGGTTGCATTTCTTCTTTGGTGCTTTCCCTGATGCCACCCAGATGGGAGTGGTCTCCTCTTTGAACTGTCGTAGCTTTTTATTTTACTTCTCTATTACACTCAGCACGATTTATTCTGTATTATAGCTTTTTGTATATGTTTTACTTTCCCCACTAGATACTTCTATTGGTAGTTTGAAATTAGAGGTTGTGTTTTGTATAATCTTTGTATATTTCTTTCTTTTAATGCCTAGCACAGTACATACATAGTCTAGGCATCATCAGCAAAGCATTCCAATTAAAACAGAAAACATCAATCTGCCATAATACACTTACATCGCCATATATTGGACTAATGTCTTAAACTCTGATTTTTATGTCTCAAGAAAGACTTAACAGAAATGAAAAAGATCCAAGGAAAAGTAATTCAACACTTTAAGGGTGAGAGAGAGAAATAATTCTGTATGAGGGCTGAATAAAAAACAAGGGATGGAAGATGAGAATTAAGGGGTGAGAGATAAAATTAAAGTTCCTAAAATCATGAAGAGCATAGATAAAGCAATATGGAGTTGTTTGACAAATTCTGGGATTCCAGAACTGGTGGGACTATTTGAAGCCTACTAAAGGAAAAGATTGCAATTATGTTTTATATTTTTATAGCACTCTGGAATTTGCAAAGTATTTTTATATACAAATAAAAAGACAACTTTGCCCCAGAGTTAACATATTTATGAGACTCTTCTCACAGAGGTGACATTAACTGAAATACACAAAGGATGAGAAAAGGTTTACATACATTTTAGATGATAGCTACATAATAGTTTATTAAGAGAAATTATTGATGTTAGGGCTAATCACCAATAGTTGAGATTTAGACCACAGAAGGCCATCTTGCTTTTAGCTTAGAATATACCTTACTTAATATCAGGGACAGGAGAGAGAATAGGTATGTTGATTACAGCAGCTCCTATGCTCTTATAAAAGTCAAATTATCTAAGATCCGTTGGAGATTTTTTTTGCGTCTTTTCATATTTTCTCAAGAGGATTACCATATTTATACTTGCTTGCTATACCACCAAAAAAGGTACTGAGTTTTTTTAAGCAAATGGTTAAAAGTGTTTTTGAGAATTAGTAAACTACAAGAATATCTTTTATAACAATTCCCAGCTCAATATAAATTGCTCGTTCACATTCAAGTAAAAGAGACTCAAAGAACAGATGAAATAAGAATGTGTTAAAGGGTCAGTTTTCCTCTTTTGAGAAATGTTACCCACATTCCCATGTGATGCCTTGATGGGCTTTGCCCAGAATAAAAAGAATTCCTTGGAAGGAACACAATGATCTCTATGCCTTAGAGATGTTCTTTTGTTTCCACTGTTTCACAGAAAAAGAACAACAGAAGCAGAGCTAGCCATGACTAAATCCTGGGTGACTCTGACTGAACCAACCAAACAATATTCAGCTGCTTGTCAGGGTGTGAGGACTGGCCAACCTCTGATCGAACTAGTCACCACAAGACTTGACAAACTGGAACGCCAGCTCCAGATGGCAATGACAAGGTCACCACCAATTTATGATTTAACCTCCCTTGGTCTTAAGGCACCAATCTAATAAGTGAATATACTGACCTGCCTTATGGTATTTTTCTGAGGCTTAATTAAAGTTCATAAAGTGTTTGATGATCTTCCCACACAAATACTTTGGGAATTGAAGTGTGGCATTCAAGCACTGTCATTACTGCTGTTATAGTAAGGTGAAGCATGTTTGTTTCCCTAATTTGTTGGTTCCTCTCATCTTTATTATACTATGCTGCTGACCCAACATTAGTAGGAAGCATATCTTGGCTGTTCTTCCAGTGTGGTATAGTTGAAAGAACTCAGAATTTAGAGTCCAAGCACTTAAATTCCTTCCTCTCACTTAAAACCTGTTTTACACTGGGCATCTTTTAATCCCTAAGTTTCCTCATTTGCAAAAGGAGGCAATTGGATTGGATAGTGTTTAATTTCTCTTCCAACTCAAAATATATGGTTATAAATGTTAATGTATTTTTATGGAAAAAAATCACAGCTTTTCTTGGGTCTCCCTTTTGATTAATAACATTCATTTATGTGATGGTGGGTCAGGGATAAATATGCAGTCTATGGCCAAAGAGCAGGTTTGTTGTTTTTTTGCATGTGTGAATAGATTAAATGTAGTTAGTCTTTCGTTCAAAACCGGCCTTGGACACTTACTAGCTATGTGACCCTGGTCAAGTCATTTAAGCCTGTTTGTCTCAGCTTTATCATCTGTAAAATGAACTGGAAAAGGAAATGGCAAACCACTCCAGTATCTTTGCCAAGAAGAGTCAGATATGACTGAAATGACTGAACAACGACAAAAATAGCCCTTTAATCTTCCAAAACATTTTCCTTACGATAACCCCATGAGGGTGCAACTGCTACCTTTATTTTATAGAGTAGCAATCTGAGGCTTAGAAAAATGAGATTATTTGCCCAATTAACCTGGTAAGTGACAAATTTTGCACTCAAACATAGATCTTGAGATTCTAAACCCAGTGCTCCAAAAAAGAAGAAAAAGGTTTTATCAACGCACTTGTTTTTTTAAACATACAACTACCCCACTTTCCATTGACTCTCCCCTAGCCCCAATCAAAAAATTCCTTGTAGCAAGTAAGTTTAGCCAGAAAAACAAATCAACACATCGATCATGTCTAAAAACGTGTGTCTCATTCTCCACCTTTAGTCCACCACTTCTCTTACAAGAAGCAAGAAGCAACATCAGTTCAGGCTTCTGAAGTCTGATCCATGAACGGCCACTACACAGTCCATTCTGAAGACTTTCAATGTCGTTTTCTTTAACATCACTGTGGTCCTCAGATACATTTTTTCCCCTGGTACTAGTTACTTTACTCTATACAAGTTTTCCCAAATTGCTCTGAACTCTTCATATTTATAATTTCTTGCTGTGTAATAATATTCCCTTACATTCATACAAAACAATTTGTTCATTCCCCAATCCCAAAATAATTACTTTATTTCTAGTTATTTGCTACTACAAAAAGATCTATAAAGGTTTCTGTATATATGTGAACTTTACTTCTATCTTTTACACCACATGGTGTATACACCTATTAATAAGCTTGGATAAAAGTATAGTTTAGTTACTTTTTTCATATAATTCCAAAAAAATTTCTGAAATGGGTGGAACAGTTTATAGCCCCACCGACAGCACATTGGTAGTGCACCTGCTTTCCCACAGCCCCTGTAGTATCTACCATTTTCATCTTTGCCAGGATGATTGGGAGTCAGACGAATTGTTTTCTTTTTAGTTTCTTTTTGTCATTTGTTGTTTTCCAGTATGCTTTTTCTTGGACCAGCTAGATGATGCCACAGTAGGTAGAGTGCCAGGCCCAGAGTCAGGAAGTCTCATCTTCCTGAGTTCAAATCTAGCCTCAGACACTTACTAGCTGTGTGATCATGGGCAAGTCACTTAACCCTGCTCATCTCAGTTTCCTCCTGAGTACAAATGAATAGCGGAAGGAAAAGGTAAACCATTCTAGTATCTTTATCAAGAAAACCCCAAATTGGGTAGTGAAGAGTAAGGATACAATTGAACCAACTGAACACTAAAATTCTCTTTCTACGATGTCATGCAACTAGTTAGTATGTGGATCAAGCATACATTTATAGGAATTAGAACTAGAAGGAACCTTCAAGAATACCTAGTCTGGTCTTCTTACTTCATGATTCAGATGAGGAAACTAAGACCAAGAAAGTCTGGGTGATTTGTCCAAAGTTAGGAGGCAACATGGTACAGGGGAAAGAGTGCTGACTTTAGAATCAGAGGACCTGGATTCAAATCCTGTCTCTCACACTATTTATGTGAGTCACTTAACCTTTTTAGACCTCAGTTTCCTTATCTATAAAAGGCTTACTAGATACCCTCTAAGGTCCTCTGATTCTAAATCTAGTCCTCTGTCTTACCACTTTTACTTTATTGGAGTTCATAAACTGAAATTTGGGATGACTTAAAACTTGAAGCAGAGAAAATTAGAATTCTTTTATCATGGGCACAGGTTAGGGACTCTGATAAACTACTTTTATTTTTTTTTTTTAATTCCAAAATCTATCAAATGCAGACTCCCTTAGAGTGTCCTGGCTATCGTGGGGATGTCTCTACAGCACAACTTGAGCATTCCACAGAACTGAGGCAACATTATGAAATAAGTTCAATTATGTAACTTGGTCAAAGTATGTCGATATTCATTCTGGATAACATAAGTAACTATCCTGAAGTTGGACATATAATCCTCTGGAAACTCAAATTTCACACCACCAAAATTGATGGAGTACTTTCATATTATTCTTGGAGCCCACTTTTCTGCTACAGTTGTTTGTGTTTGTCACTCATTCTGAAAGAGGACCATGACATCAGGGGAGTGATGACATGACTTTCAGTTGACTTTGATTTGAGTGAGTGAGGGCTGTGCAAGGTCAACAGACTCATCTCCTCCAGAGCCCTCTGGGTCCAGTGGCCAGATATTCATCACCTCGACTGAAGATGGCCCAGGATGCAATGGGAAACCCTGGCCCTTTTAGGCTAAGGTCTTTTCAGGTTCTCACTTTGAGTGAGATAACACCCATTCCGTGAATAGGCCTTATTAAGTAATTACTAAAGGAATTTGAAACTGTTTCTCTTTTGACCCCTGAGGGTCTTCCCCTCCCAGTTTGATCTTTTTTTTTCTCTGCTACAGCTATAATCACATTAAATAGTTCCAACTTGTCTTTTGAGGTTCAAATCATTCTTCTTTGGCTTTAGAAACATGGTATCTTGATGACAATGTACACTATCATCCTTGCCCCCATCCCAACCTATTGTAACCACAGATACTAATTGGGGGGGGGGGGGGTGGACTAATAAAATAATCTAAGAGAAGAGGAAAGACTGGGAAAGGAGGAATTTGGGGTGCATAGGGATATTTACCAGGAATTATGGCAGATAGGATGAATAAAGGGTTCTTCTGGACCTTTAGCAACATCTAAGTAAAATGCTTCTAGTCCTGAATCTGCTACTAACTACCTTTTGTCACCTTGATCAAGTCATTTCTTTCTTCTGAACCTTACTTAGCTGACTCATGGTTGATCTCTAAATAAATTCCCCCAACTCTAAAACTCCATGATTCTTATAAATTATTGGTTTCCTGTGTAGTTAGGCAGATAAACCTAGAGGAAATAGGTAAAACGGTCAAATAAAGTAAGCAAGGTACAAAAAACCAACCTGATAAGCACTCAATACTTATTGACTTCTTGCTGAACTGTTTAACAGGGAGAACTATAGTCTTGCATCTTGGTAAAAAAAAAATTACACAACTAGAGGAAGGAACAAATCTGACTTGACAAAAAGAACTGCCTAGAATTTTGAGTTGAACACAAGCCAATTCTTTGGGATGCAACTGATTATTCTTAAATTGCAATAATGGGAATATAACGGCATATCATTCAACTTTACAGCATCTGCTTCCTCTTCTACAAACTGAGGGGGTTAGATGAGACAATTGGTTTCTGTGAGTCAAAGAGCCCTGGGAATGGTGAAGTTTTGGCAAGGGATGTATGAATTAATAATTACAATAAAAAACGGGTGGCACAATGGAGAGTGCCGAGCCTGGAGTCAGAAAGACTCATCTTTCTGAACTCAAATCTAGACTCAGACACTTACTAGCTGTGTGACCCTGTGCAAGTCATTTAACCCAGTTGGCCTCAGTTTCCTTATCTGTAAAATGAACTGGAAAAGGAAATTTCAAACCTTCTAGTATCTTTGTCAAGAAAACCCCAAATGGAGTCACAAAGTCAGATAGTACTAAAAACAACTCAACAACACAACAATCTTCTTTCAACTGAACAAGTACTATGCCCTGTATGTATGTTGTACTCATTTTAAAATGTATAAAGAGGTTGTCATTTTATTTTAAAGTGTTACTGATTAATGATAGTTTTTGTCATTATGCTTTTTCCTATTTGACAGACACTAATAGTTTAACTCCTATTCCTGACATTGGAGGGAAGAGGGGACATTAGAAAAGGGTTTTCATTCTCAAAAAGAATGGTCCCCAACTGTTGCAGATGATCTCTTCTATGATTCATATTATGACACTAATCAGAAAGGGGGAGGTGATAATCCTACCATACTCTGCCCTGCTTAGACTACATCTGAATATTGTATTTAGTTCTACACACTAAATTGTATTTAGGTCAGTGTTCCCCAAGTCCTTGCTCCTTTCTCTTTTCTTTCTATATTCTCTTGGTCAGCTCAATAACTCCAAAAGATTCAGTTATCTCAATGCAGATGACTCGCAGATCTATATAGCCAAACCTAATCTCCTTCACTAATGCTAATTCTGATACTACAAACTGCCTGTTGGATATCTCTACCTGTATGTTTTACAGGCAACTCAAAATCAACATGTCCTAATCAGAACTCATCTCCTTAACCCCACTCCCATCATACTGCAATCCCCCAAAACAAGCCTACCTCTTTTCTACACTTTCTTATTTGTATTCAAGACACCATTACCCTCCCAGTAACCCAGGTTGATAAATTCAAATCATCCTTAGCTCTGACTTTTCCTTCAACCTACATATCTATCCAATTACCATCTCTTCAATTCTACCTCCACAATTGTCCATATCTGTCCCCTTCTCTCTACTAACACTGCTATCACGCTTGTTCAAGCCTCTCAATTCTATCATCCATATTGCCAAAATTATTTTCTTAAAGCTTGTCTGACCATGTCACTTTTCTGCTCAAGAACTTCTAGTATCTCCCTGTTCTCTAAAAGACAAAATTTTCAGCCTGCTATTTAAAGTCCTTCATATCTGAGTAGACTACCTTTCCCTGTCTATTTCACATTATTTGCCTTCATATACTTTTTTGTATCAGCCAAATGTTCTTCTTGATATTTCCCAAATTTAGTATTTCATGATCTGCCTCTGTGCTTTGGTATAGGTTTTCCCTTGTGTTTGGAAATCAAAAGCTCCTCACATGTAGAATCACTAGTTTCCTTTAAGACTCAGCTCATGTGCCACCCTCTATAGAAAGTCTTTCCTGATCCCCTTAATTATTAGTCCTCTCTTTCTCTCTAAATTATGTGCTTGTTTACAGTTGGATATTCTCCCATTCTCTATACTCTTCCCAGACTATAAGCTCCTTGAGGACAGGTATCATTTAGTTTTTATCTTTGTATACCAAGCACCTATCACACTGCAGTACATAGTAGCTTAATATATGTTTGTTGAATGTGAATTTGACAAACTACAATATTCAGAAGTCAACCAAGATGGTGAGAGATCCAGAAACCTGTCACAAGGGACAGTAAAAGGAACTAGGGATATTTAACCTTAATAAAAGAAGACTATACCCATGAATGAATTCAGCTGGATTCAATAAAGGTTTACAAAGCACCTCCTAGGTACAAGGCACTGCACGAAGGTTACAAAGATGAAATATTACAGTCATGGCCTTTAAAACATAAAGAATCACCAAATGATATCCATAAGGAGCAGCCAAAAAGGTCAAAAGTAGGAAAGAACAATGGCATTGGGAAAAAGAGGAGAGTACCCAAGAGGAGGGGGGAGTTCAACAGGGGTGAATGAAAGACTAAGAAAAGATCATCAGATTTAGTAATTAACAAACTACTTTTGAAAAAGCAGTTTATGTAGAATTATGGGGTCAGTAGCAAAAGGTTGATAAGTCAATGGGTGGTGAGAACTTGGAAGCAGGAAGTATAAACTACTAGGATTTTTTTTTGAGGCAATCAGGGCTAAGTGACTAGCCCAGGGTCACATAACTAGTAAATGTCTGAGGCCAGATTTGAACTCAGGCCCTCCTAACTCCAGGTCTGGTACTTTATCCACTACACCACCTATCCACCCCAACTACTAGGATTTTAGCAGTCAATGGGAGTAATGATAAAGGTCAATAACTTGAAGGGCTGGATGTAGCATCAAGGCAATATTCACAGCACAGAGAGCGACTATGAATATGCTGGCATAGCTCTGAATTGCAAAATATAACAGACTCTCCATATAGAAGACAGAAGTAAAAACATTTATTCAGACACAAGAAAACCAAATCCCAGCACCAGAAAATCAAATTCATCATAGCAACAAAGAAGTTAATATATCATAAGACAGCAGGGAGCAACACCATACCTCGCTGTCTCCTTGCCTGCATCCTCTCCTCCCTCCTTTCTAATTGCTCTAACTCACAGCTTCCTCTGGGCTCTGCTCCATCCATTCAGCATACTCCTCCCACCACAGGCTCCATATGATTACATTTGGACTATTAAGGAGCAGGGAAGATCTTCAAATTCCCATTACCATTGCAATGGCATGGTAAAATGAATGTTTGGTTTTTTTTTTAAGGATAGGGAGAATTGATCAGATTAGTAGGCAATAGAGTCAGTTGGTCAGTAGACAGGAAGAGGTTGAAGATGAGTGATCAAGAATGTATGATCCATGAGACAATCTCCTGGAAGGAATATGAGGGGGTAAGATCAAAGGCACAACTGGAGAAAGATCACTTCATTTTCTAAGACTTCAGCAAAGGAGGAAAGAAGAGATCAAGATGAAAAATTTGGGGGTGTGAAAGAAGGGAGATGAAAAAGCTCACAGAAGATCACCTCAGTCTTCTCAGTAAAAGAGGAGGCAAGGTCATCTGCTGAGAAATAGAAAGATTAGAGTAAAGTTCAGGGCTTGAGAAGGAAAGGGAAGGGAAGGTTTGGAACAGTTGTTGTAAAAAGTATAATAGGAATGAACAAAAAGGATTACAGTTCAGTGGTGAGGGTCTGGTGGAGGTCAGAGAATATGAATTTTTAGTGGACCCAGTCTATATGGTTCTATGACTTCCTCCATCAGCATTTATTAATTCAGCAACAGGAAAAAAGAAAGTAGAGGACAATCGCTTATTGAGCCCTTTAGCAGTAGGGCCAAGACTACAATGAGAGGGAAGTAGAACCAGAACAGGGATGATGGACTGAGAGAATAGAAAGGGCTTTAGGAGTCACAGTTCATGGAGAAGAGTTTAGGAGGAGGGAGGCAATGAGAGATAACCATTTCCAAAAAGATGAAAGCTGTACGTGGAAGGGGACAAAGCACTAGCTATTTATTCACTCTTTCATAAGACAGTCTAAGAAAAGACAGTCTGGCCTATTATAGAGTTTTAGGCTTAGAACCAGGAAGATCTGGGTTCAGATTTTGTCTCTGACAAACCCTTGGATAAACACTTGACCTCAGTAATCATTAGGCAGCTCCCTAAGACTTATCAACTAAGTGCTAGAGCAGTGGTTCTCAAACTTCCTAATGCTGCAACCCTTTAATATTCGTATGTGGGCATATCTGCATGTGGGCAGACTCACCTGGAGACAATAGAGGAGTGGTGTCTTGGTTCCTAAGACCATCGGAAATACGCATTTTCCGATGGTCTTAGGCAACACCTGTGAAAGGGTTGGTCGACTCCCAAAGGGGTCACGACCCACAGGTTGAGAACCGCTGTCCTAGAGATATTGTCCTTTTACATTGGTAGAGGGATTTCCAACATAAAGATTTCCCTGATTGACAAAGGTACAAACCCTTCATATGTGCAAGTGCTATGTTCTAATGGCTATACAAAGAATAGGAGATTACCTCTACCCAGAGAGTGTTAGAAACTTGCCCCAAATCACACAATTGACAAAGCCAGGATTCTAACCCAGATCCTCTGATTCTACTATCCAAAAATAAAACAGGCTTTCCTCAACTAGCTCCCTCCTTGTTACTGGAAGTCAGCAAGAGGAGGCTGTCAGCAATGCTAAAAGGAAATTCCTATGTTATGTGATGAGTTGGATTAAAATACTGCTAAGGACCCTTCTTCCAGCTTGAAATTCTATGTTCCTGGCACAGTGCTAGGATTGTAAAGGGAATTTATCAAACATCCACTTCTGTTAAAGTTTTATTTCAGTTTTTCATTGCATGAAAATCTTTTGGATTTTCAAAAACTCAGCCAGTGGTGCTCAAGCCCTGGTAGGTCCTAGCAAGCATCAAGCTAGAAAAGCATCTGTTGTGAACTTAGCAATGGCCTAGATGTTTGGTATCCAAGGACAAGCCTAGTCCAATTTGGAGAGGTTTTTAACCAGGTTGGCCCAAGGGTGTTGAATCTTTTGGCCCTGGCAACTCTAAAAGTCATACAATCTTCATCACAGTGGCAAGAACACCTTCTTCTGATCCTTGAATTTTAACAGGTACCATCAACATATGCACAGTTGTCTAGCAAATTCAAATTCAACAAAAATTAAGTGCCCACTTTGGGAAAGGTATTGTTGCTATAAAGGCCAGAAAAATTACACAGTCCCTCCTCTTAAGGAGCAATCTAATAGTGTGATGAAGAAATGGATTAGGGCATGTATATAAGTATGTATTATATAAAGTCGACTATAATGGGAGCAAAAGAAAGATCCAAAGTGCTTTAAGAAAATTTAAGGAGGGGGAAATGACTTTTAGTTAGCTACATCAGGGAAATGGGGAGGGTGACACACATGAGCTGGATCCTGAAGAATTAAATGGCTTTCCACAGGCAGAAATTAGGAATATGTACATGCTACAGAGTCCATTCCCCTGCCATCTCCTCATCAGTCACCATGGCAAAGCACATATGTGCCCCTCCCCATACTCTTCCAATTCTGAATCTATTCTATTCAACTCCATCATCACTTCTAGACAAAGTATGTCTATCTATTCCCTTATACACCACTCACCAGCTGGCAACTTTCCAAATCAAAATACCCTTCCCTGGATATGTAGAAATAGGTAGAAAATATATATACTTATTTTCTATATACCAGACCCAGTATGTATTATCTCTCCTTATTGAAAAAGGCAGGTGGCAGCACAGTAGAGAGAGCACTGGATCTGAAATCAAGAAGACCTGAGTTCAAATCCAGCTTCAGACACTTATTAGCTGTGTGACCCTGGGCAAATCACTTAATGTCTCAGCCTCGGTTTTCTAATCGACAAAATGGGGATAATAATAACACTCACCCTCCAGGGTTATTGTGAAGAGTAATATTTGGAAAGGGTTTAGCATACATAGTACATGGCACATTGAAAGTACCATTAAAATACCAGCTGTTACGACTACATATGGCCTGAGAGTCTGGCTGATGAAGTTTTCCTAAACCATTCTTCTGTATGTAGAGGAGAGGGATATTTGATTCCCCCAGCACTATGAGGACATAGGCTTCTAGCTGGAGAGAGGACATTTACTTTGCAATACCAGTCTTGACAATAGCCTTGGGGGTAACCTCAAGTTTGAGGATTCCCAAGTTCAAGAATCTGAGGATCAGATTTTAGAGAGGGAAAAAAGATTTCCTGTTCATGCATAACTCATGAAAAAAAAAGATAATTGCCCGTGTGTTCTCCAAGCCTGGAGAAGTAATGAAGGGCAACTATCTGGACCTTACAACCCTTGCTCATTCATGAATTATTTCGATAGTGCAGACTCAACGGGAAAGGTATTGCTTGTTTAGCAAGCAGTTCCAAATTTTATTTCTCTTCAAGGAGAATCTAGAGAGCCTCTATGGGTTAAAAAGAGACTTACTGAAATACTGGAATGATTGTGTGTTCTATGTATATGCTTGTGGAATCCTATGAATACTTTGTATCTTCTGTACCTTCTGTGGAATGAAATCACTGGCCTGCCATCTAAGAATTTACTGCCTTGAGTGTTTATACAGGAGCTAGGGACCTTTTTCACTCACTCTCGAGAAAACACACAAAAACTGTTCCTGAGCTATAGTGGGAGATATTCCCAGAATAAATTCTGTTTTAAGACTTAATAAATCCAAAATAAAAATTTACCTTAATCGGTCAAACCTTGAAATGAAACTCAGTCTGTATGAGCCCATATGAGTTACATGATAAATAAAACAGAAGCAAAAAAACCACATAGAGTAGGAGAATTTAAAATGAGAATGCATTAGGTGGACAGTATTGGAAAAGTAGATTGGAGTAAGGTTTGTTGTTGTTTTTATAGCTTTGAGGTTATCCTTAAATAATACCAGGCTAAAGAGATGCATTTTATCTCAGAAGAAAGAAGGAACCACTGGAGGTTTTGGTGTTGTTGCATTGTTTTGTCCTGTTATAGTTATTCAACAGGGGGACAAATAGTCCTGCCTGTTCATTAAGAACTTTTTTGGCAGTTACGTGAAGAATTTGTTGGAGAAGGAAAAGACCAGAGGTTGAAGAACACATAACGGCCTCTGCTAGAAGTTTACAATATAAATTAGGCAATATATAAAGGAAACAACCCCAAAGAGGACAGGTAAACAACCACAAAACTGAATACAAATCAAGAGCTGATGCAACATTGAGAAAAGTCTATAAAGAAACAAACGAGTAAGTATTGACTAATGTTTAAGGTTAGATTTTTATGGTAATGGTTTTAGAGAACTATGTCTTAGCAACAAAACAAATGTGTAAATGGTGATCCAATGAGAATTTAAAAAACCCCAAAAGACCATGGGGCACAGCATGTCAAAAGACTGAAATCTATTTCCCGGAATGCTGAGCAAGATCCTGTTGCTACATGGTAGTTTCCTGTGATTTCCAGGGCCTTCCTTTTTATTCATTGCAAAGGCAAAGGAGAACAGTGCAAGTTGGAATCTAGTGTTGAGTCAGCAGCTCTGATTCCAGCCCAAGCCATGGATCCTTATTCTTTTTGTGACCTGGGGCAAATTGAAGCATCCTGGGTATTCTGGGTTGGGCCTGGCTCAGGGCTATCCTCTGGTAGTTTAGGTTCAATAGAGGATTAACCTAAGTTACATACGTTATACAGCATTAACAAAAGAGTCACTCATCTGTATTGTGAGAAAGATATTCAACGAGGAAATGCACTGAGGATCTCACAAGTAGACATAGCTGAGCAAAGCCACTTTGCCTGAGTTAGCCAATCATTTTCCACCAGTCAGGGATCAGAGAGAATACCAGGAGCTTCTTGTGGCTGCTTTGTGCATAGCCTTCTCTTGGAAGAGCAGGAAATGACTTCAGTAGCCTAAGCCTTTCAGTCCCCTGAACCAATCAAGTATTTACAAAAAAAATTAACTTACCATTTATTTATTCTAACAGTCTTTTGTTTTTGAATTTTGAGTTCCAAATTCTCTCCTCCCTCCTGACATTAGATATCTGAAAGGAGTGTAAACCAAGTGAACTCAGTGGGGCAAATCATTGTTTTCATTGTTTCACTAAATTGCTTTTTACTACAATGGTATTCAAAGACCCTCTGTAGGATGTCTTGGACTCAGTGCTACTTAGAAAGAAGAAAAATAATAATTGATAATAATAAACAGTAGCTGACATTTATATGGCGCTTACAATGTGCCAGGCTCTGTGCCAAGTGTTATACAATTATTATCTCATTTGATCCTCATAACTGCCCTGGGAAGCAGGTGTTATTATTATCTTCATTTTACAGATGAAGGAATTGAGTCAAATGGAGCTGAAATGACTTACCCAAGGTCACACAACTAGGAAGTTTCTGGGACTGGATCTGAATGCAGGTTTTCCTGCCACCAGGCCAGGGCTCTATCTACTGTGCCACAAAGGATGACATGACAGCTGAGGTTTTCTTTCTGCTCTATCTACATCCAAGCTTCCAATATATTCCTTTTAGGCTATTAAAAGACACCATGTTCTATAAACTTGTTAATGGGAGGACAGCTGGTTCAGCTTCTGAAATTATTTTCAACAAATACAGACTACTTGAGAGGAGACATGGCATAGTTGGATAGAAAGCAGATAGTGGTGCCAAAGTCAGAAACACCTGGGTTCAAGGCCCACTTCTTTCACATACTGGCCGTGTGATCTTGGGCAAGTTATTTAACCCATCAGTGAGCTAGGCTATTGTTAAAAACTCTAAGCTACAGAGAAGGAGCCAATCTGCATTGATAAATTCCTCTCCAGAATCTTTCTATAGGGATGAAATCCCAGGTCCAACCTTCCCTCCTACCCTCACCCCCCGCCAAATTCCTGCCATTATCCCCCACTACCCCCCAAATAAACTATAGAGACAATGCAATGGTGAGGTTCGTATTAAAAACTGACTCTAGGGGCCAAATTCAATATATTTATTAAGTGCCCATTTTCTCTAATAATCCCATGTCTAGGAATTCTACTTTAAGGGTTGTTTTTTTTTCTTATATACTGGGTAGGTTTGTATTACAAAGAATTCAACAGCAAGGAAGTTGAACTGAATGATCTCAAAGTTGTCTTCCATCTCTAAATCTGATCCAATGAAGGCACAGAGGTAAGAGATTATGTAGTAATAATATGTCACCTTCATAAGTTCTGAGGATCCTCACTCCAACTCATACTCACACTGATGAGTCAGACCTCCCAGAAGAAAGCTGCATCTTCCCCTCAGGTATTTACCTCTGAAGGTGGCTTTCTCCAATGCTATTGTCCAGAGTGCCTATTCCAGTGTGCCCTTCCCAATATCATTAGTCAATTATCATTTGGGAAGCCAAACTGAAGTAGCTTTTAGAAAGGATATTTACCAACGTGGTACAGTAATACCAAACTTCCCCCTAAAAGTCCACGACATGTGCTCCCATAAGTAGATACAGAATCCAGGGAAAAGTGTCATTCAACTTAGAAAGCACATATGGCAAAGGGGTAACTCACAATTCTTGATTCCTGGAAGTCCTTTTCTCTTTTTTGTAGGATGAGGCAGAGTGAAGTTTCTTTGCTGCGCTCTTTGTGGACCATGAATCATGCCACGTCCTCGGCTTCTGATGTAGACACTAGCATCAAGTGATCTGGGGACACCACTAGTACAGAGATGGGAAAATGAAATATCCAAAATACCTTGGACTTGTCCATGCTCTTAAGGTCTTCCTCCCATCAAGAAAGGAATGGGAAGAAGGGCATGGAAGGAAAACTAGGACATGCTGGAGCAGTTTCTCCACAGGGGTTTTACTAGAACACCCAACTTGCTCCAAAGATCAGTTCTCAACTTGATAGACAGCCCCATCTCCATCTGGACATAATTCCTAGGTTATGTTACTTCAGAGGTAGCTAGGTGGCTCAGTGCATAGTCAGGAAGAGCTGAGTTCTAATACAGCCTGGATACTAGTTATGTGACCCTAGGCAAGTCACTTAATTTCTTTTTGCCTTAATGCACTGGAGAAGAAAATGGTAAATTATTTTGGTATCTTTGCCAAGAAAACACTATGGACAACACTGGTATACTATGGTCCACAGGGTCACAAAGAGTCAGATGCAATTGAAAACCAGAACAACAATGTCTCTCCAGTTCCAAGGACCTGTCACATTTATCCCAAAGCCCATTATAAATCAATTGATTGAAACCAAACCCTCTCTTTAAGAATAGTTCATTGTTTTCACCTGGTTAAGGTACCAAAGCATTTTTATTACTCCCTTAGAAGTGGGGAGGAAATGACTTGATTTACCTAACACTCTACCCTTATTAATATCATCTCACATTTTGTCATTTACAAAAAGAGTTTACAAAGTTCTTTCTTCCCAACAGCTCTCTGAGAGAGACAGGGCAGGTATTTTAAAGATAAGCCAAATGAAAGAGGAATTTAGTGACTTCCCCATAGTCATGCATTGGTAGAGCAGCGATGGAAAACGAAGGCCTGCTACTACTTTGTTCAGGGCTCTTCTTATTACACTGGGCTGCCTCTGTGACAGGCTCTTGTGGAAGAGGAATGCCAGTTTTAAGTGGGTACCCCTGGGTACAGGGTAAAAAGAGAGCGGCTTGGTGAGACAACATAAAATTCAAAGAAAGTGCAGCTGGTAAACAGGGAACTTGACAAGAGGTGCAGTTCTAAGAACCAAACACAAACAGAGCCAACTTTGTGTTTACAGCTTTGAGGTCAGCTGGGTTTTGCTTGGCATCCTTCCAAGTCCACCTGTGCTTGGTTAGTCTTCATTATCAGCCGCAGCAGTGTCAGGAAATTAAAGGCAAGGGAATATAGAATAGTTTATTCATTCTTTTAGCAAATAGTTATCCGAGGTCTTATAAAAGTTTATTTCCAGTTTCTTTAAGTGGAAGAGGAAGGAAAAATAGCCTTATTTTTAGAATTTAGGAGGGGGAAAGAAGGAATAGGGAAATCAGAATTTCAGGAAATCTTCCTTAGGAACACTCCATCTCCCCCCTCCCCCCACCCCCTTCACTTTTATAATCACAAATTAGTATTTAGGATGTGTTAGAAGAGGGTGATATTTAAATGATTGATCAAGGACTGATTATATACAGACAATGTAATTTAAAGAATACTGGACTTGAAGTCATAGAATCTGGGCTAGAATTCCTTCTCTGTCACTAGGTGGTGTAGCGCATAAACTGCCAGGCCTGGAGTCAGAAAGACTCATCTCCCTGAGTTCAAATCTGGCCTTAGATATTTACAAGCTGGGTGACCCTGGGCAAGTCACTTAACTATGTTTGCCTCAGTTTCTTCATCTATGAAATGAGCTGGAGAAGGAAACAGTAAACCACTCCAGTACCTCTGCCAAGAACACCCCCAAATGAAGTCAGAGTCAAACATGACTGAAAAAAAACAACATTTATCACCAAAGTGACCTGAGGCAAACAAAGCACTTCATCTCTCTGGATGTCTGTCTCCTTTTCTGTAAAATTAGGGGTTTAAAATAAATGAGTATTATAATGCCTTCCTCCTCTAAATCTATGGTCCTTTGAAACTCTAATCATCTAAAAAGCAGAATTTAAGAATAAGGAATAAAAAAAGCAGTTATTAAGCCCTTGTTATGTGCTAAGCAGTAGGGACACAAAGAAAAGGCAAAAATGGTCCCAGTCCTCAAGAAGTTTATGTTCTAATGGTGGAGACATTATTTATATCAATTGATAAATATAAGATAAATCCAGGGTTGGAAGAAGGCAGCCTTAGAGGGGAAGATGCTTAGGATGAGAAAGGCCTTCTGAAGAAGATAGTGCTTGAGATGTCTTAAAGGAATCTTGGGACAATTGGAGGCAAAGGTAAGAAAGCATTACAGGTATGCAGACAGTCAGTACAAAGGTAGGAGATGGAACTGTCATGTACGAGGAATGGCAAGGCCTGGTTTGGAGAGTGTGCAGAGGGAAAATGTGTTAAAAGATTATCAAGTTAAGAAGTTAGGTTAGAAGGTATGGAGTAGGGATAAAGGAGAGGCAGAGACCTTCCAAACAAGTGATAGCTCTTCATTTGTTAAAGCCTGATCTATAAAGGGAAAAATTGTCAAGATTTATTTATATACGTATTAACTGTCTCCACTCACATAACTACATCATACTACTAATTCATATGGGGTTGTAGTCCATATAAACCCCATATCCTTTTCAGAGCAGTACTTTTTAACCATGGTTCTCCCTTCTTGTACTTGTGAAGTTGATGTATTGCCCCCAAGAGCAAGGCTTTACATTTATCTCTATTGAAATTTATGTTATTATATCTATCCAGTGCTTTAGCCAGGAGTTCTTAACCTTTTATTGTTTCATGGATTCCTTTGGCACTGTTGGTGAAGTCTGCAGGCCGCTTTTCAGAGTAATGTTTTTAAATACATAAAATACACAGGATTATAAAGGGAATCAATCATTTTAAAACACAACTATCAAAATAACTGGATACCGCCTGCCACTGATTCATTAGCAGCTGGACCATCACCAGTCATCCTGACTTATGTCTTAGCACTGGCCCCAGATGACTCTGAAGGAGATAGTGAGGCTGATGACTTTGTACAGCCATGCCTCACTTAAATCCAATTCACTTGCAAGTCAAGATATCACCCTCCTGATATCATTGGTCCTCTTTGAGAAAGAAGGATGAACAACAATAACAACAAAAAACTGCTTCATTAACATCCATGTTCCTTAACACTTGACACTTGATCTCCTGCCTTGGTTGCCTTCACATGGTCTCCTATGCTTGGCATGTGTTTCTTCCTCATCTCTGCCTCTAAGAAGCTCTGATTTCCTTCAAGACTCACTTCAAGCCAACTTTTACATGAGGCCTTCCCTGGTTCTACCAGCTGCTTGTGTTTTTCTCCTAAAGCTAACCGGTATCATCTTTCTATGTGTTTTCTATATGGGCATTGTTGTCTCTTCTCTGTGAGAATGTAAACCCTTTGAGAACAGGGACTGGTTTACTTTTGAGCTTGGGTTCTCAGTGCCTAGCACAGAGCCTGGCACACAGTAGGCCCTTAAATGTTTGTTGGCTGATTGAATCACAGGAAGCCCAGAGGTCACCTAGCCCAACACCTTCATTTTGCAGATCAGGAAGCTGTGTCCCAGGGAGGGGTGGTGACTCGTCCAGTGTAGTACAATAAGGAGGTGACAGCTGATTCCAGGACTCAGGCCTCTTGGCTCCTGGTTCAGTTCTCATTTCAGTGTTCCACACTGTGCTGTCTCCTAGGGTGTCAGGATATCTGAGTGCCTGAAAAACTGATACTTTCAGAAAGTAAAGGTTAATACCACAATGACCAAAGTAGCTCTTTAGTTCCCACCTGTTTATTTTGCAAACTGCTTTGATAGGGTGAGAAACCACAGACCACCTGGTTTTGGCATAGGAAGAAAACTACCTCTGACTGCAATGGGGAACATGAACTGCTTTTAAGGAGGGAAAAGAAACAGTAAAAAAAAAAATAGGAGGTAGGGGGAGAATCATGAGCCCTTACCTTTTCTTACCTAGATTGCCACACTCATCTCATACGCTTCTGAACCAGCTGGGAAGCCAACCAAAAGTCTGCCAGCAATCTGGGCTATAAAGAACCATCATGTAAATGGAGGGCAGGCAGTGGAGTCTGAAGAACCTGAAATAACCAGATGCAACTGAGTCTTAATTTTCTTCCCTTTGAGGCCACCCACAAAAGGCCTGTTGGCCCTGCCTTAGGCCCTGGACTTGGCCGAAATGAAAAAGAAGGTATCAGGCCCAGACTACTGGATTTAGGAAAGTAAGCCTAAGGTCAGGTTTCCTTATCATTTTTGTATTTTCAGCCTGTACAACCTTTTAGGTCATAGAGGGCTGGAACTTTACTAAGTAAATTACAGAGTAATTAATATTTCCATAGGCATGCATAGAGAATGTGTGCTGAAGAATTATTTCCTTTAATTTTGTTACTAACCCTGTTCATGTACTTCATGATTTAAATGCTTTCTTTATTATCCTTTTCACTCTATCTTTCTAGACCAGAGAGTCCCATGGGTATTTTTTTGTTTGTTTTGTTTTATTCTCTTCCCTGCACAGAAATTCCAACCCTTTGATCATTGTGTTATTAGGATTAGGGCAACTAGTTTTTAAGGTAATGAGTGTGTAACCCAGGCTGGGTTTCCAAGGCCCAGTTGGGGTGACATGGAAGCCTGTGTCCCCTACCATGTGGGTGGGGGTAGCTTCATTGATTGGCAAGACTGAGCCAATGGCTGCTGCAGTTGAGCTCTTCTACCCCCCCTTTTTCCAGTAGTCTCATCTGCCATTACCAGAGGATAAATAACCCACTTTACCTGTAGTGAGGCCACCATATACTCAACCACGGTGGCCATGAACTGAATTGGCAAGAGGAAGAAGCCTTTCTTCCCCCTGCTCCCTCTTTTACCCCAGTTCCAAGAAATGGGCTTCAGGATTTTTGCTTCTATTCTGTGCTGTCCTCCTCAGTTTCAGGCACTAGCAGTGATCCCTGGGGGACCAGAAGTTTGAACCGTGGCTGCTTTGGAGCCAAGACTACAGATGGGATGATGTAGCCAGTCAGCCTTGTATGGAAGCCCTGAGAAACAAGTAGGCCTGGAACTTGAGTCTGAGCAGGTTTCAGACTTGGAACTGGGACTGTTGCTCTATGGGAACCAAACTAAACAGAGATTGAGGTTGTGCAGGGGTGGAGGAGGATTACGCCTCCCATGTGTTGGGGGAGTAAGTTTGGATATTTATGATTATACCATTTAAAATAAATATTTCTGTCTAAATGCTAATCTCTCAGTGGCTAATGGAACTTGGGGATGGGGGACCCATCACCTATAATTGAGGGAACAACATTAGTAAGGGCTGGAGCTATTTGCAGAGAGCTAGACACTCTCACCCCTTTTTACCATACTAGAGAACCCTGGGGGAAGAACGAAATCGAATCTACCTGACTCTCTAGGTGGTAAAGGCCGAAGTAGCCAGTATTATAGGTGTTTTCAGCCTAAATAAACAAATTCCACAAAATCAACCCCATAGATCAATCATATGATGATTCAAATAGGCCATTGTGTCAGCTTCGGACGTGGACTGCCTCTTTTACAACCTGGATTTTCTCATTTTGTGAACACGGCCTAAAGTTTAGTCTCTTTCCTTTCTACCTTCCCCATAAGGCTGGCATTTTTATGGTTTCAAAACAGCACTGTAACCAGAGTGAGGTGACTGGGGATTTTCCTGAGTGTTGTCATTTAGGGAGGCACATTTTTCTCCTCACCAGTTGTCTTTTCAGCCAGCCATCATCCTTATCCCTTAACCCCAGAATCTTGGACTCTACGCCTGTATCTCTTGGTTCTGAGAGGCAAGGTTGGGCCTCCATGTTACTTCTTCTCTTCACTCTCTACTACTTTCCAGGGTCCCTCAACGTGTTGTCTTAGCCTATTAGAACGTAAGTTTCTTGAAGGTAGCAACTCTTGCTTGCTTATGTTTGTATCCCAGCACTTAAGACAGTGCTTGGCACACAGTGAATGCTTCATGATTGCCCACCCTACCTATCATTCCTCCCCCTAACTCTGCTTCAGAGTCCAAGGAACTAAAATGGTGCCTCTAAATACCCAGGCCATCTGACTCACAAAGAATTTAGGAATAGCCCAAGTCATACTCATTCAAAAAGATTGTCCATGTGACTCACAGTAGGTTTCTGGGTCATTAAATTGAGTTCTAAAAACCAAGGAATCCCTTTTCTACATTGCAGGAAAGCAACTCCCATAAAGACTGAAGGTGCCTCCTAGATTTCTTGTTGGAAACTGGTTGCCATGGCAGCAGACATTTGGAGACCGTGCACCTGAGTGCTTATTATATTCTAACAGTCATTTTCCCTCATGAATCAAGCTCTGCAATTATAAGCAAGGAATTTCTAGGTCATATAGTATTTGTATGAAGATTGTCTTAGTGAACAATAGCCACAGGCATGTAGTAGAACTATCAACACATAATGCTGCTTTTCTATTTTTATGTTTCTTTTCTCCACCCAGCACACACACAAATTTCAGTGTATTTGACAGATGTGTGTATATATGCCCACATTATTCAAAATCCCTATCATTTAGTTCAAGTTTTAATAATCATGGTGTGAACTTCTAAACTTTATAAATATTAATTAATTCTCATGGTAACTATGTGTTGTAAATTAAAATGATTAGTTCCATTTTACAAGGGATTAAGTAAAGCAATGGGTTAAAGTAGGTCTTTGGCTCATCGTAACTTATGTTCAGAATCCAAAAAGAGAGCCCAAGACCTCTGACTTTTAGTTACCTAAACATCCGGTAGAAAACACTATTGCTCTTCTCTGTTTACCAATCTATTTTTGATGGCTCTTGAGACCCAGAGTAATCAGTCCTCTGGCACCTATGCTTCAAGGTCATCTGGAAGGCACGCAGTAGGGCTGGAGAATGAAATAATGGGCTGGATTGGCAGATTACTCCCTAGCCTATCGAGTTAGTGGCCAATTAGAATGATCCCAGAGGTCATTCTTCATGGTGGGTCCGAAGTATCTCTTTAATTCAACCATCCCCGTTCCTTAACCTTCAGAACACCTGTTCTTCTTGCTTCCCTTTCTAAATGAGAGAAATACTGCCCATACTACTTTTTCTTCCATGGAGTTTTTCCCATCAACCATTTCTCTGTGCAAACAAAGTAATAAATAACCTGTCAAGGTAGATGTACTCAGTGCTATGATCAAATGGGACCTGAAAGCAAGAGAATTTCATTTCTGAGATGGACCAATAGCTAATTTTGAAAGCTACAAGTAATGCAAGAAACATACTTTAGTAATGGTCCTCAAAGGGTCACTGGAGAATGGAGAAGAGTCCTCAAGAATATAAGTGATATATTGCAGCTTAGGAATTGTGGTCAAAAATGTTATAAACCCCTTTTTTAAAGTAAACAAAGTATATGCCTCAAATAACCCTTGTTTATTTGTTGAATACATATTCTGCTATAGAAGAATCCTATCATTCTCTGTGAAGATCATTATTTTTATCTTAATAAATGTATTTGTAAAAGAAACAGGAGACATGACATGTATGCAAGAAAAGGAGTCACCAGTACGAAGTAGAGCTGATGGTTTGACCAGTATATTCTGAAATTAGCCATGGGTGTGTGTGTGTGTGTGTGTGTGTGTGTGTGTGTCTAAGAGAAGTGCAGTGGTCCTTCATGAGCCTGATCCTTCTGGTGATTGGCAGAGAAGCTTTATTTTATTGGGTTCACTCCTCTTTAGGCAACCAGTTACTCCTTCGCCATCCTTGGGGCTCACCTTATTAGTATAGACCTAGTATGGATGCCCAGTCAGCTTTATCCCTGCTCTGCATTTCACCTGAAATCCATCAGCCTCAGCCTCTTTGGCAGCTGGGATTACAAGTGTGCACCACCATCCCCAATTATTTGGAGCTTTAAAAAGAATTTTTTTCCTTAGATTTCATTCAACTGAAACTACTTTATATTCATTGGTAATGTGGAGAATTGAAAAGAAAAATATTAATTGATCATAGGGAATAGAAGTCAAAATAATAAAAATAATAATATTAAACAAATTTGGGAAAAAATAATTGTTGTTATTCAGTGCCATACCAAACTACCAAAGGATTACCTTATAGAGCTAAAAAAAAGAAAAAATTAGTAACATAATTCATGTAGAAGGAAAAAAGTCAAGCATGTCCAGAGAAATCATGAAAAGGAGTGGGGAATGAAGGGGGCCTAACAACACCAAATCTCAAACTACACTACACAGCAAGAACTCTCAAAACAATTGTTAACAGTTAAAACAGAGATGTCAGCCAGTGGAACAGATCGGTTACACAACATAAAGAAACAAATATATCTAGAACCTTAGAATTAGATAAACATAAAGACCTCAGTGCCTGTAATAAGGACCCACTAAGTGACAAAAGCATAGTGGGAAAATTGGACAATATTATAGGAATTCGCTTTAGATCAAAACTCACAGCTGGTACCAAGACAAACTCCAAATGAATCCATGATCTAGATATAAAAGACGACATCATAAACAAATTACAGAAACATGGGGATGGAGGTGGAATACCTATTCAGATCTATGCATGGGAGAAAAGTTCATGAAGAAACATGGGATAGAGAAAATCTCAAAGATCATTTAATTACATAAAATGAAAGATTATACTCAAACAAATCCAGGATAGCTAACACTAAACGGGAAATAATCAACTAGGGGAAAAAGCTTTGTAGCAAGTTTCCATGACAAAGTTCTCATTTCCAAGGATATATAAAAAACTGATTTAAATTTATAAGATCCATTCCCCAATTTATAAATAGCTTAGGGATATGAACAGTTCTCATGGGAAGAAACCCAAATATCTATAGCTATATTTTTTTAAAAGTTCCAAATCACTACTAATTAGAGAAATCCAAATTAAATTTGAAGTTCCACCTCACACCCATTAGATTGGTGAAGTTGACCGAAAAAAAGAAAATGATAAATGCTGAAGGGATTATGGGAAAACAGGCAAATGAGTGAACCATTGGTGGACATGTTACAACTATGATAAAAAATAATTTGGAATGATACACAAAATGTTACTAAACAGTACATGCCTTTTCACCCAACAATACTACTGCTAACCTAAACCCAAAAGAAGTCAAGGAAATAGGAAAAAGTCCTATAAGGATGAAAATATTTGTAATAGTTGTTTTTTAGGTGGTAAAAATACTGGAAAAGAAATGGATGCTCAATAATTGAGAAATGATTGAATAATTTATGGTATACAAATGTGATAAAATATTATTGTGCTATAAGAAAGGAGAAAATAGATATTTCAGAGACATAGAAAGTCTTGTATGAATTAA
Organism: Pseudochirops cupreus; assembly: GCA_028627135.1. Taxonomy (NCBI): domain Eukaryota; kingdom Metazoa; phylum Chordata; class Mammalia; order Diprotodontia; family Pseudocheiridae; genus Pseudochirops; species Pseudochirops cupreus. The sequence continues at coordinate 280,306,350 of CM053582.1, read as the reverse complement.
CGCAGAATGAAATAAACAGAATCAGAACAATTTGTAGTATAACATCAATATTACAAAAAATTATCAATTTTGAAGACTTTTATAAACTGATGCAGAATGAAATTAGCAAAACCAGAACAATGTATATAGTAATGTCTTAAACCAAGTTAAACTCCAAATGAATACACATATATTAAGATATAAACACAATTTTGAAAGCTGCAAGAACTATGAAAAATACAATGACCATTCATGACTCCAGGGAAAAAGTCAGAATTGACTAAGGTGTGTGTGTGTGTGTGTGTGTGTGTATGTGTGTGTGTGTGCGTGTAGAACTAAAGGAATGCCTATTAATTGAGGAATGACTGAATAAGTTATGATATATGAATGTGATTGAATACTGTTGTGAAATAGAATACAATATATGTATGTATGTGGAACGTGGTGTTGGAAAGCCAAATAGGAGATAGTGTGGTAAGGGGCTGAAGTTTCACCTGGCATATGGCCACCAGGAAGGAAGAAGCCCACTCCGCAACACTTCGAATTTTCTACAGCACTGAAGGCCTGGTTGCTGCTAGGATTCAAGGACTAGGAAGGGCTGTTGCTTCCAGGGCAGGAGAGAAGATGTTCTGTGAGGCTGCCATCTCTGAGTAAGGCCACGTATGGAGAAGTTCACTTACGGTGCAGCTCCTGAAAGGAGCAAACATTTCCTGGAGTGATTCCCTAGGTGACCTACAAATTTCAGCGCCTTCGGCCTTTATTGTCTTATCTTAAAGTTCTGCTAAATGTTAGTTAACTCAACAAAAATCTTATAGTCTTGAAAATTTTTGAAAAAACATTCTTATAAATAAAATTTAAAAACAATGTCTGCCTAACTCATGGAATTACAGCTTTTCAGAGTTGAAAGGAACATGAGTATCCGACTAATATAATCGACGTTTGGAGATGTCTAGATCTGTGATTTTACTAGAGCGAGGGACTCCCAGGTGTGTGTGGGAACTTCCTCTACTAAGAGAGGACAGTATCTTCTTTGTAATTTAAAGACTTAGAGAATTGACTAGAGTGCTGAATTACATATCAGAGGCAGAACTGGAATGTCAGGGTTCTCTCTTAGGGTGCCCTAACTTACCAGCCGAGGCAACGGTTTCCCACGCAACTCAATGATGCTGGTGTACCTTTCAGGGACAGAAGAGTCAGCTCTGAGGTCTAAACAGAAAAGTTTATTAAGGTCTCTCCATGGGGAAGCCTTAAAGCCATATACTAAGGCAGGCTTCCGAGGATACCGCCCAGCCTTAGGTCTTAAATAGACCCCGGATCCACATACCTCACGTGATAGGGCCCAGCTGAACAGAGTTGTGAGAGGGGGAGTGCAATCACAAGGGTATGAAGGCCCCAAGGTGTGGAGATGCCAATCAGGAACAGAGGGTAACCCCATGCAAGAGAGTCCTGAGCAATGCAGTATCCCCTGGCAGGGGACAGTGCAATATGCCCTGACCTCCACGTGACCCAACTAATTCCCGGGCCTCAAACACTTCCCTGTGGCATGACACAACCGCTTGCAATGTGAACCTCACACTGGAATACAGGTTGGAGGCAACTGAGTGATGGAATGGATAAAGCATGTACTTAGAGTCAGAAAGACCCAAGTTCAAATCCAGCCTCAGACACTTATTACCTGAGTGATCCTGGGCAAGTCACTTAACTCCTGTCTACCTCAACTTCCTCAAATGTAAAATGGATAATAATAGCACATGCCACCCAGATTCTCTCCAAACTTCTACTTAAGAAGAGAGTTCAGTTCAGACATCTGATTTCTCTCTAGGCTCCACTGCTTTGGGACTTGTCCAACTGCTCCCCCATTCTCTAGTGGGTGCCTTCGCCTGTGCTTTTTAGCTTCTTTTTGGGTATTGTCTTCTTCCATTAGATTGTAAGCTCCTTGAGGACAAGGATTCTTCCTCTCCTCCCCCTTTTTTTTGTATTTGTATCCCCAGTGCTCAGCATGGTGTCTGACACATAGTAGGTGCTTAATATTGACTCTTTATTGACTGTGAGGCTCAAATGAGTTAATATTTGTAAAGCACTTACCACAGTGGCTGGCACATAGTAGGTGCTTAGTAAATTCCTGTTTCCTTCCTTCTTTCCCCTGCCTTCCTGACTTCAAGGCCAGCTCTCAATTCACTACATCATACAACCAACACATTCTCCTCCTCCCACCCCAAATTTCCATTATATGTTCTCAACAAATGGTCATCCAGCCTCTGTTTGTAGATCTCCAGTGAAGGGGAACCCATTATCTCCTGCAGCAGCTCATTCTGCTTTTGAATAGTGCTATTTGTTAAGAAGTTTTACATTAAGTCTTCATGACTTCTATCTATTACCCCTAGATTTTCCCTCCAGGGCCATACAGAACAAATCCATTCTCTCTTCCATACGACCATTGTTCAGATATTTGAAGACAATTATCACGTTCCCCATGAATCCTCCTTTTGAGGCTCTATCTCCAGGTCTTTCAATTGATCCTCAATGGCATAGGTTTGAGGCCCTTGACTTATTAATTTTATGCAGTCAAAATTGCCAGTTTTACTTCTAGTGAACTTCTCTGTTTGGTCTCTGTTCTTTGCTCCTCTGATTTGTTTATGTTATTACTGTTTATGTCAAATGGCAATTTTTAGGCCAATAGATGAGATTTTAAAGTTTTGGGTTTGTTTTTTTTTTTTTATCTTCTCTGGATATTCTTCAACTTAACTTTCACTCCCAGAACAACACAATTACTGGTTTAAATGTTTGTTTGGTTTTTTTTTAATCTATTTGATTATTTTTCCTAAATGTTTTTATTTAAACCCAAAAGCTTCTGAAGATCAAGAGAGCTGATCCCTTCAGTCAATGTTTTCAAAGGCTGAAATCAGGCAAGTGCATTAGTTACTGTCCATTCAGTCAAAATGATTAAACCTACTGTCCGTGGAGCCACAGATCCTACTGAAGGCTTTCACCAAATGAGATTGAGTAACAGAGAGAATACTCTGGAAGCTCTCTCTGAGCTGGGACTAAGAGAAGGGAAAGAGGACAGACAGTTCTTGCTTTATATAAATTCTCATTATGCAAATTTGACTTTATATAAAGATTTTGAAAGAATTCAAAGTTCTAAATCAAAGATTAGTTAAGAATACTATTTGCTTGCTGTCCTCAGATATATAAGGGAAAAAAAAGAGCCACTGTCCAAACATCTCTTGAAAGCGTCATAAAAAAACTTGTGCAACCAATCACCATCAATGAAGGCTAGGTAAAGTGTGGGGAGGAAGTGGCAATGTATTACACATCCGTATTCATTTTACTGTACAGTATTGTGCATACTTTATCATCCCCTTTACCTTTCATGTCATAATTCAGTTTATTACTATGGTAAAGTATTTAATATGTCTGCATTTTAGTATATTTTATGAGTTGGGTAAGGCTATCATTTTGTATATGTCTTTGTTATATAGACTAAGTGAAGTGGTTGGGTAGGGCCAAATTTGCATTATGTGAAAACTGTTTTACATAGAGGTCTGCAGAATGGTCTACTTGCATGAAGTGGGAACTATCTGTATTTAGCTAACTGTTACAGTTAACAGTGGAAGAGCTGAGCTGTTTATATTGTGATAGTCATAGTTTAGTTGGTGGTACAGTATGAAAACAAAGGGCCAGCCAGGTAGACTTCCTGGAACCTGGCACTAGGTGTTCCTTCCTCCTCTTTCACTATGGCCTTGGTTATTGACCTTCAGTCAGGATCTCACATGTTATGTCTGTGTTCCCCTGAGCATCTATGTGTGACTTAGATCTCCTTGGATATTTGTTTATCTAGGATTCAGATTCAAAATACAGTGAATAGGGCATCTGAGTATTAATAATATCCCACAGATATAGGCTAGAACCAGGAGCATGCTGGAGCCAGTTGGAAGCTCTCTGATTATTAAATTTTTATATGAGTATTTACATCTCAGAAATATGCAAATACTACAAATTAGAACTAGATTATTTTGTTGATTGTCTAGACTTTAGATTCAGAGAATATTAATAATACAGATTAAACCTGTGGTCATACATTTACCAGGACACCTCGGACTAGAACCCCATAGTGGATTCTTTAAGACTGAGCTCAAGTTACCATCCCTAAAGAAGGCATTCTCAAGGGTGTACATTGGAATGGCATAGAGCATTCCAACCTTCCAATTTCTGCTGCTTCTTTTTTTTTTGAGGGGGAGAAGGCAGGGCAATTGGGGTTAAGTGACTTACCCAAGGTCACACAGCTAGTAAATATTAAGTGTCTGAGGCCAGATTGTCCTCCTGATTCCAGGGCCAATGCTCTATTCACTGCTCCATCTAGCTGCCCCTCAATTTCTGAATAAGATTGAGAAGGAAAATAAATTTGGAGGAAAGAATGGAATCTGTGCTGGTGAGGTACAGAATTTCAAACAGAAATCAGTGTAAGTAATATAGTCAAATAGACCTGTCATCTCAATTCAGGGTTTCACTTGGGTGATAACAATAATAGCTATTTATTTACCACTTCATTTATTTATTTATTTACCACTTTAAGGTTTTAAAACATTCTACAAATATCTTATTCCAGCCTATAATGCCATGCACGAGCAGCTTCCCAAAAGAATGCTACAGCTTCCCAAAAAGAATGAA